>SSNS01000053.1:2220151-2637161 GCA_006937985.1 Aphyosemion australe
GGGGATACAGTAACCAAACCGATGTGTTAAACAGTGACCCAAAACAAAACACACAAAATTTGGTGTGGATCTGATGTTGCATTACGGAGATATAGCTGCTTGTAAAAATCTAGGGGGCGCTATTTTGAAAATCAAATAAATCAACATTAGCTGTTCCAAGGTGGACACAGATCATTTACATGCAGTTTTATGTTATTCAGATAATGCATGTGTTATACAGAGCCAGCCATATCTGAGGAGGTGGAGCTAATATGATTTTAAAAATTGAGAATGTAAATGTGTTATCTGCTGTCGTGTGACGACACACAGCAAGTTTGGTTTAGTTGTGACCTTGTTTGTAGGAGTTATTAAAGTTCAAAGATCATCTATGTGAAGTTTGGTGCGAATGGGACCATGCATGTGTTATTTATAGCCAAGTGTCACAAAGAGGGTGGCGCTAAGCCTAAATCACCAAATTTTAAAATGAATGTGTTAGGTGATGTTGTATGAAGAAATAAAGCAAGTTTAGTAGAGTTGTGACCATTTTTGTAGGAATTATTAAAGTTTTAACCAATCTAGGGGGCGCTGTTTCTAAATACAAAAAAAATCCTTTTGAGCAGTTCTTAGGTGTACAAATGTCATTTATATGAAGTTTTGTGAGAATCAGATATTGCATGTTTAATTTAGAGGCAACCGTCTCTAAGGGGGCGGAGCTAAAGTAATTTCAACAAATGACCACATGAATGTGTAGGCAGTGTTTGTGTGATGACACATAGCAAGTTTGGTACGGTTGTAAACTGGTTTGTAGAAGTTATTAAAATTTGAAATGGATGTAGGGGGCGCTGTGGCAGAATTAGACCAGGTTCACCAACAATTTGCAAACATTTCTTTCAGGGGCTGAATGAATATCCATTGTGTTCAAACTGGTGCAGATCAGAAAATGTATGTTGAAATTACAACAAAACGTAATGAGAGGGGTGTTTTTGTGCATTTTTTTGCTAATACCGTTGCCATGGTAACTCGAAACGCTAAGAAAAGTAATAGCACACCTCCCCCCAATCAGCCGGTCGTTTTGATGTAAGATTTGTGGGGCATGTCGGGCAGGCCCCTTAATTATTTGGCAAACCATGGGTTTGAACCCACGATCTCCCAGTTACTCATGCCACTAGGGCACTGAGCTGGTCTAAGTCAGGTTCCACTGAGATTTGAACTCAGACTGCTGGACTCAAGAGTCCAGAGTGCTAACCATTACACCATGGAACCACATTAGTAATACATGTAAATCCCTTATAGTCAGAGTTTACAAGTAGTTCATTAACTTTATTTAGCAAAACAAAACTGTGTTTCTAGTTTGTTACTGGTTACTTGAATTTTTCCTTCCTTTTCTTTTATTCAACTGTTTTATATTCTATGTTATGCCTTAACCCTATTTTTAATTTAGTTTTTATGTGATGTCTTTATACTACATGCTGTGTTGCTCTATGCTCTGGTTTAAGTGTTTTTAATTATATGAACTTTTGCTTTGAGGGGCTTTTGAATCTTAGTGAAAGTTTTGTTTGCTGCTGCCCTTCTTTGTTCGGCACTTTGGTCAGCTGACATGCTGTTTTTCAAAGTTCGTTACAAATAAATATGGTATGGTAACTAAACATATTTATTTTACATGACCAGTAATAACTTAATTTAATTTATTAAGAGAAAAATCCCTCTAATCTACTGTGGATTTAGTTTTGCCCTGTGGCCGCCAGAGACTTAGGCTCCTTATGTAGGCCCTAGTGAACCTAGTTTATATATCCCATCATGCCTGTTTTTTAAGTATTTCAGTTCAACCACCGTTTAAAAAAAATACCATGATTTTCATTATGTTTTCATTGAGTTTCTTAAATAAGTCATTTGTTCATCTGATTAGATTTTATTTCATGTACTAATTAAACCTCTACTTTACACCTTTTCACTTGTTAGTCATCCAGAGAGCATCAGCTTCTCTGTTTTAATTGACTTTTATGATAATTACCCCCAAGCCTGCGTAGCATTCAGGCTGCTGAAGGCTTCTTCTTCAGGGGGCATTCCAGCAGGCTGTATGCTGGTTACTCTACGCTGCTGCGTCCTAACTGGTGGACTTTGATACTTCAGGTTCCTTCTAAGACTTTTCAGAAAACATCTGGGGCTTGGGCCCAAGTAGCCATCCTCTAACTCCACCCCTGATTGAACCCATTAATCTAAGTTGTCGTGACTAAACCTAAATAATTAGGTGAGATAAGGTATAAAGTAAATCTTCCAACTGCAAGGACAAGGGTTTAACTCACATCTTGGGATAATGTAGACACTAGTGAACGTTACCTCCTACGTTGTAGGATGTTAGTGCAGTAACGTTTAATGTTGAACCTACTGGTGCTGCCGTTACCATTAATGTTGATTATCGTAGGTTTGCTATTAATTCTTACTCTCTTCTTTTTCAAATAAGTCTTCACCAACATTTCTGCATTGAATTTTGAACTGGAGGCCGATTCATCAAATTCTGCCTTTGGTAACGATTCGTCTAAATCTATAGGATCACTGGACACCTCACTGGGACCAGGACGTGGGGTGTTTTCTCCTTCACCTTCTGAAGGAACATTTCCTGGTTGTCTCCATTGTGCATTTTTCATTATTGTATGAGCGTTTCTCACATAACTTCTATCTGGGGCCTCATCAAGATGCTTCATTGTTATAAATGGATGCTTCAGAGCATCAGCTGGTAGAATCCGTTCATCTGGATTCATTGTTAACATCTTCTTCATAAGGTCGAGAAAAGCTTTTATATCTTCATTTTCAGTGGAGTTCTTCGTGTTTTGTGAGAAGAACCACTCATCCAGGGATTCTATTTTATCATAAACTGAGTTTGCCCTCCTTAACATCTTTCCATACTGCCTTTCGTATTCATCCAGGGTTTTTAATCTCCAAGGTCCAAAGCCGCCCATTGTTTTTGTGAAATATTTTGAGACTAGAGTCCCGTCCTTCAGTTGTTTTTTGTTAGGCTGACCAAGGAACTTCACCATCAACCTCAGATAATCATATTTGTTTTCTGGTGGGAACAAATTTCGACCAAGAAACAGAGTAGACAAGGCAGCGCCAAGGCTCCACATGTCTATAGCTTCATCACGTGGTAGATCAAGAACGACCTCTGGTGCTCTGTATGGTAAACCCTGAAGTGTGGCCCTCTGTGGTAAATAATCAAGATCCCAAACAGACCCAAAATCAATCAGTTTCACTCTGAATGGTTGCTTCTCATGATCCACAAGCATGATATTTTCAGGTTTTATGTCCGCGTGAACAATACCAAGCTGTTTGAAAGCACTGAGAGCGACCAACATCTGCTTGGTGATCGCTCTGATTTCAGCCACCTTTAAAGAAGCATCTTGTCTTTTAATGAAGTCCAACAAATCTTCATTCAATAGCTCCAGTTCCTGACAAAAGCAGTCTTGATAGTCGAAACAGTCATTCAACCTGATAAAGTAGTTATTGTAATATTTCAGGTTGTTCAGCTCTTCTAATTTTTTTGCTTCGTTTAAAAATTGAGGTGCATCTGTTTTCCTAATTATTTTTAAAGCTACAAGCTCATTTGTTCCCTCTATGCGACATCTGGCCACCTCTCCAAGTGCCCCAGCTCCAACTTTGTCCTCAACAATGTAAACCTTTGAGTTGCCTTTGATTGTCGTACCTGGCGTTAACTCTAAAGGTACCGGTATGTCGTCTCTCGGTTTTATGTCTGTGTCATCGATTTTGTTTTCTGTTTCTTTTACCGGTGGCCTATTTTTCAGATAAAACACATATGTTTCTAGTGCCCTGTCTTCCATTAATAACGTCATGTCAGATGTTGCTCCATTCATTTCTTCATCACTAAGCAACTTTTCTAAGTCCTCATCATTAGATGGAATCTTACTGATATCAGGGCGTGGGGTCATTTTCCTTTCACCTGTTGTTTTAATCTGTTTCTTAATGCTACTGGTGTCTGTACTGGTTTTAGTCTCATGAACAGGTGAATGATTTCCCTCCTTACAGGACACTGTTTCGTTCTCTTCAGCACATCCTCTGGTATCTTTTGGACTGGTTGTTTTTGTCTCTTTGACATCAAAATTTATTCTTCTTGTTTCATCTCTTTTTTCGTTGTTATAAATATCCACTAATTCTTTTGGATTGAATTTGGAACTGGAGGCTGATTCATCAAATTCCAGCTTTAGTGATCCGTCTAAATCTATAGGATCACTGGACATCTTACTGGTACCAGGACGTGGGGAGTTTTCTCTTTCACCCTCTTCAGGAACATTTCCTGGTTGTCTCCATTGGACATTTTTTATTATTCTACGAGCTTTTCTCTCATAACTTCTATCTGAGGCCTCATCAAGATGGTTCATAGTGATAAATGGATGCTTCAGAGCATCAGCTGGTAGAATCCGTTCTGCTGGATCCATTGTTAACATCTTCTTAACAAGGTCGAGAAAAGCTTTTATATCTTTATTTTCAGTGGAGTTGTTCGTGTTTTGTGAGAGGAACAACTCATCCAGGGATTTTATATATTCATAGGCTGGGTTTGCCCTCTTTGAGACCTCTCCATTCTTCTGTTGGTATTCGTCCAGGGTTTTAAATCTCCAAGAGGTTTCAGACCCGCTCTGTTGTTTTACAAAATAATCTGAGACTAGAGTCCCTTTTTCCAGTGCCTTTTTGTCCGGCTCACCAAGGAGATTCATGATAAATCTCAGATTATCAAATTCATTTTCTGTTGGGAACAAAATGCAATCAAGAAAAAGCTCAGCCAAGATACAACCAAGACTCCACATATCTATAGCGTGATCTCGTGGAAGCCCCAGAATAACCTCTGGTGCTCTGTATCCTAACGTTTGAATAATATGCGTCTGTGGTAAATTTATAGTCTCGTAGGCACCCCCAAAATCAACCAGCTTCAAAGTGAATGGCTGTTTCTCATGATCCACAAGCATGATATTTTCAGGTTTTATGTCTCCATGAGTAATACCAAGCTGTTTGAAAACACTGAGAGCGACTAACATCTGCTGGGTGACCGCTCTGATTTCAGACACCTTTAAAGGAGCGTCTTGTCTTGTCATGAAGTCCAACAAATCTCCATTCAAAAGCTCCAGTTCCAGACAAAAGCAGTCTTGAAAGGCGAAACAGTCATTCAACTTGACAAAGTATTTTTTGTAATATTTCAGGTTGTTCAGACGTTCTAATGCTGTGGCTTCGTTTACAAATTCACAGTTTTCTGTTTTTCGCGTTATTTTTAAAGCTACAAGCTCATTTGTTCCCTCAATGCGGCATCTGGCAACCTCTCCATATGACCCAGCTCCAAGTTTGTCTTCAACAATGTAAACCTTTGAATTTCCTTTAATTGTCGTACCTGGCGTTAACTCTAAAGTTATGTTGTCGATGTGAGTTAAGTCTTTTTGTTTGATGTCTGAATCATTAATGTTGTTTTCTGGCGGTGAAGAATTATCATCACTTCCTGGTTCTCTGTAATTACATTCCTTCATAAGTTGATGTGATTTTGCAAAGTACAACTTGTCTGAGTAATAATCTACACTCTCCATCGTGATGAACGGATGTCTCAGTGCCTCAGCTAGTGAGATCCGGTCTGCAGGATTCACCCTTAAAATCTTTTTAAGAAGGTCCAGAAAAGCTTCAATATCCTCACTATTCTGTGGATGTGGTGTTTGACTTATAAAGCAAGTGTCATTTAGAGATGTGAAATAATTGCAGTCTGTCCTCATAATTTTACTTCCTGTTGTATGCTCAAATTCTCTTGCAGTTTTGTGTATCCACATGTAGTCAGACCCCTTCTTTATTCGTTTAAAATATCGTCTGACTTGACTCCCATTATCCAGTAAGCTTTTTCCAGGTTTACCAAACAGATCTACAATAAATTTCATATAATGAAAATCACATTCAACAGGGCCCATGTGTTCGCCCAAAAATAGAAATGCCATTATGCAACCCAGACTCCACAGGTCAATTCTGTCATCTTGTGGGCAATCTAGGAACGTTTCTGGGGCTGAATATCCACAATTGAAGGGAATCTGTACATCTGATAATTTCGATGTCTTAGTTGCGTTTGAAAAGCCGATTAACTTTACTTTGTGTATTCGATCCATACACATAATGTGTTCTGGCGTTAAATTGCCATGAGTTAGTCCAGCTTTCTTTAGTGCTGTGAGTGCAATCAACAATTGATACGTAATAGCTCTAATTTCAGTAAGGTGAAGAGGCTTCTCTTTTCTTATCAACACAAATTCCATTAAGGTCATTTCCAGTTTTTCATACACAAAAAAACCCCAGTCTTTATATGAGAAACTTTCAACAAATTTAACAATGTTCTTGTCATAGAGGTTTAAATCTGTGATATATTTTAATATTTTATCCTCGTTGTTATTTTGTGAACACAAATTGTTCTTCCTGCATTTCAAAGCATAAGTTTCACCAGTTCTCTCGTTTATGCATTCTGCAATTGGACCAAATTTTGTGTATCGAAGAATCCTTAAGACGGTGTAATTATTGTCTTTGCTAGGAATTATAACACCTATCGTTATTCTAAACTTAGAATTATCTACGGGTCCCTGCTTGTTAGTTGTCATCTTGAGTATATGGGTATATGCAAAGTGCGATCTGTCTCCTATGTCTGTCTTTGTCAGAATAAACAATTTCCAACCTGCAGTTGGAACGGTGATCAGCATTAGGCCACGCCCACTGCATAATATGGAAATGAGCTCACGTGGAAAGTCACGTGGTACCATGCGTGGTGGGCTATTATACAGTCTTTGGTGGTCGCGAATCACAGCGTCGTCTACGCTTGCGGTCCGACGCTGTCGACTCCCAGTTAAGGCAACTAGTTATGTATATGATATCTATGCCCACTGCAACAAACTATGCGGACCCAAAGACTATATATAAGAAACACTGTATGCGGACCCGACATACAGTGCGCCGCGTGCGCCCCCTATGGCAAGCCGGAGCGCGGTTGGAGGTATGGATGGTTTTATAATACCATAGACATATATTAAGTTTTATATTAGTTTTATACACGAGTTCTACTAAGTTGGGTGCTTTTTTCTTGAAAGCGCTGCAGAATCTCGCATTATCAAGTATTAATATTATATTAACTGTCTGATACTATTTTAATTGTCTGGTGCATGATAGTAATCTGTACAATATTGTGATGTTAGCACACGAGTTTAAGCTAACATCGTTAACTCACCAAGACACCTGCTGCTCCCCCGCTGCTTCTCCTCGCATCACAGCTCAATTTCTCTCCTTTGGCCGATCGTTTCTCCCTCTGGTTTGTCAAAAACACTAAAAAATAGAAACTTCCAATAAAATTTTGATGTTGATAATGAGAATACCAGCAGATGGCTCTGGACTGAATTTGAATTTAATGAACCATTTTAACATTTATTTAACAACCACACCTCTTTGTCAGTGTTCTATTTGAATTTTTGTTTTAGATTCAAAAATGAAAAAAACGAAATGTAAGAAATTTTCAGATTTTTATATTTGATTAATAAATAAAATGAGGGAAAATAAGGTATTTTTTATTTAAACGGTAAAAAAAAAATAGAAGTCACACAATTAAAAAGCCTCATGCTTTTGTGGATTTATTTGTGTTTTAAATAATGAAAATATAATTGCTCAAAAACAATAAAACAGACGTTCTTTCATTGTCTTACTTTGGAAGTTTATGGGCAGATATAAAAAAAAGAAAAATCTTTAAAGATTTATGTCAAAATATTTTTTCTGATCCCTGGTTTGTAATTTTGAGTCACATTCCTGCTTTTTTTTAAAGCAACAACAAAATAGTTTAAGTAAGAAGAAGAAATACCTAATACAAATAAAATACTCACTAAAACATTAGTCTCAACCGTGTTCAAATAAAACGGGTCAAAACCATATATTATTTCATCATATTTCTAGTCAAAAACAAAACTTTTTCAGGAGGAACACGGATTAGAAACTTGTTTATATTATGATTCTATTAAAAATAGCCTCGTGGGTATCTACTAGAATACTTGATTACTGCCTATGTGTATATACATGTATCCTTGTTTTTTTATCTTTCTTCTAATTACCCTTTGAGTGATGGTGCTGCTGTGACAAGTGAATTTCCCCACTGTGGGATCAATAAAGTCTATTCTATTCTATTCTATTCTATCTATGCTTTTCGGCACACCACCGTCTAAGGATTTGTTATGAGGAGCAGAAGACTGACCCTTTTCATGTGACATCAAAAGTTGCGCAGAAATACAGTACCTCCTGTTTAAGACAATAAAAATACATCTGTTTTATTGTTTTTGAGCAATTATATTTTCATGATTTAAAACACAAATAAATCCACAAAAGCATGAGTCATTTTAATTTTGTGACTTTTATTTTTTTAATATAGAATTAAAAAATACCGTATTTTCCCTCATTTTATTCATTAATCAAATATAAAAATCAGAAAATGTCTTATATTTTAGTTTTTTTGTTTTTGCTTCTAAAATGAAAATTCAAATACCAAAAAGTACACTGACCGTTATATCCCTATTTTACAAAGCAATACTGTAATTTATCCCAGTCCAAATAGTATTATTACTAGTCAAATTTAAAATACAAATATCAACATGTATTTTGTTAGTAGTAGACATTTTATTTAAGGATATCCAACAACTGCACTGATTTGAGATATATCCAAATCCAAATTATTAGGCAGATTGAATATGTATTCCAGAAAAATATGTTGTTGCAATTTAATATTCCAGATATCCATAATAACATCCTTACTATCCACAATGAACACTTCAGATACTTCTTCATATTGGACAAATTATGTCACATTTCCCATTCATGTGTATTGGGTTTGCAGCTCAGCCTATCCCCAAATACATTCTTCCTGTCTAGAATAGATATGGTGGATAGCTGAAAATGATTCTTACCGGAAGAAACTCATGATCATGATGCCATTTAAACTTACTAGCCTATATTTAAAAAGGCCATAGCAGTTTAGGCTACAACGTTATTATTATTATTATTATTATTATTATTATTATTATTATTATTATTATTATTATTATTATTATTATTATTATTAAGAGCAACAGATTTGATCAATCAACAGAATCAACATTGACTAGCCAGCTAACTCCACTAAAAACCTGTTTACTTTATGCTTCTTTGTGAGAAATCTCCTTGTGCCCATTGTCTGTGGAGGGATCAGACATGGAAACAACTTATTGTGAGAGCAATGGCACCAACTTCCCTTCCTCCAGCTTCGACATGCCTGTACTGATGGTTCACAGCAGTCTTTTTTTTGTTTTAACTTTATTGACAACCCTGTCAGTCACTTCACATACATCATATACGTAGACGCCCTGTGGACTGGCGCTCCCTATTGGAGCCATAGATATCATAAATATTGCTAGATGCCTTACCCGCGCTGTTCGTCGATTGGATGAACGTTCCTACGCGGGGGCCATCTTACTTCGGAAAGCTGCCCCTTTTCGTAACATTGGTGTCAATGGTGAATGTACTATTTAAATAACTCTAACTTGCTCAATTTTCAACTAATTTTCAAACGGTTTGATTTGTTATAAACGCCAGAGATGTGGCTGTGAAATATGACGGATTTGGCCCGTTAATTTAAAAATGTGAAAGTATGTCCTATCAAGCCTATGTGTCATAAGGTTTGTAATAATGCAACCCGCTTGTAAATCTGTTAATATTTCATCGAGTTAAGAGTGTCTTTGTTTAAGTTGTTCACTCACCTTCCATCTGCTACCATTGAGAACGGAACGTAAGCTGTCCGAAGTAAGATGGCCACTGTGTAGGGACGCTGTCGACTCCCAGTTAAGGCATCTAGCAATATACAGCTCCAAACTAATACAAAAACAACACAGTTACTTTTGTCTTGATTTTCAGTTAACATCCACCTCTGTCCCTTTGAAAGTCACATGCAGTGAGATTCTATTTCCAGATGTTTTCACTGCACAACAAACCCATGTTATCATTTTATGCACACTGACTTCCTGCTTGGCTATTCCAGCTCCTGTAGCAGCTCTTCTCTGCTTTTATAGCGGTTTACACATTGAGACATATCGATCACATTAAGAATGATCTGAATTATTTTTTTGTCTAAAAGATGTTTATTTATGGTAGTCTATATTGATTCTAGTACGATAAAATTCTATTTGGTCTTATAGTTTATATTCTTAATTTTGATTCATCACTAAAAAGCTCAACTTGCCCACCTGCTGATGTAATTTGATGCCAACAAGCTCAATAAAATATAAACTCTGGATACTGTTTTCCTACTTAATGAGTAAAAATGACATAAGTTCAGTTCTGACTCATTTAATTGTGGTTATAAGGCTTGTGCAGGTACACCTTTACTGTAAAATGATCATTTGTGCCACTATAGTAACAAGAAGCCTGTTAGCAGAAACTACCTGGTGACCTAAACTCCTTTTGCTCATGTTGTTTCTTCCTTGTGAACAGTTCATCTCTCTGTAGCTGTTTGCTAATGACTCACCTGTTTGTGTGTAATGAAGCACACCACCGGTGCTGTACTCAACAATGTTCCCTCCGTCTGTTTTCCTGCTTCTGTTTCAGGTTGTGTACTCTGACTCTGAAGAAGCTGGTGGTGTTGAGGGATCTTGACAAAGAGCTGATTTCTGTGGTCATCGCAGTCAAGATCCAGGTATGCAACAATGCACACCGTCTGTTATATTTATTAGTTTTGTAAATGTCCTTCAGAGAATATGGAAGCTGGACAGTAGGTCTGGCTTTCTCGTGCAAAGTTAACACAGTCAGGAACTTCTAGACTCCTTTAATCCTGCTAAATTATTTCCAGCCCACATTGTTGCTGCAGAGTGAGGAGCAGCAACAGCGTTGTACTTCTTCGTTCGTTCGTTCGTTCATTTTCCTCCACTTATCCGGGTCCGGGTCGCGGGGGCATCTCAAGTAGGGCATCCCAGACAGCTCTCTCCCCAGCCACCTCCACCAGCTCCTCCGGCAGGAGCCCAAGGCATTCCTGGGCCAAACTGGAGATGTACTTGCTCCAACGTGTCCTTGGTCGACCCGGGGGCCTCCTGGACATGTCCGAAACACCACCCCAGGAAGGTGTCGAGGCGGCATCCTGACCAGATGCCCAAACCACCTCAGCTGGCTCCTCTCAGTGCAGAGGAGCAGCGGCTCTACTCCGAGTCCCTGCCGAATGTCTGAGCTCCTCACCCTATCTCTACGGCTGAGCCCGGCCACCCTCCGGAGGAAACTCATTTCGGCCACTTCTAACCGCGATCTTGTTCTTTCGCTCATTACCCAAAGCTCATGACCATAGGTCATCTGCAACTGCCACCAAACTCGACACCCCCCACCTCACGGCTGTGCCTAGAAATTCTGTCCATAAAGATAGTGAACAGAACCGGTGACAAAGGGTTGTATTTCTTCTGTGGGTTAAATTAAACACCAGAACACATTTTTTTCTCTTTATAGGGATCCAAACGTATTTTAAGGTCCCATGAGATTGTGCTGCCACCCAGTGGGGTGGTGGAGACGGATCTGGCCCTGACCTTCTCACTACAGGTAACACATCAACCAGATAACTTAGATACGTACGTGTAGGATTAGTACTGATGTTTGTCTGCACTAAACAATAACAACAGCATAGATAAATATTGTAGAAGCTACTGATAATAGTAGTAGAATATATTATTTATGTTGTTTTTGACATTCTGACATTCACAAAATAAATAAACTAAAAAAGAGACATATATGGAACTGTTTAAATATGTATTTGTTTATTTTCCTAAATTAAAATAAAGTTAAAAATAAACAAACAAAAAAAGAGCAAATTTCCCACGGCTTTATTTGGAGTGTTGAGTTTAAAAAATTGGCAAAACCAGCTCCATGTTCATTTCATCTCCTTTTCTAATATTTTACCCACCGTATCATGTGTTTCTGATAAAATCAGGATCAAACATTCTAGCTTTTATTTCTTTTTCAATGCAGTGAAGTGGTTTTACTACTTCAGAATATGCTGAAATGGTTTAATATGCTTATAAGTTAGCGAGTGTATTATTCACATGTGGCTTTTTTGTTTAGTTGGAAATGACTCTGACTTAAACGAAATCAAATCACTTCAGTGATTTTGGTCGTTTCGTGAACTTTCTTAGCAATTTAAATACGATTCTGAGCATCGTCTGTGTTTTATCAGTATTTTATTAATTTGTTCCCGTTTCTGTGTTCTCTCAGTATCCACACTTCCTAAAGAGAGAAGGGAACAAGTTGCAGATAATGCTGCAAAGGAGGAAACGATACAAGAACCGAACAATCTTAGGCTACAAGACTTTGGCTATGGGATGCATCGACATGGCGGAGGTAGAGCCATTGTGTGTGTGTGTGTGTGTGTGTGTGTGTGTGTGTGGGGGGTGCTTCTGCTCTAACATGCTGAGAGCAACAGCAACACAAACCTTAATGAGGGCGGTTGAAGCTGTTGCTCCTGTAGATAAATCACATCAATATTGTGTCAAGTATTAAACAAAAGTTCATAAAATCAGGTGGAAATCTCATCTTCCTCTAAACACTCAAGGTATCACACCTCTGACACAAACCTCGATTACGTCAATAGAAGGCTGGAGCTCTGTGCACGTGATGCTGATGCACAAAGGAGTTCCCATGTGGCCGACAAAGCTCAGTGGAGCTTATTAAGTTTGCATCTGAGCAGCTGAGGGAAGAGCTGAAAAAAATACTTGGTACCACATTGGTGCTGAAGCACGAAATAATTCCTGCAGGAGAAGGGAACAAAGAGGGATTTACCTGAAATGACCCTGGTTTGTCAGGAAAAGTCTGGATCTTTACTTTGTTGTGAGTCACCTCTGCTGAGGTTCTGCAGCGTAGCAGAACACAGTGACCCCGGTGCGTCTTCGGTCAGAGCAGCACCATCACGCTGGAATGAAAAGCATTTATTAGACTTGTGAGTTGTTGGAAAATTCATTAATTTATGGAGCCGAAAACTTGTGTCATCAGCTCATTTCTTCAGTTCCACCTTGGAGATCTCAAACCATTTGTGTAAACTGTGGGGGCTCAGCCTGGAGCGGCTTGTGCTAAAGGAGAAAATCCCAGAGGAGCAAGGCTCTCAATAGCTTAGATTTTCCATTATTTGTTGTCATTTGTCCGCATGATATAAACTTGTGAGAAATATCTAACTCAGGCTGGATTAAACTAATAATTATTACAGTGATTAAACAATAAATTTAGAATGAATTAGCTACACAGTCTGGTTTCCTTTATTATAAATGGGACTCATCATCCCAGTTTTCCAATTTAGAGGAACTTGTTTTCAGAGTTCATACAGCTGCCTGGCAGCGTCAGAAACCTTCAGCAGGCATGAGTGGCTCTCCTCTAACACCAGAATCATTTTATGATCACCTCAGAGTCCCCATCCAGCTCCAGGACTCTTTCCTCCTGAGCCGCTGAACCATTTCTTCAGAACATGCTTCCTTAAACTTGCCTCACACCCAGGTTTTAGCTTCAGAAACCACAGCATGAAAACGACTGGATTTTATATCAAGTATCACCTGAAATCACTGCTTTTAAAGCAGAAATAAATTAATTTACTGCCTCATCTTACTGATAATTTAACTCATCTGTTTTATTTCTGCACTAATTTAACCACATTTTTAGTTTTAAAAATAAATTTTAGCAAGAAGAGTTTGAAGATTCTTTTTAAAGATTGAAATGGCCTCTGGGTCTGAGATGCAAAGCCAACCCGTCTTCATTGTGCAGTACCACTTGTGACCACTAGATGTCAACTTTTCTTATAAAAATTTGAAGTAAATGAACGTTTTAATGACTGAACCCTTAAAATAACTGCATAATTGAGTGTTCTTGTTTCTAGTCTCTCATGTGTTTTTTTTGTGTGTGTTTCCCAGGTGATGCAGCACCCGACAGAGGGAGGTCAGGTTCTGCCTCTCTGCAGCAGTCAGAAAGACCTGCTGGGCAAAGTGGCAGAGATCTGGATCTTTTCCCTGTCCAGTCAGCCGATCGACCATGAGGAGGCTGCCCTGCAGGCAGGACAGAAGATCAAATGCTCCGGTATGCTCTGCCTCTCATTACCCGTCATGTTCTCAGAGTAAAACAGCAGGAGGCCATCAGAGTCACCTGATACGCTCCCTGCAGGGATCACTGCAGGGATCTCTAGGTTCAAGTAGTTTTCCTTTTCTCACAAAAAGAAATCAAATCCAGGTCACATACAGGCTGCTGCACTTTATTTTATGTCTATTTAAAAGCTACATTTTGCAAAATGCATGAAGCATCTTAAGTCTAAACATTATTGTAATACTTATTAATTTTCCTGCCTGTTATCTGCTGTAGATAACTACTCAGAGGAAGAGTATGAGAGCTTCTCCTCAGAGCAGGAGGCCAGTGATGACGCTGTGCAGGGACAGGTGAGTCCACCTGGAAATCAGTTTTAAACATCGTTGGTTTATATTCATACACTCTTTTAAGTCACATTGGTTGATGAACTATTTGCTGTCCTCTCCTCGTGATTTCAGGACCTTGAAGATGATGAGTTTGAAGTGAGAAAGCCAAAGAAGCAGAGGAGATCGATTGTAAGAACCCCCTCCATAACCAGGGTAAGACACGGGTTTCTGTTAGCAGTAGCTAATCATCCTGTACCTTAACAACAAGACATCCATATGAAAATGAAAGTATTGAAGAAAAAAACCCTCATCTGATTAGTTTGGATGTAACTTTTAAAATGAAACCTCTGCAGTCTAAACAAATAGTTTCCACAGCTGGGGTCAGGTGACCTCCACCATCTCCATCTGTTCCGCTCATTCCTCTGTAGGCTCACAGGTAGCTGGAGAAATCCAAACAATTAATTCCTAATAAAGTAATTTTCACTATAACTGAATTAAGAGTCGAAGCAATATTTGGTGTCTTTTTTTATTTCATTTTTATTTTGTGGGCCAGAAGCCTAAAGCTTTGGAGCCACTGTTCTGATGGGAATCTGTTGCTTTGTGCCGCCACATTGAGCTTCTTTTATTTTATTTTTTATACTTCTAGTTTCTTAAAATGCATGAAAAGCAGCTGCCTGGAGGTTAAAGACCTGTGCATAAACAATAACACGAGTTCATAAAGCTCCATATAAATGTACGAATGACACATTCTCTAAAAAGACGGGAAACTAAATTTGTCCACCATAAAATAAATGTGATAAGAATCAGAGAAATAAGGTTTTTGTAGAAGCCTGCAGTCCTGAGAAAAACAAATATGTTCTTAATGAACCAATGAGGGAGATTTTATCAGTGTTTGCGGCGTCCCGAATGCTGGATCGTGTTAGAAAGCCTGATTTGACCAGCAGAAGTCAAGTCTGTTTATGTATCACGTGGCAAAATACAAACACCTGGAAGATCTGGTTTCTGATTGTATAGAACAGAGTGGCCACCACAAAGTCCAGACTGCTTCCTAACAGAGTTTGGGATTCCTTAAGTTAGGATGAAAGTCAAACAGAAAAGTTTACAGAGGAGAAACTGGAGGAAAAAAACCCAATAAGAGCTGCTAGAAAATAACTGAGATCCAGAATTCAACTGGGCTGTGGCACCTGAAGCCACTTTTTCTGTACGGCCCTGGAGACCGAGCAACTACATGTAAACAAACCTTTGACTCCGTTTCTGGAGTAAACACAGACCTTTTTATTTATTTATTTTACTTTTGAAGGTTACTTGTCTTTGCTTCACTCTAACAGGAAGTCAGTCACATGAGATATAACATATTCTCGATCTGATTTTCCTACTTTTCATTTGTTCAACCCTGAAGCAAAATCCCCACACTATCCCAAAGAATCAAAGGGTGGGAGATGCAAGACTCTCCAAATGTACAAATACACCAGCCGTTCATAAAAATGATCTACAGTCAGGAAATGGAAGCACAGGTGCTGCAACTGAATGTATCTCATGTGTTTTCTAACAAATTACAGATGTATCGATGAGCTTAAGCAAGACCACTTGTCTATAATTTGATGGTTAACGGATCAGCGAGCAGGTTAAGGAGATAAAAGCCCAAAAAAAGTCCTGATGCTGTTTGATGATTGATTTACATGAACTCAGCAAAAGAGTGTAAAAGTATATATACTGCTGGTAAAATCACTGAGATGTATCAACTCTTTCTCAGTTTTGGTTTCCTCTGTAAATCACCTCCTGAATCAGACTGGCCTTCTGTGTTTGTCTGCTCATTATTTAGCAGCAGAACTTTAAGCAGCGAGTGGTGGCGCTGCTGAAGCGCTTCAGAGTTTCAGATGAGGTGAGTGTTTCCGTCATGCACCTCCCGCAGAGTTTTGTTTATTCCTCTTGCGACCAAGTATGTGATGTTTGTGAAGGTGCTGGACTCGGAGCAGGACCCCGCTGAGCCACCACCTGAGGTGGAGGAGGAGGATCTGGATCTGGACAGCGTGGAGTTTGAGAACCCCAGTGACAGCGGTCCAGAGCTGGATGATGATGACAGCGTCCTCAGTACACCAAAACCCAAACTCAAGTAAGCAATGCAACATCTGTCTGAGTCATTTGTAATAGGATGATTTATGTGTCATTTCCTGTATATAAACAAAAAATGTTCTGTTGACCAGATGGATGATGCTGTTGGAGATTCTGGTAGAACAGTTTATGAGCAAGCAAAAGAGATTTTACAATATTATGGGTTTTTTCTCTTGGACTCTTAATTAACTCATTCACTGCCATTGACAACTTTAGTCGTCAATTGCATTTTTTTACGGGGTGGGCGTCAGAACGAGCCCCCGCACCGTCAGAATTAACATCACGTGTCTAAAGCGAATCTTCATCCGTGTATGTCACACGTCACGTGATCAGGAAGAGGAAAATCACTGAATTAGGAGATCGTTTTGGGACGCTGCTGTGAAAAAAGCAATGCACCAACCGGAAATGCTTCTGCAGCTCATGCTTCGAGAACAGGTTGTGAAAGAATGAATAAAGCTAGAAATTCTGTGATTCTTCCTGATGTAAGAAGGGAGTCTACTCTGTCTTTTGGTAGTTTTGGCGTTTACACGATCATAGAGCACAATGTTCTGTGACTCTTCAAAAAACGCTCAAAAACGCTGGCAGTCAGGGGCTTTCTGATCAGAAAATGCAGTGAATGAGTTAAGGCTGGGGATACCCAGATGACTTTTTCAGTCATTTTCATTACAAGTTAAAGAGATGCTGTCATGCTCTCAGTAGTGTTGTCATGGTAACAGCTGGTGAGAATGGTAGATGAAATTCTTGCACAATTCAATCTCCTGAGAAAGTCCAGGAGTCTGAGCTTTAATGAACAGATGTGTGATATTTAGAGTCCCGGAGAGATTCTCAGTGATGTTGACCCCCAAAGATTTTCGTTTTGTTGATTTAAAGAGACATATTATTGGCTCCTCACCAGCTAAATAGCTGTTTCACCTCTGCTCTGTAAGATGTTTCATTATTTCAGATGGCTAATCACCCTCAGTTTCATCGTCGGCTAATTTAATGAGATAATTTGTGCTGAATTTAGCATTTGTAAAGGACTGAACACACATCCATGAGGAACTCCTGTGTGATAGAGCATGCTGTGTGGATGGATGTTGATGAAGGCCAATTTATGATTTTCTTTTATAAATAAATGTGCATTAAATATAAAAAGAAAGACGGAAATAAAACATAGGCTTCCACAAGTTTATCTGAAGATGGACACAATAGCATGTTTAACTTGCCAGAACTGTGATGTTCAGACCCTAGCAAGCTCCTCCCCTTTGAATAAATATAAAACAGGATTAAGTTATTTTCAGATCAAATGTAAATCTTATTTTGTAATTGCTAATAGTGTAATGTCCATGCATGACTACCATCTTTATTTATTTTTTCTTTCCTCTGTTTCAGGCCATATTTTGAGGGACTGTCTCTGTCCAGCTCTCAGACTGAGATTGGCAGCATCCACAGTAGTAGGAGTCACAGGGAGCCCCCTAGCCCGGTGAGACCCCCACATCACTCCAACACATCGTAGCTCATCATTTTAAAAGTATCACCAATCTCCTCTATTTAAACCAACTATTTGTTTCTGAAGCTGTAGAAGTTCCCTCAAACTAAGAATCAATTTATTTTTCCTCTCACCCTCTTGTTTCAGATCGATGTGGATAAATCAAAGTGTGGCGGTGCAAAGTTTCCAGATGATGGAGTGTCGGAAAATGTTGTTTATGTGAGTGTGATTAAACCTTCCTTAGATTAATCCTGTTTTGATTTATCAGGCAGATTACTATGAAAATGAGATAGCTCTGATAAATAATTGTACTTTTTTCAAAGTTCAAATCATAAAACTTCAATTATTTTTTGTTTTCTTTTCTTTTTGACCTTCCATCAGGAGCAGCCTGAGGCGGTGACTCCCACCACAGAACTGGAGATGGACAACATGGACACGTTTTTAGAGAGACTGCCACCTAGTGGCAAAATGACCAAGACTGAGTCCCTCATCATTTCATCCAACAGGTACATTTGCATAATTAAAAACACAGGGAAAATGTCCAGAAACCTTTGCTCCAAGAAATGTTTTAGCTTCAGTGAACCTTCATCCCGTCTGTTTGATGGCCTGTTTTGTTGTTCAGGCAGGAACCGAAGCTGGCTGGGAGACGAGGCAGGAGCACATCCCTGAAGGAGCGCCAGCCCAGCAGGCCACAGAACGAGAGGGCCAACAGCCTGGACAACGAGCGATCTCTGGACACACGGTGCCACCTACAGGTGGGAGGAAACAGCTGCACACAAAAAACGTGTTCTATTTAAAAATCATCATTATAACACCAGCTGATGTGAAGATTACACATAAAGACACATAAAAACAGAGAATTCAATCAAACTTCAGGTTTTCTTGTTTTGTTTGTCCAGATTCCTAGAAAAACGGTGTACGACCAACTGAACCACATCCTGGTTTCTGATAACCACCTCCCTGACAGCATCATCCTCATCAACACGTCCGAGTGGCAAGGTCAGGTAAGACCTCCACTTTAACTCACTATAAGATCATTTATGTCAGAATCCCTCAAATCTTTATTAAATTCATTCAGCTCTTCATAATAAATTCACCTGTTTCTGTACCCATTTCAGTACCTTTCAGATATGCTGCAAAACCACCACCTGCCAGTGGTCTGCACCTGCACCACAGCCGACATCCAAGCTGCTTTTAACACCATCGTGTCTCGCATCCAGAGATTGTGAGTCAGGCGCCTATTTTTCTGTTTAAAAGTGAAGCTACTAGAGTGAGAAGTAAAAAGCTGCATCATTTGTTTCTGATCAGCTGCAACTGCAACTCCCAGACGCCCATCCCCATAAAGATAGCGGTGGCAGGAGCTCAACACTACCTCAGTGCAGTCCTGAGGCTCTTTGTGGATCACCTCTCCCATAAGACCCCAGACTGGCTCGGTTATATGAGGTTCCTCATCATCCCACTAGGTTGGTGACGGTGCAGCTTCAGTTTCTCCACATCTTTGGTCTTACTTTGTTGTCGTCATCCTGCAGTGTGTTCTATTAACTGTTTGACAGTTTTCACGAACCACTGGATGAATTTTAGTTAAAGTAATCACCGGATGTTTATCTGAAACTTTTGAGTCACTCTCTAACCCACTCAGTTTTGCAGAAACTGAGCTAAACTGATGAAACAGATTTCATTCTAAGCTGTTAAAATATTATTGCCTTTTTAGTGCAGATTTTATCACAACATATTTTGTAATTCTTTTTGATGTCTTTAGGTGCTCATCCCGTCTCCAAATACCTCGGCACTATCGATTATCGTTACAACAGTTTGTTCCAAGATGCAGCCTGGAGGGATCTGTTTCACCGACCAGAGGCTCCTGTTATTGGTGCGTTCTCACATCTCAGCCACTGCTTTTCCATTCAGCAACAGATTAGACCGCTTTTGCTGCTTGTTCAGGTAAAGCGTGCTAACCGCCATCTCTTGTGCAGCCCAGGAGAGTCCAGATGTGGTTTCGAGGGTAACGCAGTACATGGAGGGAGCTAACGGAGCTCACCAGCTCCCCATCGCTGAGGCCATGCTCACGTACAAACAGAAGAGGTAGCATTTTCCTCCAGGGTTCAGTTTCTGCTCAATAAGAGACCTGAAAATCGTTTTTGTGCATCACAAACATCTAAATGTTACCTCTAACAGATGCTTTCAATGCAGAACTCATTCTGTTTTCAAAGGGAGCTGAAAGGTTTTGTAAAGAAATTAAGATATTAGCTTATATTATTGATACAGTTCAACAACTGGCTTTTCAGAATTGTTACTTTTATTCAAATATTTAGACAAAGAAGTGTTAGATTTTTTTTATGTAAATAAAAGTACTAAGAAATAAAGTTAATTCAACCCCCTTTGGAAAATAAAATGAGGTAATACTGTTACTACTGTTGTGAAGCTGGTCTATGTGGAAGGATACTGTCTCTGTCTGTCCATCACTCTGTGTTTGTGTGTGTGTGTGTGTGTGTGTGTGTGAATAACACATTTGATCTTTTTATGTTTTCTTTTGTTTCTGAAGGAAAAAGAGCTTTCATTTTGATTTTGCAGTAAGGTATTGTGGTCGATTGAGTTTGTTTCTCACGTAGCCTGATGATTCATGTGCTTTCTGTCTGTCTGAGCTTTCTCCCTTTGAACCATGTCATGCTTCCTTTTGTTTGTTTTTTTCAGCTTGCCACTTTAACAGCCGCCTACAAAGTGTTTTTCTTCTCTGGGCCTGAGCTTTAATTTAAAAGCAGCTGAAGAGAGGCAATAAAGCCGCCGTATGTCCAGTGGGACGTCAGCTTTGTCCGATTTAATTAAAACATCAGAATTATTAGAAAGCAGCTCACTTATAAAACCTTAGTCACATCAGGTCGGTGTACAAGATAAGAAGATGCTAACCAGCATTTTAGGATAAAGACTAAAAACATGAATAAACAATAATTCTATTAAGACTTGAACTGGAATTTGCAGAGAAATGGCTCTTCTTTCATAGAACCCACAGTATTAATGTTAGGCATGTGTTTTTCCTTCTTAAGACAAGAAAATATAAATGGCTGCAGGTTTTTACTTTGTTTTAATACAGACAAGATCTATGATGGCATTTTAGGGCCTTCCAGAAACAAAAATGGTCCTAATTTTTTAACCTTTGTCAATAAAGTCAGAATTCTACAGCGAAACAGTCTAATGTCTTGTGCAATCATGTTGGAAGGAAGTTTAATTAACAGATTTCCTTCTCAGCCGGCTGGGGGGTTGTCAGTTTTTCTCCTTTCAAGATGGCCAAAAGAGGGATGTAGACTATAGGTGCGTTTCCATTATCGGAACTTTGGAGTAAATTTATAGGAACTTCCTGACATGCGCGTGTCTCCACTTGACCGAGCCAGCCGAACGGCCATTTTCTGGGTTGTTTTCAGGAACCTTCTGAGTACCTGATCAGGAGTAGTTACTCAGAAAGGCCCGGTGAAGTTGCTGAGCGGAACATTTGGTTAACTCAAGCTGATTAGTTGTAACTCAGTAGGAAATAACATCAGCATTGTGTCCAAAACAACCAGCAGTAGTAAAATTAGAAGAGTTGCTGGTGAAGCAGAATGGAAGCGAACAGAAATAAGCACAAATTGCGCTTAAAATTAAACTCCCGACACCAGAAAACATGGCGGAATTCCCCCACAAACCACTTAATTCACGGGGCTTTGTTGTCTCACAGAGGACTGTAAAAAACGGAGCTTCTTCTGGTCATTGAATGCCTCATTTTACATCACACAGCTGCTCTCATCCTCTGAATGGATCAAATTATGATATACTTCCACAGAATAAATGCTTTTAATGTTATTAATGTTACTGTGGACGCGTTTTGGGGCTGATCAGTGACATCACTCACTGCCGAAGCAGTCACAATACACTGATGACATCTGAGAGGACTGGGACATCGAATCTCCTGGTCTTTGCCCCATCCCAAAATTTACCCTGAAGTTCTGGCAATGGAAACGCACCTTTTGTTTGCAATCTGTGAGCCCGCAGAATTGGCGCTGCAGCGCCAGCATTTGTAATTCAACACCAGTCAGTAAAACGCATCAGCGTTTTGTAAAGATCCAAAGCCAGTAAACAGGAGCGACCCAGAAGTTATTTCTTGTACCCCTAAGACGCCACAGCATATTTTTTGTTTTACTCTAATATTAGGTGAAGAAGGTTAGAGGCTAACAATGCTAACAGTGAATTAGAAGCAAATAGTCAGTTCTATAAAATCAATAAAAACTTGATATTAGTGAAATGGTTTTATCTACTTATCAACTTGTTATGTATGACTCGTCTTTGCTTGTCATCTAGAATCCTCTGGCGCTGATCCGTAACTGAAAACAGCTATGAAACTGAAACTGATGGGACAGGACTGAGAAAGTGACTTGTATGTTTTGAAAAAAGGCTGCAGTACCCAATTTTGACCACAGGATGTCATTCTTACTTCATTCTTACATAAAGCACCTTCAAGGAAAAATCAACATACATTTTTCCGAACAAAGTCAAAATGCACTAGTACTACTACTAAAATGATATTTCAGATACTATTTTTATTATTTTATTACTTTAATTGGAAATAGTATTCAGATATGTTTCTTGGCGTTAGTTTTTATTCTGGACTTTATTCTTGAAACTGAGAAACAAAAAACATCCTCCTCATGCTTTTATTTTCTTCTGAGGGGCCCAACCTTCCCACATACAGTACACCCTCTCAGCTAACTGTTAGAAAAACATCAAACCAACTAAATAAATGAACACAAGTCAGTGTGGGCAATACAAAATCTGGCCATAAGTTAAATAATTTTGTTTTTGTAATTAATTATGACATTTGCTGGACCACACGGTGAAGGAGATCTGTGCTGGTAAAGTGGCAGCGGACCAAATCCTATCAGCTTGTTCCTCCTCCTCCATCCTGAGTCTTTTCTTTGAGTCATTGGATTGGACCGTTCAGAAACAGGAACGAAAACACAAACAATAAGCACTTTTTAGAATTTTGTTTTAAATTGTACAATTTGCACATTAGAGCCATTTTGGTCATGCTTTGATCAGGCTAGCCATTAGCACATTAGTTCTTAACTCTATTTCTCTGAACAGAGGCCCTTCAAGAAGACCTCTAAACTGGCTAAGAAAGGAATTACTGTTTGTTTACCATCTGATTATTTTTCAAATCCTGTTAATGAAATTTCCGTCCAATCCAGTGACAGACATACATCATGTCTGTTGTTCATCCATCAGAATATTTTCATCTTTTTGAATTCATTAGAAACACTTTTACTTTTTGAGTTTTAAAAGTTTATGAGCCACTGATGAATATATCTTCCATAATTGATCACAAATAACTTTTTTCATGTTTATTTATAAACAGTGGCTTAGTCATTTTCTAATTTCTTTCTGTCAAAGTCATTTAAAATGAATTAAGTAATTAAAAATGCATTTTAAAAGCGGGTAGTGTATGATAAAAACACGTCTGATGCTCATTTGTTTTCTGACTCAGAGGAAGCTGCAGTTAGAACAGAATTAATGTTTATTTTAGGAAATTCTTTCAAGACTGTTTAATATGCTACATTTTAGAATTAATGATCAGCTGTTTAGCTTTCGGTCAGATAAACAGGAGTTTCCAAACTTTAGAAAAGCCAGTTTATTTCAGTGAGACGCTGGTGACATCACATCCAAAGGAAAGCATGGTTTTCTGTCAGAATCCTCTCATCCAGGATGAGATGGATGCTCTCCCTCACATAGCAGGCAGACATCTGGCTTTGTCCCTCTGGCTGCTCTGAACCGACCCCAGCAGAGACGTGTCGTGCTGGTGAAACCCACCATTTCCCACTGTAGACTGTCTTCTCTCTCCCCCTGTAGTCTCTCTGTTTCTCCCCTGGGGGGGCGGTGGCAGATTTCTTCAAGGCAAGAGCAACAACCTCTCACATGAACATTTAGGAAAAGCCGACGTTAATTAGTTTTCTATTTTTCTGGATGCTGCCAGGAAAATAGTTCCTTCTGTGTTTGTAGTTATGCACTACTGCTCACAGGTAGTGCATTAGACCAGAGAGGATTTAGGTTGGTGCTCTTCCTTCTAATCCACTTCTTTATGATGCCGTGGCTCCTCTTTTGGACTTGCTGCCTACCCAATGCCTAGCAGACTCTGTTTAGGCCCTTAAAGGCTGTCCCTGCACTGATTGGATGGCTTCTTCCAGGCCAGATGTTGGCCAGTAGTTTGCATGTCCTGCTCTCTGCTTGTTCTGCTCTAGTCAGAAGTCTGCAATCAGGAAATTAATCTGGTAGTTTAAGTTAGAAAGCCACTGCATGCTGCATAACACAGTATAGATGCATTGGTTTAATACAGTATTCTTAATCTTATCTTATAGTTGCAGATAACTAATCACCAGATCTCGGTGTTGGTAACTGTAGATGCAGTTTCTCTGAACTGAAACTCTTTTTTAAATAGTATTTGTACATTTCAGTCATTTTGATTGTAATTCTTATATTTGACCCCTTGTTAATCTTTTTAATATTGAAATGTGTATTTTCTTGCCTTGTTTGTAAACTTCCTTTTGGTTTCGGCTGCCTTTCCCCAGCCCCACTGAGGACTCGTGTCAGAAATTCATCCCATTTATTGGGGTAAGTGGTTAATTCTGACATTTCCCCATCTATAGATAGTTTTCTGTCAGATTTTGTGGCTTTTCGGTGGTTGATTGAGTGCATCTTCGTCTTCTCTGTTCATTCTTCAGATGGTGAAAGTCGGCATTGTGGAGCAAACCTCTGCTACATCAGGCAAGATGTTCAGACTCGTGTATTTTTATCATTTAAATCAGTGATTTGTGATAACGAGGTGATGAATCTGAATGGTTCAGAGAAACTTTAATGTTGAAAAATTATGGAAATGATGAGTAACAGCAGTGGAGCATTTGAGTTTAAGGAAAACAAAATGTTGAATAAATACAAAATATGTATAAATTGTTTATATGTGTTTGATTTGTGAGATAAATCTTCCTTTTTTCAGGTGACTCAGATGATGCAGCGCCTCTAGGCTCCTCCCTCCTCTCCTCCACGCCTCCACAAGTCTCACCTGCTCTTAAAGAGGCTTCGCCAACACCCCCTCCCTCTCCCTCCATCAACACCAGCTTTTGTGCTTACAGGTAACCCATACAATCAGTTTCTTTGTGTGGAAAACGTTTCTGATATTTTCTTTTCTTAATAACATGTCTGTAATGGTTAGTTCTACTTCACTGTGACACGTTCTCATTGATTCTCAAAACTGAGATCACTCTGATCGCTCTCTACTGCAGAGAAGACACTTATTAGCTACCACACAACCCCACATTTAAAAAGCTAAGCTATCCCTTTGCTGCCAAACCTGCATGTGTGGGGCCTTAATCACAGATCTTAAAGAGGTATTTCACTAAGAAATCATTTTTTACTTATTCTTGAAAATAATGGGTCACTCTGAGTTTAACATGCAGGCTGAACATGAAAATTGTCTCCTACACCTATCTCCTGCATTAGTTTCTGATAGAAGATAGACAGCAGCACTCTAGGATTAGAAAAGCCTGACAGATCTACGACACACTGTCACTTAACATTCATGGACTCACCCATACTGACTTGTGACGGGGAAGGCTGTTGTTGGTTTAGCGCAGTGGTTCTCAATTAGTGGGGCGCGCCCCCCTTGGGGGGCGCGGGAGAAGAGCAGGGGGGGCGCAGCGGACGCACCCAACCCCCCTCCCCCCACCCCCACCCCGCTCGGAGCCTCCCCACGGAGAATACAAGGGTGTTCCAACCTCCACTGTCAGTCCAATAAATGAGGATCAGACTGATTTATGAACACAGAAAAAGTCCAGACATGATTTTTATTTAATGGAAAGGCAGTGCATGTGTTAGATGGGCAAGAAACTTTGATTTTTCTTACTTTTTGTTTCGCTTTATATTTGTTGTTTGGTAGAGTGACGTATGAACGGCCCGTATTAAACACGGTTATGTTAAAAAGAAGCCTCATCTTTGTTTCCCTGCGGTGCCCACCATAGTGGTATTTTATTTAAATAAAATGTTTTTTAACATAACTTCCTTTCTTTCATATATGAGAAAATGAAAGAATCGCTGCTGCATTTGGACGCGCTAAGGAGGGCGCATTTGCTCGCAGTCAGAGGCCGCATGATCCATTTTCCCTTCACTTTCATTTTAAAAATAATAATAATAAACATTCAATAAAACCGTTAAATATCCATTCATTTTAATTAATATTTAGTCCACACAAGCTGACCAGAGATCCCCAGTACCATATAAACAATGCAATTAAACAATTTCACTTAAATTATCAACATTTCACCTGCTGCGCCCATACGCACATTCTTTCTGCTCCGGCGTAAACCTGATGGTCACCTGCTTGTGCGTAATCAAGTGTCTCTATGGAGCTGCTGAAGAGACTAACGAGGTTCTGGACTTTTGCCTCAGACAGACTAATGGTAATGCACGGCAGTTTTATTTATACAGCGCATTTCCTACCCGAAGGCAACTCAAAGCGCTTCATGGCTCATGGCTGTTAAAATGTGATGATTCAGAGCTCCGCTGACATGCTGGATCCAAAGATCCAAGCAGCTACTGGAGTAACGAATTCTACTTCAGCCAGAGTTTTAAAGTCAGGAAACATTTCTCCAAATGAAATAACCAGAAGTCTACCAGACTCTCTGAAAGAAGGGTTTCCACTTTCCAGATCTGGAAGCTCTCGACATTTGCGCTCTGGTGCGCAGATCTGTCAGACGCGCTCTGAGCTCCTATTGCGCGCCGCTTTGTGCGCACTGCCAGATGCGAAGAATAACACAGACGCTCTGATGGAAATCTTTCCATGATGTTACCTCCACGATGGATTTTTCTGTGGGCAACAAGGTCATTCCCTGCACTTTCCCCTACCGCCCGACATTCACCGACGGACTATCAGCGCGTCAGTATGGCAAGCCGATTTAACATTTAAGCAGACTGGATAACGTGTATTCAGATATCTATAATTCTGTTGTTCCTAGCAGAAATTAACATTCCAGAAAGCCATAAAATCAATCATACTGTACACAATGAACATTGTGCAACACCCCCCCCCCCCCCCCCCCCCCGCACATTGGGAGGGGGGCGCGAGAAAATCTATGTATCCTAGGGGGGGCTTCACCGAAAGTATTTGAGAACCACTGGTTTAGCGTCCAGGAAACAGCAGAAAATATCTCGGCTAGTAGAAGCTAACCGTTAGCATTAGCAACTCCACCACAGAGCAGAACTCCTTCATGCTTGTGTTATTTGAGGAGATAAAACATCAATGCTACAGAGCAAACAGTCAGTGGTAGAGTCGTGTTGCTGTTAGCCAAGAGTTGAGATGTCCAAATATGAGTAAATAAGACTTTAAATCCTGCCGTCTGAAGCTCTCTTTTGATCTGGTAATCTTCTAGTTCCTGAAACAGGCGCACTGGAGCTTTGTTTCCCCAGAGTAAAACCTACAAGGCATTCATTCCTACTAGAGACTACTGCAAATGTATTAAAATATGAGTGAAGGACCTCTTTAAAGCAACACTAAATAAGTTTCCCGCCTCTCCCTCCTACTGGTTGAAAGCAGAATTACAACAACCCTGCCACAGCCTGCTGTAGCTAGCTCTAATGACTAAATAAGAACTCTAATGACTGAATAAATGAGCTAACGCTAAAACGAGCCAGCTGATACTAAATAAGCCACAAAGTAAAAAAGAGCCACACTGTTGGAAAAAAAATATTATTACAAGTCCAGTAGTAACAAAGCCAGGTCATCATCAGTCCGTGGTTTTGTAGCCTCCTTTAGCTCCCTCGAACAAGTGTAGGCTGATGTTCACTCTGGTTTTAGCTCTTTGCTTTGCTTCCAAAGACATTACTCTCTAACTTTTACTTCCAGGCTCTGCCATGATGCCAACAAAAAACAAAAGTCTTTATCTTCTTGCGCTTTTTATTGACGGTCGGCGAACTGAAAAAGCTAACAGTTAGCTTTGATATGATTTCCCAGCACAGTGGACAGCTATTGGCGTAAAGCAGATAGAGACCTCCTGCTAGTGTTCCTACCTGAACCACAAAATTATTAAGGGAAGTTTCTGGTCAGCAGATGGCTACAGAGTGATGCCCACTGTGAAGAGTTAAAAATTATTTAGTGTTGCTTTAAATAGAAAAAGAAACGTGTTCCTCAGACATTTGTTTATGCAGATTTCAAACAAATGAGCTCCTAGAATAACCTCCTTGTTCCCTGTTTTCTCAGTTCCAGCAGCCAGTCCACGGAGCTGATGGGTCTTCAGGTTGATTACTGGGTGGCTCCAACAGAGAGGAAGAAAGACGTGGAGAAGCGGGACTCCTCCTCCAAAAACTCTCTGAAGTGCAATTTCCGCTCGCTGCAGGTCAGCCGGCTGCCACTAGGGGGAGCAGACCCAGGCCCCCAGCCCTGCATGTCTATGACTGTCGTAACTAAGGAGAAGAATAAGAAGGGTATGTTGGGCTCTAGGTGCACTACTACTCATCCATTCTCTTTTTCTAAACTGTTTAGCTCCGTTCATCATAGAAGGCTTTAGTTAGAGTCGTTGATGTCAAATGTTGCACAAAAATATGAAAACTCTTTAACTCACTCAGTGGATGTCTCTTGTTACCTTCTGCCAGTCATGTTTCTGCCCAAAAAGAGCAAAGACAAGGAGGTGGAGTCAAAGAGTCAAGTGATCGAAGGAATCAGTCGCCTCATCTGTACTGCCAAGCACCAGCAGACCATGCTGAGAGGTACCCCAGACCCACTGGACATACTTATGCTCCGTGTTTAGGACTATTGTCACCAGAAAGGGTTAGGGTCAAAGCAGCGTGCCAGACAGAGATGGACGTGGAGCGGATGAACTTGATGGTGGCCGGGTAGAAGGGCAAGTGTACAGAAGCCCTGAAAGACAACGGAAAAAATATTTTTCTTGTGGCATTTTCCTAAATTTTTTTTATTTTGCTCAGCCCAGAGAGGCAAAGAAAAAGTTTTTTTTCTACTAGAAATTTTCTACGTTTTTTTTTCTTTGCTCACTCAGCCCTGGAAGACAAGCAGAAAAATTTGTTTTTTTCTTGTAAATTTTCTAAATAAGTGTTTTTGTAATATTTTTTCTGTCCACTAGTAAGTGCCACAGTGAAGATCTGTTCAGAAATTAAGAAGTTGTTCATTTTATACTAACTCTCGACTCTAAAAGATGTTTTAAGATGTTTTTAGGTGAGAAATCAGACATTAAAAGTCCATTAATGAAGTCATGCAGTTAGAAATTAGCCTACTTTTGAGTCTGCCTCGCTAAACCACCCCAGTGAATTAAAAAGTAGGCTCATTTCTTATAGAAATGCCACAAGACAAAAACATTTTTTTCGATTGCCTCTCTGGGCTAGGCAAAAAAAAAAAAAAACTTAGAAAAATGCCACAAAAAATATTTTTTTCTGTTGCCTTTCAGGGCTTCCATAGTCGTGAGAGATGATGGTTCTTAGTTTGTTTGAGAAGAAAATGAGCAGTGAGGTCAAATTTTAAATAAAGGCTTAGCATTTCTTTAAGGAACACATTTCACCACCTGAGATGATATAGCTACAGGCGTGTTGGGCAAATAAAAAGGTTATTATGGGATTTCAGAAGATCTCGTTTAATTCATTGACACTTTGAGTCTGTGTCGTTTACCATGAGACGTTTTAGCTCAGTGTCTATAAACTTTACTGCCTTGGAGCCATTTTTCTGTTTTCTGAGTTCAGCTGGCTGTGGCAGCCATATTGAATTGGGTTGACTCCAACTCTTAATCAGCTGTAAATGTTCATTCAATGATTACTTTCTGAAGATTTTCTTAAATTACGTTTAATTGACTTAGTTATTACCACGCAAAGGTTTAGCACATTGTCTCTAAAAGTGACTGATTTAGAGCCATTATTGTTTTCTGACTTCCCTTTGCCGGGGTGGCCATTGAACTAGGTTGATTCCCATGCTAAATCTGTTGCAGATGCACATCCCATGATTAATTTAGTAATAGTGTAATTCTGACCAACATGCATCGTCTTTATTTTATGTCCTCTCTGCAGTTCTGATCGATGGCGTCGAGTGGAATGATGTCAAGTTTTTCCAGCTGGCGGCCCAGTGGTCCTCACATGTCAAACACTTTCCTATTGGGATCTTTGGACACACCAAAGGCCCCTACTAGCAGCTCCTATGAAAGAGACTGAACCATGGAGGACAGGCCCCCCACCCCTTTGTGCCAACATATTTTGACCCCCTCCTCCCTTTTTTTTCCAGCACACTTTGTTTTATTCTGCTGTTTTAAGTTAAAGTCTTACTCCCTATTGTTGCATTAATCTGATTATTTAATATTTTGCAGAGTTTTTTCTTCTCTATTTATGTGAAACCTTCTCGAGCAATGCTGCCAAGGAGAAAATCGTCTTTACTCTGCTTTTTTAAAAGTAAATCTGCTGTTTTATAAACTTTTGAGAACACATGTGATAAATAATCATGTTAACCTTTTAATGTGTTGAATGAGTGCCCAGGTTTAACTCTGCTGTTGGTTATTTTTGTGTGTTAATGTTGGTTTTAAGCACTTAGCCAGCACACTTAATAAAGCATAATATATATATTTTAAAAAAAGATCAGCTGATATGGAATGAGTTGGTTTCAAACTGCAAAAAAAAAAGAACAGACCAATGTGCAATTGGTTGAATGTTGTATAAAAACTCAAGTCTGGTTTCACCTTGCTCTGATAAAACCTACACTCAGCTGGGAGTTTTCACTCGATACCTTTATTCTCCTAATCTCCTTTAGCAATGAACAAGAAATAGATTCATAAATATAAGAACAAACCCCAAAACAAACAGTGGAAAATCAAGCAGAGCACAAACTTAAAGGACTACATCCATGACTTTAGAGGTGTTCCTGTTGAGTTTAATTAAAAAGACTCACCAAGACAACAGTTTGCAGCTAGTTAGCTTAGCGTAGCATAAAGACTGGCCTCAGCTTTTTCTAAATGTAAGACTATCTGCCTGCCGCTAATTTTTGTTTTGACCTAATCAGATCAGAAACGGAGCCAGATTAGCCATTTTAGCTTTGATGCTAAAAGTTAAATCAACAAATTTAATCTCCAGCTTTATTAAATGTCCCAAAGTGGACGGATATGTTACAGGACAGCTTTACGTAATCTGGTTGTATCAGATACTCCTGAGTGACATCAGTGTGCTAATGTATGGAGCTCACCAAGGGTCGGAAATAAAACGAGTTGTAAAAGGTCAATTTGATCAACAGAAGTTTGCAAATAACAGGTGTTTGTTTAAACAGGTGCTGTAGTGAAATTTAATTTTGGTGTAATCATGGAAACAGAAGTAAATGCAGTTCTACTGAACAAAGTGTTTCCCAGCCAGCATTCATAGGTGGGCCCCATATGGATATATATTGGTGCCAACAGGATTTGTCTGTGGTTTTCATGGTGGCCCCACAGGGGTTTGCCCACATAGATTCTAATGGGCCCTACATGAGTTTTCAGAGGGACCCAGATGGTTTGACGCATACATGGGCCTGTTCAAATCTTTGTGGGCAACCCCCATTGAAACCGTGGACAACCCCTGTTGGCACCCATACGGTTTGCCCATATATATACATATATATATCCATATGGGGTCCACCTGTGTATGCTGACTTGGTAGGGACCATCTGCAAATTGCAACATTTGATGATAATTATTGATAATGGCAACTGTATTATTCGCATTTTCTCCTTAATCCAATCAGACATTTATTTTTTTCCTGTTTTACCTTCAATGATCTTTGAGTCAATTATTGATGGTTGTCCAACTCTGTGTTATATCCTCCTCTACCATCAGAGGGAGTGGAAGGCTTTGATATAAAAAAGTTCATTTACATTTGTCCTTTTTAGGTTTAATAAACTCAAAACGAGTGTCCATTAGTAAATTAGATTAACTAAACTCAAAAAACAGATTCTTTGACCTACATGTATTTATTTTAGCACCTGTGGACCTCTGTATGTTTGGGTGAAAAGCTTCTGACTTTACCTTTAAACTTTGATCCTGAATAAGAACAGATGGGTATCATTTATTGAGGAACTGACATTGTTGGATGTCTTCTTCCAAAATCTCATCTTCCCTCCTTTGCACTCCAGATCTTTTGCTAAAAGCAGATTATTTTGGGCCACTTGTTAATTGCAGCTAACTTATTACCTTTGTGGTATTTTAGAGAAAACTTCAAATTGTAGAGTTGAATGTATCAAAGGTACCTTAATGTAAAGCACTTTTAAATGTTTGTCTGATGTAGATTAGTGTGTGGCACTCGCCCCCAAGAGCCTGCAGGCCCAAACTGCAGACATAGTGGCCGCTATAATAGCTGGACAACAGCACAAACAGTTGGACATGATTTAAATGCAGTCGGTAAGAAGACCTGCTCAATGGGGCCTCGTTGACTACTTTAGATTTTAGTTCAATATTCCGTGTTAGATAGGATGTGTAGTTGTATCCGTCAGTAGTTTTGTCTCCGCTTTAGTTGTCAAGCTAAATTTAAACACATTATTACTCACAAAATTTCTTTAAGTCTGATCATAACCCTTGTTGATGTTTAAGAAGTGCCTAAATTGCATAATTTTGACAAATCAGAATAGGAAACATCCCTGGCTGCTATGGTGCTGATTCCAGACCCACGGCAACGACTACAGCTCATTGATTTTTGCAACACAACACAAATGCAGCCTGTTGGTGTGAGGGACAGATCGTCCCGTTTTGGCAACTCGGCTCTCAGTATTTAAAAGAACAATATCTATGTTTGTTTTCTCTGTGTAAAAGATGTTTTTAGGTGTTTTTATTTTCATTTCATCTCAGAAGGCTTGTTGAAGCTGAGTTCCTTACAGACTACCACTGTAATCCCCAAAAAAGGGAGTATTAAAACTACTATACACACTAAAACTGACTTGTTCTTTTTGGGGGCACGCCTTCAGCAATTACAACAGAATATGATGGAAAAACACCCTGATGGATGTTAAAATATATCCATCCACCCACCCTCTCTCCAACAACTCTGAGGGATCCCTGTGTAACTCTGAACTTGGCGGAGAGTTTTTGGAGCCATTTTATAAAGATTAAACAATTTTAAAGCTTTGAAATGGCATCAGCAAACTTTCTAAAGTTTAAAAAGTCTTCAGATAAACTTCTGTGGAGTGAAATGATTGAGGCAGTACTTTGGCAATTTACCAGATGTAGGAATCCAAATCCTACTCTGACAGCAACATGGAGGCAAATAGTGAAATCTCTGAGACAAACTTTTCATCTTCTCAACCCCCAGTGAGTTGTGGCAGATGGCTGCTCATACTGATCCAGGTTCTGTTGGAGGTTTCTTCCTGTTAAAATGGAGTTTTCCTCTCCACTGTCGCTACATGCTTGCTTAGTATGGGAATTGCTGTAAAGTCACTGACACAAGTCAGTGACTCGATACAATCTGCTGGGTTCCTTATATAAGAAACTTTTAACTATTAATGAACTGAACTCAATTGGAATGTTTTAGTTTGTGAAGTGCCTTGAGACGACTTGTCGTGATTTGGCGCTATAGAAATCAACAATCTGCTTCCAGGAAAATCCTGGCAGACGACGTTTTCACAGATCTTAATAATTTCCACAATAATGTTGTTCCTGAAATGAAAACAGATTTTGGAACAAGAGCATCCGTTTTGGTGGCCTAAGGATCAGGTCTCTGCTTTTTGCAGATGATGTGGTCCTGTTGGCTTCGTCAGAACGTGATCTCCAGCTCTCGCTGGAGCAGTTCGCAGCCGAGTGTGAAGCAGCTGGGATGAGAATCAGCTCCTCTAAATCCAAGACCATGGTCTTGAGTCGGAAAAGGGTAGAATGCCTTCTCCAGGTCAGGGACGAGGTCCTGCCCCAAGTGGAGGAGTTTAAGTATCTTGGGGTCTTGTTCGCAAGTGAGGGAAGGGTGGAGCGTGAGATCGATAGACGAATTGGGGCTGCGTCTGCAGTGATGCGGGCGTTGTATCGGTCTGTTGTGGTGAAGAGAGAGCTGAGCCGAAAGGCGAAGCTCTTGATTTACCGGTCGATCCACGTTCCTACCCTCACCTATGGCCACGAGCTTTGGGTAGTGACCGAAAGAACGAGATTGCGGATACAAGCGGCCAAAATGAGTTTTCTCTGCAGGGTGGCTGGGCTCTCCCTTAGAGATAGGGTGAGAAGCTCGGTCATCCGGGAGGGGTTCAGAGTAGACCTGCTGCTCCTCCACATCGAGAGGAGCCAGTTGAGGTGGCTCGGGCATCTGATTAGGATGCCTCCTGGACGCCTCCCTGGTGAGGTTTTCCGGGCACGTCCAACCGGGAGGAGACCCAAAGGAAGACCTAGGACACGCTGGAGGGATATATGTCTCTCGGCTGGCCAGGGAACGCCTTGGGATTCCCCCGGAGGAGCTGGCCCAAGTGGCTGGGGAGAGGGAAGTCTGGGCCTCCCTCCTTAAGCTGCTGCCCTCGCGACCCCACTCTGGATAAGCGTAAGAAAATGGATGGAGCAAGAAAAAGTTTCTACAAAAAGTCTAAGGCAAATATGAAACGTGACAAAAAGAATGTCTTCAGAGCTCAAATTCCCTCAGAATTGGGAAAACTTGTTGTTTTCTTACCTGTTATGTGAGTTTGACACAGAAAATAGATCTGATGTAATTTTAACAGATTTCACTTTTAAAGGGACACTATGCAGTTTTGGCTTGCTTATAGCACCCCCTAGTGTCTGTTTAGTAGAACCAAAAGTGAAACTTACCACCTCGCTGTGCGTTTGTCTTTTTAACACCTTAATCTAACTGCTGAAATGTCTCCTCAGCCTTCATTAGTGTCTACAGGAGCAGTTCATCACTAAATCAAACAAATCAGTTGTGTTCATGATCTAAAACATGCAGGAAACGTGCTGGAAGCAGACTGCAGCACCAGGCATGTCAAGTCCAACAGGGACCGGACCACCACTCTGAAGTTGCAAGTGCGGTATTCTGGCCACAGAGGGCGGTGGGGTTCTGAGTGATTTCATTAACTATGTAAAAGGTCATTTTAGCACATACTGGCTCAAGAAAATGATTTTAAAATATGAAAAAGTTGCATATTATGGCTTTAAAATGCTGGAATCTTCTAATAACAACCCAGAGCCACAAGAGGGGAAAAATAACAGTCAGATAATATTGGATCAGGGTCACATTACAAAAAAAACCCATTTTCCTCTACTGTTTGCTTTCTGTTTGATGTTTTAACACAAATCAGCTATTGTTTTTTCCTGCTCAGGGACGTGGGGCATGGAGCAGGTATAAAGATCAGCTGTCATCTCACGTTCAGTCATGACAGAGCTGCTTTTGTTCAACACTAAAAGTAAGAAAAGACCTGCTTGTGCGAGCTAAAATGGTGAAAAATAGTTGCTCCTAAATGTGAATAAGAAGATTTCAAACTTGATAACTAGACTGATGCTTGTTAATATTAAAAGTAGCCTATTCCATCTGCATAATTAATTATAAAAGTGGAAACTCATAAAGAATTCAGACTCTAGGAGGAACACAGAGGTTAACATGTGATACATTTAAGTAAAAGGTTTGTAGTTTTATTATGATGTTATTGCTCCTGGCTGGTGGCACAGGGGCTGGGCTGAGGGAGGGAGAAGGAGGAGATCCTCCACCGGAGCACACAGCGGCTACCCGCCCGGACTACAGAGGAGGTGCGAAGCAGCAGCAGGCTGACAGACAGCGGCTGTACTACCCACCATAATGTAGACCCAGAGAGTTCGCCACATCGACCCAACCGCACCGAGCAGTGGTGGAAATACACGCGAAGCGAGGCGTCTCTTCTTTAGTGAAAATGAAGGAGCTGACGGGCTGCGGAATGCGCTCCTCGGTGGGCTTTCTGTCCCGCAGGGAGCTGACAGGGCAGCCGCTCATGATGGAGGAATTCCAGAGACGCAGGCTGGCTGGATGCACCAGCCTCTACAAGAAAAACATGGAGGGGCATTTTGGCTGTGTCAATGCCATTGAGTTTTCCAACAACGGTGGAGAGTGGCTGGTGTCTGGTAAGTTGACAGACTCCTTAGCATGCTAATGCTAGCTCGACAGGCTGTCAGCTGAAACGCTTCCTATGTGCTGATGCTAACTTAGCCTAGCTTGTTTTGCTAGCTGGCGAGCTCTAAGCCACTCAACAGCTCTATCTGAGCAGCAACATGGGTCCAGTTTTACATGTCAGCCTTAAAAATGTTAGGTTTCACCACTAAAGTCTCGTTGTGACGTGTGTAATAATCACATCCTCTTGAAATCACAATGCTGTTTATGTCCAGAGTGGATTAAAAATAATCATCTGGCCCGTGTAACATCTCGTGGTTTGCCATTTTGGTTCAACTTGGCATGTTTACTCTTCGCTGCTGTGGACTGGAAGCCCTTCATACCAGCTGGATTCAGCACAATCCAGTAGGGAGAACTTGACTACAGACAACCGAACCTGTATTATGGAGAGCTTATAGTCACTCACGAGAAATTATAAACATTGTGTCATAATTTGTTAATAAATGGCTTTTACAGCTACATTTTAAACCTCTTTACTTCAGATGTTTGTGTCACGAGTCAAGGTTAGGACTGGTTTCTACACACATGTTGACAGACTTCCTGTTTTGGCTGCAGGAGGAGATGACAGACGGGTGCTCCTGTGGCACATGGAGAAAGCCATTCACTCCCATTCAAAGCCAGTGAAACTGAAGGGCGAGCACCTCTCTAACATCTTCTGCCTCGCTTTTGACAGCACCAACAAAAAGGTGTTCTCTGGCGGTGAGTCAAAGATGTTTTCATGTACTTTTAGCACCATAACAAGCAGCTTTCTGGAAGTTTGGGATCACTTAGTTGGAACATTTCTTGTTTTCAATGGAAACATACTGGAAACTAGTCTAAAGGTTGTCAACATTTCAAGTTAGTCTGAGATTTTACCCCATGCTCCCTGGAGCTTCACCTCTGTATCACATGGTTCCGTTGCTCCCTAGGATTGGGCATCATTTCAACTTGACCAATTCTAGTTCCTTGTTTAAATTCCAAATGTTCAGATCCAGAAACTGTGCTTCCCGCCAGAATCATTACTGACTGTTCTTTAAAAATGTCTGACATGTCTTGGAAGTGTGTTTTAGGCAATGACTGTATATAATATGGACAAACCCTCTGCGCCGTCACTCGTAGGTTTTTGAAGAGATTAATTGAGTCCAGTGGGTGGCTCCCACCACCTCCATCTTGGTCGCGTCACATGTCTCGCAACGCCCGGAAAATACAAAAATGGAGCGGGGCTGTGAGGGTGGGGGAACATGATTGACACCCAACAAACTCTGAGACGATGTAGCCACGAGCTAACCAAACTGACTGGAGCAAATGGAGGTTGGCGTCACCTGTCAATCCAAAGGACACACCCCTTATTATTCATAATTTCAAGCTTTAATTACATCTAAACGGATGAGTTAAATAATTCACCCCCTCAGAGTTGTCATGACAGTAAATCTGACCTACTAAACCTAACAATTTTTTTAACCAGGCTGTAAACATGTTTATTTCTGTGAAGTTGGCATTTTTAACATAGGAGTCAGTGGGAACTTGATCCTTTCTGGAGCCAGCCCCTAGTGGATGAGGAGGGAACTGCGATTTTTGTCACTTCCATGTTGGCTTCACTTTTGGCAGCCGGGCATTATTATCACTTTTTCTTTCTTTTACACAATCAGGAGTTGTTTTTACCTGCTTTTTTCTGCTGACGTTTCGATCACAACTGCGATCATCCTCAGAGCTACGTCGCAGTTGGCGATGTCACTTCCTTCTCCGTTTATCCGCAGGCAGCAGAGGAGAGAAGGTCTTGGCTGCGGCTTGTAGCACGGGCCGGACATTGCCCCTCGGTTTAGGTCAGGCTTCAGTCAAGTGTAATATGGCTTTAAGGGCATGGAAAATAAATCAACGGTTCTGCAAACATGGTTCTTTCTTTCCAGACCTCTTGAACTTGTGAACAAAAACAATTTCTGAACTTAACAACCCTCCCTTTTGTCACCATTTATTAGTGTAAAAGTTTTTTATCTGTGTAACGCTATTTCAAAAACAGGTTTCTAATGATAACTAAAAATACATAATAATGGACACTAAGGGAATATTAGAAAGATGATTTTATGTGTTTCACTGACACGTGGCTACAGGAGCATCTTCTGGACTTTGTCTCTAAAAAAAGGTTTTCAGACTAAACAGGAAGAAAAACTTAGTAGCAGGAGCAACAGTAGTTCTGTTTAGTAACAGCGGATGTTTTATAGCACATGTTGAAAAGGATTTTCTTTGCATCTCAGGTTTTTCCAAGTGTTGATGTTACATGTTATATGCATTTTATTTATTCTGTGGGCATTAAAATGAAACTAAACACTTTCCTGTTTCTCCCTCCTAGTGGTTGAAAGTGGAATTACAACTGTCGTAAACAACTGCAGCATGCTGTATCTTGCGCTAACAATGAGCTAATGCTAACACGAGCCAACTGGTACTGAAAAAGTCGCGAAGTAAAAAGATCCACACTGTTGGACAAAAATATTTTTACTTACAAGTCCAGTAGCAACAAATCCAGGTCACCATCAGTTGGTGATTTACGTTTTTTTCCGCCTCTAGACAGTGCCCTCTGAGGACAAAACTCCAGATTACTGCTTTAATAGAAATAACCAAAGTTATCAAGTTTATAAAATTAGCCTTTGTGTTTGTCCTTTACAGGAAATGATGAGCAAGTGATTCTTCATGATGTAGAAAGGTGAGTAAAAGCAACACGAACACCTAAAGCACTCTGACATTGGTTAAACTGGAGTGTGTGCTTGTTTCCACACTGATAATTTAATAAACAACAGGATGATTTTTGTTCCTGCAGACGGGAAACTCTGAACGTGTTCCTGCATATCGACGCTGTGTACAGCCTCTCCGTCAGCCCGGTCAACGACAACGTGTTTGCCAGCTCCTCCGATGATGGTCGCGTTCTTATCTGGGACATCCGTGAGCCGTCACACGGAGGTGAGAACTGATGGGGCCCATAATAAATCAGGTTAATCCTGCAAATCCAAATTGGAGGTTAAATTTTTTGCTTAACCTTTTTTTTTAATGAATTTAACGGCATGTCTCTGAAGAAGCCAGTGATTAGTGTTGATTTAAAGGTCCAAAAAAGAATTATTTCATTTTTACAAAGTGATTAAAAAGCTGCTCATCTGCTGTCTCACAGGGTTTCATAAGAACTAAGTAAAATGGACTTTGTGGAACTTGTTGATGGTTGAAATAAAAATGCTGTGGCTCATCTTACGTGACATCCAGACCTTTCTATTTTTAGAAGCTCTCTTTGTGGCCAAGTCAACCTGATGATATATTTAACAGCAATCAGTCTTCTTTTCCTGCCAGCTGGCTGTTAGGTCCTAGTTTTAAAGGAATAAAAAGTCACAAATAAGTGATTGTGTCCAAATTATCAGTTGACGGAGCCACATATATGTGAGGTTTCATTACACATTCTGTTGTATGTAGAGATGGTTGTGGGTTCAAATCCTAGAAGATCAAACCAGCTGTATGACAACATCTATTTTGTTCTTCATTCTGATGCTCAGTTTGAACCTCAGCAGGTCATTTTCACCATATCTAGATGAATGAATGTGTTGGGATTCTGCCGTCTGATTGGCTGTTTAGTTTTGTGTTAAAGCAACACTCAATATGTTTCCTGCTACTCCCTCCTACTGGTTGAAAGCAGAATTACAACTGTCTTAAACATCCCTGCCACAGACCGATGTAGCTAGTGCTAACAAAGAGCTAATGCTAACATAAGCCAACTGATACTAAATTAGCCACAAAGTAAAAAGATCCACACTGATGGAATAAAAATATTATTACTTACAAGTCCAGTAGCAACAAAGCCAGGTCACCATCAGTCCGTGATTTCGTAGCCTCTTTCATCTCCCTCTAATGAGTGTAGGCCCCCCCGATGTTCACTCTGGTTTTAGCTCTTTCCTTCGCCTCTGAAGAAATTACTCTGTTAATTCCAGGCTCTGCCATGATCCTAACAAAAAAGTAAAATTGTTCTTCTTGTGCTTTTTACTGACGGTCGTTGAACTGAAAAAGCTAAATGCTAGCCTTTATATTAGCTACTGGCACAGTAAACAGCTATTACCGTAAAGCAGGTAGAGACCGCCCACTAGTGTTCCTACCTAAACCACAAAACTGTTAAGTGCAATTTCTGGTCAGCAGAGGGCTACAGAGTGATGTCTAATGTGAAGCTGGCCAAGTTTCTTCCTCAATAACCACCAAAACCAGTTTAAAAGCAATAGCTTAAAGTGTTAAAACCCCTTTAGTGTTGCTTTAACAAGCAGTTGACCAAGTGTAGCTAATGAGGTGTCTGGTGAATGTAACAACAGTCGGTTCTGTTCTTTCTCTGTAGAGCCGTTCTGTCTGGCTAGCTACCCGTCAGCCTTCCACAGTGTGATGTTTAATCCGGTGGAGCCTCGGCTGCTCGCCACAGCCAACTCCAAAGAGGGCGTTGGATTGTGGGACATCCGTAAGCCACGCAGGTAGGACAGTTTCTTTATTACTTGTTTTTAAGCGAGGAAGAAACGTTGTGCTTTTCCAGTAGATATCTTTATTTGTATCAGTCAGATGTTCAAAAATGACCGATACATTGTTTTGTTTAAATTAGCTCAAATGTCTTCCTAATAATTGTCCATTTAATCTGTATCTGACTCCGTAGTTTGGACTGATTCTGTTCCTCCAGCGTCCACCAGATGTAGCTGTTACATTCCCAACAAACAAACCAGGGCCAGATCCACAACTATGAGCTGCATTATGTTCACACTAATGAGTAAAATAAGAGAAATGTTATTTGTGTAAATAAAATGACAGATAAAAATAAGCTAAAGTAGCTCCCAGCTGAGAGAGATTTCATAAAATATTTAAATTTATCTGTCAGGGTTATTTAAGTGTTGTTTTATTATCCTCCTTTAGCTGCATGCATGTCTTCATATGTCCTTACACATTTCTGACTGGGGAATGGGTTAGGGTTAGATCCTTCTGTTAGGTTTATGTTAATTAATCCATTAATGCCTTATAGAAGCTGGATATAAAATACTTTAGTTTTCTTTAAAAACAACATAAAAGAGCTGGAAAGTTATTTTATTAACGACTTTGTTTGTAGGATAAACTGTAAACGCTGCTGTTCATCACCGTTGACTAAACCTCCTTCACATTCAGCTATTAAAGAAAACGGATGTGGAAACAAAACAAACCAAAGAGACGATCTTCTGTTCTGCTGCTTTACTCTGCAACACTTGGCTCGTAGGTTATCTGCTTTCTCTTCCTGTTCCCTCAGCTCGCTGCTCCGTTATGGAGGCAGCATGTCCTTGCAGAGCGCCATGAGCGTTCGCTTCAACAGCACAGGAACTCAGCTGCTGGCTCTCCGACGCCGCCTGCCGCCAGTCCTGTACGAGCTGCACTCGCGCCTGCCCAGCTTCCAGTTTGACAACCAGGGCTACTTCAACTCGTGCACCATGAAGAGCTGCTGCTTCGCCGGGGACAAAGACCAGGTGGGTCAACGAGCCTGAAACCGAGGCGGCTCACGGTTCTCTCTACATGCAGAATATTGGTGCATGAACTGCTTTACAGGTTGAGTAAAGTTTTCCATTTCACCTGTGAAGCAAATGAAACGACCCACCGGAGTGTGACTCAGCTCCTGATGCAGTTAGCAGACGCAAAAAAGAAACCAGTGGAAAAATGTGACTTTGTGGTTGCTACAAATAAAAGAAAAGAATAGGCCTCTGCTGTTAGACGTGACATCACCTCAGAGTCATGTTTATTATGTTAACAGCATTCAGGGAGTCAGCCCAGTTCATGAAGGCTTCTTAAAAATTATTATTCTCATCACAAGTGATAGAGGAGTCATGCCAGGGCTGTAGGTACAGGTTGCTGGTTAGAATCTGCTGGATAAGATTAACTGATCTAATGATGATGAGTCTTTAGGTAATACTGTCATTAATAGAGCCACCCACGTTTTGATGATGGTTGTGATTGATGACAACTTTTCCCCTAAGTTTCAAAATAAAAGTCCAAATGTTATTTCCAGAATAAAGCTGCAGTGATGATGAAAAAGCAAACATTTCCAGAGTAACCCAGGATGTGAACCATGTTGTGCTCCTAAACATGACTGTATTTGTTTATTATTATTTATTTTATTATTATTATTATTATTATTATTATTATTATTATTATTATTATTATTATTATTATTATAATTGAGGATTCTGAGTGTTTTCACTGGATAAATGACAAAAACTCCTGCAGCAGCATCTACAGAGAAACTAATACAACTTCTTTCAGTCCTTCAAAATAAGAGTCTCAAACATTCATACATAAGTCAAAATACTCGCAAAACAACTGAAAGGTATGTCAAAAGCTGCAACCAAAACCATCCATCCATTCATTGTTGCATGCAAGCTGGTGTCTATCCCATCAGTAATCAGGCGAGGTGCATTTCCATTTAATCCACTGGTTCTCAATTAGTGGGGCGCGACCCCTCTGAGGACACACACACCACCACCACTACTACTACCACCACCTACCCAATGAAGTAGGGTTGTCAAAAGAACCGGTACTTCGGTACAGACCCAGTACTACAAAAATGTAAACGTCATGGTACCAATATTTCGTAGGTACCGGTAGTACCGAGGACCCGTCTAAACCCGTCCTTGATGCGCATGATTTGCGCATTTACTGGGCGCGTGCAGTCGCTTCTAAAGCAACGCCGCAGAACGCAGAGTGACGGCGAGCGGTGGACCAGCTGATGTGGTAAATAAAGTTCATTCACGGAGATCCCCTCGCTCCGCTGTCACGGAGAACCCCCGCCCCGACGGAGACCCCCCCGCCCCGCTGTCACGGAGAACCCCCGCCCCGACGAAGACCCCCCCGCCCCGCTGTCACGGAGAACCCCCGCCCCGACGGAGACCCCCCCGCCCCATTGTCACGGAGACCGACAGGAGAGACGCTTCGCTCCAGCAGCACCTCCCGTTCTCATGCTTTCTTGTATTTTTAATTCCAAAACTTGACAGGATGTCCCACAGACCCCTGAATCCCTCTGTCAGCGCTTGTCATCAGGAACGTCCTGACACGACGCTCACCTCCGCTGACCAGTGACGTAGGAGGTGGATTTAATGCGACACGACCGTTCAGACTAGTCGCTTTAAAAAAATTCGCATATGTGTCAGAATCAGTACTACATAGAGTGTGGTGTGAATACACCATCGTCTTTATTAACTATTTAAATCTCATACGTTTAATTAGGGTAACAAACAAACAAACAAACAAACAGGATGACATAAAGGCGTTGACTGCTCACAGACCTGAGTTTTTCCTTTTTTAATGATTGTAATGTGTTTCCAAAAGATGAACAACAATGTATGGCTCAGTCAGTGTTTATGTCCTTAAAATCAGTTTGTCAAAAAAGCTGTTCTAACTAGAGGTTCTAGTCTGGATAACTAGCAGGTTTACAAAAATATATGAACAAAAACACATTTTGATTAAATAAAAGTGCATTAAAAACATGTTATGATAGTAGTACAATAGTAATTCAGTTCATTTTTCTAATATACAGCACTGATTCACAAAAGATATCATCTCAAAGCACTTTACAGGAAAATTAATGTCTTTATTGGTAAATTTAGTCAAAATAAAATTTTTGTTTGGTACCGAAATTGGTATCGAGAACCGTGCATTTTCACCTGTACCGGTACCGAATACTGAAATTTTGGTACCGTGACAACACTACAATGTAGGCAGAGTAAAGCCGATGCTAGTGTGGAAGACACTACAGAGACAAAGTCAGTCACACACTTTAGAGACTCCAGTTAACCTGACATGAATATTTCTGGCCTGTAGGAGGAAAAAGGAGAGCCCGGAGCAAACCCACTCATGCACGGAGATAACATGCTAAGAGAGAGGCTGCAGCAGGGATTTGAACCTGTAACTTCTTGCTGCAACAGCGCCACCAGCTGGGCCACCATGCAGCCCAAACCTCGTAATATTCATTCAACTTCTCAGTCTGGATGTCAAACGAGGCGATGGAGATTTGGAGCACATTAATGCTGTCTGGCCTGAAATGTTTTAAAATCTTGAAATTTGACGGTGATCGTTAGTAACGATAATCGTGTGAACTAAGGTTACTCTGTTATTTGTACAAAACCACGCTGAAGCGGGACTCGATGTTACTGCTAGCATTAAGTTTTCAACAGCAAAGATGCTAAATCATGTCTAGTTTAATTTTTCCAGATTTAATGAAATCCATTACTTTTATACTCTGGATTTATGAGAGTTTGAGGCTTGACCAGAAAAAAATGGATGCATTTTAGCATCTCAGCAAAAGAAGTGTATCTGTTTATCAGCAACACAAACACCACAGACAGCAGAGGATTTTCACAGAGTGGTGTAAGAGGCAGCCACTGACCGTGCTAAGCTAATGGAAGGAAAACAGAGTTGTGGGTGCAACATTCCTTCTCTATGGAGCTACGCTGGTCTCAGCTACAGGAGGAGGTTTTAGAACTTTAACTGTTTGCAACACAAAAAAGTCAATTTAAAAATTAGAAAAGCATTAGTGTGACGATAAAGAGAAGCGGAGCAGTGGAGAGAGAGAGGTTCATGGATCAGCAGGAGCTTCACAGACGGAAATTAAAAACCATTCTTCCTGTACTTGTTACTTTAGGACACCCTAAACCCTAACGTCTGAAAGAACAGAGCACGCTCCACCTCAGCACAAAGCTTTAAGTGAAACCATCTGTTCATAAGTCCTAAATCAGACCAGGAGCTCGGTCAGGGGCAGACTCTCATGTCACTGAAAGACTCAGAACACGATAACATCTGCTGGTTTGTGTTGGGTTTCATCCATTCCAACATACAGCAGATCTTTTCTCCCTTTTGGTGAACTTGAATCTAAGTGTGCATTTGTTTTCCTCCTTAGTACATCCTGTCTGGGTCGGACGACTTCAATCTCTACATGTGGAAGATTCCAAACGACCCAGAAGCAGGTGAGTTTCTAAAACGGCCTGCAGGCCTGCTTATATGGCTGAATGTAGATGCGTTATGGGTCCTGCATGATGCAGTAGAAGGGTTTGATTGCTGTTCTTATTTAAGCTAGGCTATGGTTTGAGTCCATGGGTGGGATATTTCTGTTTCTATGTGATGCCTTTGTACAGTTATGTTCCTGGCCGGTTTGCAATCAGGCTAGTGGGTCATGATTAAAAATAGTTTGTTTATTTTATCTGTCTTAGTAAGTTGCTTTAGATGAGTCATTATGGTCTGCTTCTTGTATGTTTCATGTCAGCATCACACTAACAAACCGTTCCTTTAAAGGAGGTCCTGGTCGAGTGGTAAATGGAGCTTTCATGGTTCTGAAGGGCCACCGCTCCATAGTCAACCAGGTTCGCTTTAACCCTCACACCTACATGATCTGCTCCTCTGGTGTGGAGAAAGTCATCAAGGTTAGTAAAGAGTGGAGAAGATATTATGATTAATTCTTTTAACACAGAAGAGTCATCGTCGGTAGTGAAGTTTGGACCTTTTTAAAGTTCTGTTCTCACGTGTATTTCATTTTTCCCTGTTCTTCTCCAATGGTTCTCTGTCCATCCCAGCTGTGGAGTCCTTACCAGCAGCCCGACAGTGAGGGTGACCTGGAGAGTCGGGTGGAGGACAAGTCACGCAGCCTCTACTCCCACGAGGAGTACATCAACCTGGTGCTGAACAGCGGCAGTGGGCTGTCCCACGACTACATCACCCAGTCTATAGAGGAGGATCCACGCATGATGGCCTTCTTTGACTCCTTGGTACGCCGAGAGATCGAGGGCTGGAGCTCAGACTCTGACAGTGATCTGAGTGAGGGCGCCATCATGCAGCTTCACGCTCGTGGGCGTCGAGCCACACGGGCCACGTCTGCAACTCCTGCTGCTGCTGCCGCCGCTACTGCTGCTTCTGACAACCGCAGTGACTCTGATAACTCCTCCTCCTCCTCATTGCCTGGACCCGATGGTTCAGGAGGGGAAGAACCAGGCGGAGAGGATGGGGAGGAGTGTCCAAGGAGACGAAGGAGATTGCATCATCAGCCAGGCTTCCTGGTGAATGAAGATTCAGACTCTAGTGAATTTTGGCTTGACCCCATGCCCCGTCCTCGATCCCCTAGCCCCAGGGACAACTCCACCCTCTCCAGCACTACGTCCTCACCTTCTCTTCCCGCTGGAGCCTCCAGCTCCTCCACGTCCACTTCCACTTCCAGTTCCAGCAGTGACGACGAAGAGCGGCGCAGCTCAGTCAGGCGCCAAAACGTCATGAGGCGTCAGCGCATGCACGTGGTCCTTAGAGGAGCGAATCCACCGAGGTCCATCCAGGCTCTGTTCTCAGCGATGGACTCCTGCAACTACCCATCGATCTCAGTCGATGAGGTGTCTTCCTCCTCTTCAGGCGCGGAACAAAACTCCCTCCAAATCAAGCCGCAAACTGTCAGCGCCACAGAGGAGGAGAAGTGTCTGAGTCCGTCTGACTTTGTGTGTCCAAGTCCAGAAATGTCTCCTGAGAGTCAAGTGAACGATGAGGACAGGACTGAGCAGGACAGACTTCCTGCTGCTTCTCCTCTGTTACTGGGGGCCTACAGGACTGATGGTCTGGAGCCAGTTTTAGGCAGCCCTGATAGCGGAGAGGCCAACAGGAGCTCGGGGGCAGCAGACAGCAGCCCCCAGAGCCGACCCGGGCCTGGAGTAAACGGGCAGCACCGGCCCGTGACACCAGCGAACCCACGCGTGTCCTCGGAGTCAGAGGAAGAGACTGCAGCTGAAGACAGGAGGAGAGAGAAGGGCTCTCTGAAACGGACTTACACGGGTTCAGAGCGGGGAGAGCGGAGATCCGAGAGAGCCGAGCTCCTCACACACAGAAAGAGCTGAAGCTTCCTCCTGATCTACAACAACTAAACATTTTTGTTTAGGAACTGAATTTTCTATGGGCTTTTTTTACAACTCAGCTTTTTCATTTTTTGACTCGTCGTGTAACGAGGTCTGCTGATGAGCTGGAGATGTTCAAAAGGAACGTGTGATTGATGTTTGTTCTGTTTTATCGTTTAGATCAAATAGTTGGTGACAGTGTTGCCATCCTCTAGGTCTAACCTCAGATTACATTCAACTGTACATAAGCTAACTGTTATAAGTGAGAGGCATTTATTTTCATGTGGTTCTAGTGTTTGTTTGTTTTTTAAGTGATAATCTCTTATTTTTCTTCTGCTCTGGTTGCTGCAGAAAGCTCCACCTAGACGGAGAGTCGACCCACCAGAGAAAGTAGAACAACAGAACTCCTGCATTTCATTCTGAGCTCACCTTTGGGTTCGTTGTTATTTTAAGTGTTTCGATGCTGACACTAATTTAGGGTGCCTGAAGAATTTACTGCCTCTAGAAATCTGGATTCTGTTTGTATAAACCGTGCATTGGAAATATGCTAACAGTGACTTAAATGAGACGTGTGTGTGTGTTTCATTATTCAGTTCCTGGGTTCTGTCTCTTATTTTCTTGCCACTAAACAATAATTTGTTCTCCAGTGACAAACCGAGGCCATTCTGGACAGTTTCATAAAACGTTGAGTTATCCTGAAACACGTCGACGGTTGAAATGATTGAAAACAGTTTTATTAAAGTTTTGAGTTCTGGCAACATGGACTCAGCGTTCCTGTGACGTAACATGAAGACAGTTCATCTCGCTGTGATCCCAGGTAGCCAGTGTCGGCTTCTTTCATTAAAAATGATGTAAGTGCTGCAGTGTGTGAGCTGTCATGGGTAAATGGATGTTTTGGCCATTTTGGAGTGTTTCTGTGTAAAAACAATAAATAATTCCTATCTTATACTTTGTAAATAGAATAAAGTAGACTTTATTGATCCCACAGTGGGGAAAGTCACTAGTTACACTTAGAGAATAGGAAAAAAATAATACAGATAAATACACAAAGGCATTAGGCTATTAGTGTTACCTTCAGCCATTAGAATAACAAATAAAAATAGAAAATCGAGTTTCCAAGAATACGCAGCATAAGGGACACAGACATACTAATGTACATCCGTGTATTGCACATGTGCATAGCATTGATGCTAGCATGCACCAGGATAATACCAGTAACAGTTAAACTGTGGAGTTCTACACTCTTACTGCAGTGGGATTGAATGATCTACGGTAGCGTTCTGTTTTACATCTTGGATGTCTCAGTCTGCCACTAAAGCAGCTGTCCATGACCTCCACAGTAGGTGGGAGGAGTTTTCCAAGATGGAGGTCAGCTTCACCAACATCCTCCTTTCACACACGACCTCAACAGAATCCCAGAGCCGAGCTAGCTTTGTTAACTGTCTTGTTCAGTCTCTTCCTGTCTCGGTCAGAGCTGCCTGCACCTCAACAGACCACAACAGAATGAATAACAGAGTTAACAACAGAGTGATAAAAGAGTTTAGCAGATGGGAGTTAACTCTGAAGAACCTCAGCCTCCTCATGAGGTGGAGGCGGCTTTGGCCCTTCTTATACAGAGCATCTGTGTTGTTGGACCAGTTCAGTTTACTGTTGAGGTGAACACCCAGGTACTTAAAGGTGTCCACCACCTCAATGTCTGCTCCCTGGATGTTTACTGGTGAGTGAGGAGGAGTGTTTCTCTGGCAAAGGTGGTTGGCTCACGGGAAGTCAATAAAATGAGTTCAAATGAACTAAAATAGGATAATTTAGCACAATTTCTGGTAAACCTGCCAACTTCACTCAGGTTTAGTCCTTTATGTCAACCTGAGAGGTTTTCACTGAGGATTAATACCTTATTCTTACCCATGTAAACCTGTAATATCAGTAGTGGAAGGAGATGTGCAGTTATAAGCTTGAAATGCAGTTTTTTAAACATCTGATGTTTAAATGAGGATTTAAACAGCAACAATTGATTGATAATGTGAAATTTGACCACTAGGGGGCAGCAAAGGTAACCTCCAGTCACCAATACTTATACAGTAGAATATAATAGTCCTTTATTGTCATCATACCCAAAGGTACAACTAAACTGAGGGTGCCCCCACTGAGCCACTTTGCAACACCAATAGGGTTACAACATAATGAGGTCATGTAATGATTTTTGTTTAGCACACTGTACACACAGTTATACACACATTTATCTATTAGTCTAATATATTAAGTCCCTGACTGCTTTTATTTTAAATATTGATTTCTTTAACTCCGTGGAGCCATGGATGTGCAGAAAAATGAAATAATGATTGTTCTAATAATTTGGATATTGAAGGGAAAGTGTAGCTTTGGGAGGTCAGAGTGATTCCTCCACCATGCTTTATAATTAGTCCAGCAGTAATGGATGTTAATGTAGCAGGAAAACAAAGGAGAATAATCCTCCAGACGTCTCACTTGGATGGAATTAAGATTTGAACAAATGGGAGTTTTGATTGGTAGATTAAATATAGTTGTTGTGATTTTGGTCACTTACTGATATACATTTGAACTCTTAAGTAAAACATCTGTTTATTCCAGCCCCTTATTGTGCCATTTATTTCCAGTGCTGGCCATATTACTGCTGCTGCTATGGGGTATGAAGTCACCGGGAATAGCAGCATTTAAAAAAAGTTAAAGGAAAAAGACGAATAGTTTCTTTAAACGGCAGAGTGCTGGCCTGTTGTGAGGCAAATCACCACACATTGCTGAAATTTTTCATCAGATGATCAAATTCCACCGTACTGGCCTTAGGCGAGAGGAGAGGACTCTTATAGGTACGGCAAGCAGACGCGTCAACTCTTTTGTTCATTTGTCTGTTTCTTTTTCCATTTTTCTCACAAAAAGCTTCCTGGATTTCTCAGAAACTGTGTGGTCACGACTTATCAGCAGGAAGTAGACACCCTTCATTTAACTCCATGTCTCTTCAGGGACAAGTCTTCGGATAAGGCTATTACATGATGTGCTGTGGTTTACATGTTGATCTTAGTAAGCATGTTTCCATTCACAGAGCCAACAGAGAGGTTTTTTTTTAACAGTTTACAGTGTGGTGTTACTTATGTACATATGTCCCACTAGAAGAGCAGCGCTAATAAATTATAATCCCTCAAATATAAACAAAGACAGAAGGCACACAAGCAGAGAAGACAACTAGAAAACATTCCTAAAGCCTGGTAAAAAAGAGTCGAGTTATGGAAGATGGGCTGTTCTGAATGAGGGAGATTTTAAATGTGGAAATAAATGATGTGGTTTGGATGGATGATGGAAGAGCATTCTAGAGAATGAAAGCTCTTGAAAACATTTTGGATAGGTTGGCAGATGGAACAGAGAGCTGGGAAGAAGTGAGCGATCAAAGCAGTTGGGGTGGAATTTAAGATTGGAGCATTTCAGAGAGATATGGTCGAGGTTTGAAAGTGAGAAGTGGGATTTTAATTTGGATGTGATACTGAACACGAAGCCAATGGGGCGGTTTGAGAATTAGAACTCAAGAACTGGAAGCAACAAGAGGAAGTTCTGCTTTATTACTGTTGAGATGGAGGAAATTATGTAAGTAAAGAAGTGGGTTTGGCAGAGAAGTAGAGCTGAGAGTCATCAGCGTAACAGAAAAACTGAATGTTGTGTTTCCTTAAAACTGAGCAGCAGGGAAGAAGAAGTTATGCAATGGAGGGGACCTAGTACTGAGCCCTGGGGAACACCACAGATCACTGGAGGTGTTTGAGTTGAACAAACCATATGAATCACATGTATGATATGAACAAAGAAATATTCCTTGTTGATACTAATGGAAACAAGGTTGTTATGGATGTTTTGAGAAATGGTGTTAAAAGAAGCAATCAGAAGAAGGAGGATTGGCCGAAAACCAGAGTTGGCAGCTATTTGATTTACATCAGAGCTGTAGGAAGAGGTGAAATCATCCATCCATTGATTAACTATCAAAACTGCTTCATCCTCAGTTGGGAGCTGTTTTCTATCTCCAACAGTCATGAGGCAGGGGAAACCCTGGGTAGGATTCCAGTTTATCACAGGGACACACCGAGACAAATACTCATCCACTCTATAGACTCTAATTAACATAACATCCATGAATTTGAGAAAACTGGAGTATCCAGACAAAACCCCTACAGGTATGTGGAGAACATGCTAATCCCTTGCAGAAAGGCTGCAGGCAACAGTGCTAACACCATAACTTTCATAAACTTTTAATGGAGTCACCCAAGGACACAGTCTTGGTCCCTTATAGTTTTAGTTACAGGCACATCCTGATGTGTGTATTTGTATGAAAGCTGCTACACACATAAATCTTTATTTACATGACAGGGTTCTTAAGAATTGGAGGTGTTACTGCAGTTATAAAACAACACAAGTTAAAGAAAAGTGAACATTTTAAAATGTCATCCTTGTATTTCTGGCAGAATGATCTCATGCAGAACTCAGACACCATGTTTTTCCTTGCAGCCATTTAGAAATGAGCTATTAGCAATTATTTAAATGAGAAGCTAAATGAACTGCTTGATCCCTGAAAGTGTTTTGAGGGAGGATGTTTGACCCAAACCCGACTCAATGGTATAATCCATGCTGCATTATCCCATACATGGCTCAGCTTTAACGGCAGAAGCAGCTATTAAAGAATTTCCCTCCCAGCATGACTGGAATACCTTGGGAAGTTGCCAGAGACCAAACAGAGCCAAATGTGCCGGCTCTTCACATGACCTGTGTTCCTCTGAGAGTCAGCATGAGCTGCTCTGCACCACTGACTCCTCACAAGACATTCTGGGATTCAGATGAATAGTATTGTGCTGATGTCAAGAAACTGGAGTGAATAGAGATTTCCCTGTGTACCAAACTGAACAGTCTGGAGTGTGACACTACAATAATTGAACTTGTTTCCTTTAATTAGAAAATGGTAATTGATGCGTTTAATAAGTCATGATTTGCTGAGGCCTCTTGTGTCATCTGGCCATTAAGAACTCCTGTTGTTACTGGGAATGACCTTTCATTTTAATCACAAGTCCTTTGAACACTAAAATAATAATTACAAGAATTATTTCTCCTAAAGACCTTCTGGGTCTACAGGATCAGCCAACTATTCAGTTCTAATAAGAGGAACATAAGAGGTTGTGCAAATGGAATAGACAACAGGTGGAAATTATAGGCAATTAGCAGGACATCCCCAATAAGGGAGTGGTTTTGCAGATGGTGACCACAGACCACTTCTCAGTGAATGCTGGCGGTGCTTTCACTCTAGTGGTAGCATGAGACGGAGTCTACAACCCACACAAGTGGCTCAGGTAGTGCAGCTCATCCAGGATGGCACATCAATGCGATCTGTGGCAAGAAGGTTTGCTGTGTCTGTCAGCGTAGTGTCCAGAGCATGGAGGCGCTGCCAGGAGACAGGCCAGTACATCAGGAGACGTGGAGGAGGCCGTAGGAGGGCAACAACCCAGCAGCAGGACTGCTACCTCTGCCTTTGTGCAGATTCAAAAAATCAGAAAGGGGCGTCATCATAGAAAAAATACATCACCGCCAGTCCTGGTTTTCTTGGACAGAAGCCCTTCTTAACGCCTGATCAACCTCCAACAGTCTTCTCATCACTGTGCTGCAGACACACCCACACCTGCCTGTCATTGTGGCGCGAGGTCTGACCTGGTGGTGGCCCGATCCCACACCTGGATCAAAAATACGGCGCTGCTAGACTTTTTTGGGTGTCCTGAGGTATTCTTTATTAATGCTTTGGCTATAATTATGTTTCACAAACTTTAAATTGTGTGATTTTATTGCAATAAAAACACATTAAACTCATCAGAAGTGATGACTAAATGTAGTTTTTGTTTTTAACCAAGACATTTCAATATTTTTTTTGCCCTTAAATACAGATTATCAGATTTCATTTATATTTTATAAGTTCACCAAAATATAATTGAAATACCAAAACAACTGTTAAAAATTTGTGCTGATAACGGGGACTTTCCTGAGTGGTATTAAACACAACTTTAATGAATTAGTTTGTTTTGTAAATGGCTGAAGTCTAATTAGCTAATGGAAGTGTGTATAATTATCCCAGTGGTGTTCCAAACTCTGCAGCTCCTTCTGCTCCTTCCCATCTCCACAGGATTGCTGATGCTTTCACTGCAGCTGCAGAGGACTCGCAGGCTGCTTCCTGCAGCTCAGGACCAGGCGGGTGAGCTGGCAGTCTGCTCTGTTTCCTGTGACATCACTTTCCCAAACACTCACTACTGGAAGTTTGTCCATATATGGAAGAGCTTTACTTTCTCCTGACTGTCAGACTGTCAGGGCTATCCCACTTTTCTGCCCTAGTGTTTGTGTGCGAGTCAGAGAGGAAGAGTCAGCTTACCTTACAAGGCAGACGGACCTGACCTTCTCTGCACATGTTTACAGGAGCTGAGACACACCTATTTGCTCACTGCTTTAACAGCACTGTCATGCATTGTTGAGTGGTGAGACTGAAGAAACCATAGCTTAACGGCTTTAGGAACTTTGGATGAAAGATAAACAAATGATATTTTGGTTTTCATAGTCACGTTTGATCAAACTCCAAAGGTTTTCACACGGCTATCAACTGGGTCAGTTCAGATCTATAACCAGGCACTTTATTAGGTACACCTCATTAGTACTAGATTTGACCCCTTTTGCCTTCAGAACCATCATAATACTTTATGTTATAGATCCTCAGAGTTTCTGGTCCACATTGACATTGAATCATCACACAGTTATATCCCGTTCCACCACATCCCAAAAGATTCTGGACTGAGATCTGGTGACCGTGGAAGTCGCTGAAGTCCAGTAAACCCATCGTCATGTTCTAGAAACCAGTTAGAGATGATCTGAGCTTTGTGACATGGTGCATTATCCTGCTGGAAGTAGCTATCAGAAGATGGGTCCATGTGGTCATAAAGGGATGGACAATACTCAGGTAGGCTGTGGTGTTTAAACCAGGCTCAGGTGCTACTGAGGGGTCCAGAGTGGGACAAGACAACATCCTCCAAACAAGTAATCAAACAAATGTACCTAATAAGGTGATCAGCGAGTGTAAGTAACTGCAAAGACTTCACAAAAGGCTGCAGAGCTACGGATCAGGTAAATGTTGGGAAGGTCGTAGCAGTTCAAGACGGTAAAATGAACCAAAACGTGTTTCGTAATCAGATATTATATCTGGAATGATTTTAATATTCACATCAATCAGAAGGAAACTTCATAAGATGAATAGTTTAAATAATCAGGTGTTTTTTTTCAGACTCCCTTTACAAATGTTGGGTTTATGTTAGAAAGTAACATTATTTTTGGGTTTTTCATGTTAAAATGTATCTAAACTTAATTCAAATTGATGCCAGTGATGACATTGTATAAGTTTTGGCTCGACTGTATTAAAAATGTGAAGTGCTTTTGCAGCATTACAACAATATTTGACTCAGTCTTGTTGAGACTTTGTTAAATCCATTTTTAGATACTCCTTTAAGCTTTTAATTTTCTATGTTTACTTGACAGGACCAAGGGGTACACTCTACCTGCCAAAAGTGAAGCCAACATGAAAGTTACAAAATGTGCAGTTCCCCCCTCATCCACTAGGGGCTGGCTCCAGAAAGGAGCAAGTTCCCACTGACTCCCATGTTAAAAATGCCAACGTCACAGCAGAAATAAACATGTTTACAGCATGGTTCAAAAAACAATTTTAGGTTTAATGGGTCTAGTTTACCATCATGACAACTCTGAGGGGGTGAATTATTTTGTAATTCATTTGTTTAGATGTAATTAAAGCTTTAAATTATAAATTATTAGGGGGTGTGTCCTTTTGATTGACATGTGTCCAATGAGCTGTCAGCGCTAGCGCTAGCGCTAGTGGCTTGTCTCCTGCTTTCTCCAGGAAAAGCCTCAGCCTCTGCCTTGCATTAAAATTGCTAGAGCCTAGAAGGCAGAGGTTTGAGAAGTTGTTCAATCGTGGTTGTCTGGCTAAAAACGCCTGTTAACCTCCGCTAGCTTCAGTTAGCTCCAGGTTTGCTCAATTAGCTCATAGCTCAGCTCAGAGTTTGATGGGTGTCAGTCATCTTCCCCCAACCTCACATCCCCCGTTCTCCCCATGCTCCATTTTTGTAATTTCCAGAAGTGATGAGACACGCGATACGACCAAGATGGGACCAACAACAAAAACCGAGAGCTAGACCGCAGATTTCTGGCAGGAGTGTACACAGGCAGTAAATCATCTATATAAGACGGCACGAGACCATGGAGCGATTTGTAAACAAAAAGCATTCATTTAAAATGAATCCTAAAATGAACCGGCAACCAGTGAAGGGAAACAAGCACGGGAGTGATATGATCACGCTTCCTAGATCCTGTTAAAAGACGAGCCGCTGCATTTTGCACCAGTTGCAAACGGTGTATCTCTGACTGATCTATACCATAATAAAGGGAATTGCAGTAATCCAGACGGCAAGAAACAAACAAATGAATCACCTGTTCAAAACGGCCAACGGCAAATAGTGTTTGATACGTGCTAATTGCCTCAGATGATAAAAGCCAGACTGGACTACTGCACTTACCTGCCTATCAAGTTTAAAAGAAGAGTCTATAAAAGAACCAAGATTTTTTACATGTGGTTTAGTAAAATCCAAGAAGGAACCAAGTGGACTCACGACACTCCTCAGCTATAAAGTCTATGGATGGGATATTGCATATAGAAATTAGTAAGTGAAAAGATGTTAATAGCATCTTAACTAATATATATTTTATGTGACTGACAGCATGAAATAATGTTGTGGAAATCAAATGTACATTTGTGACATAGTTAAGGCTAGTTTGTTCATGTAGAACCATAATTACATATTTTGGTATTTTATTCAGTTTTTTGGGAAAATTTTGTAATTTTTAAACAATATTGGCAGCTTTCAAACGTTATGACAAAATTTATTTGGATTTTTGCAAATGATTTAAAAAAGTGAACAAAACCAGAAGGAAAATAATGTTCAATAAAGTTTAAAGGCTACTTGCTAATTTTGAATTTCAAAACTTTTATTTGAACACAGGTCATGATTACTTACGCTTTTTTTAAAAAACTTTTAAATAAATATGTTTTATACTCAAATATTTCTCTTTTAAGCTAATTAAAGCCTGACGCTTGGACCAACCTGTGCACGCAACCTTGGATATAAAGCCTGAACAATGACAAGCAAATGAACCAATCAACGATAAGAGGGCGGAGCCTTGCCCGCGAGTCGTCCAATCAGATTCCTTGGTCGGTTACCATTCCAATTTGTCTGAAGCAAAGTTTTTGCGTCCGTCTCTCTTCGGCACAGGACCTACCTACAGCCTGTCCGCCTGCTCCTACAGGAGAAAAAACCAGAGAAGATAGAAAAGAGGCTGAGTTAGAGAGGAGAGACAAAGAGAGAGAGAGAAGCCGGGGGGTGGACCGTTAATTTCATCCACACCGTCTTGAATGCGCCGAGGAGCGAGTAGCCTGAGCTGCTGCAACATTACCTCGCCGCGTACCGGAGGACCGGGGGACACAAGTAGACATAAAGACAGACAGCTTTAGACATCCGTGTGTAGTATGGAGTCCTATGATGGAGAAGGTAACTATATGCACCAGGAAGACGACTGGGATCGGGATATGCTCCTGGATCCTGCATGGGAGAAGCAGCAGAGAAAGGTGAGACTCAGTGCGGAAGCGGCTTTAGTGCCTGTGGTGATGATAAAAATCTGAATATTGTTGCCATGCAGCACTGAGGACGTGTTTTTGATGACAGCGGCGGAAATTTTACAGTTTTTTTGGGTTTGTTGTTTTGGCGCATTGACAGGCAGCATCAGCAGCAGCTGTTGGAGATCAGGCTCATTATCGGCTTCGCTTCTCACCTGCGCGGCTGCTTTGGTCAGAAACCCGAATTAACCTGCTCCCAAACTTTTCTCTCCTGCCCCCACATCCCGCGTTACTTTATCCTGCTGCAGCAAATTACGCGCACGAGGCCCATCCATTAGATGGTGGGGGGTGGAGGGGGAGGTACAGGGGTGAGGAAAAACAATTAATAGCCGGACCGAGCGGCCCACCGTGCCTGCGCAACAGATGTCAGCCACGCGCTTGGCTGCGTTTTGTGTGTGCGCCTGGCCCCCCCGTCATCTGGTTTATGATCCGACCTGGATTAGGCCTTGTTAACAACCAGGGGATTGTGTGTGTGTGTGTGTGTGTGTGTGTGTGAAGGGGGGTAGGAATAACTGGCGTGTCTAATTTTTACGCGCGGATTCGTGCGCTTTTGTAAACACATGCGCCAATTTAATGTTTTTCTTTCTGCGCAACCTTAAAGCGATTCTGCACATATTTTAGTTTCCAAACGTGTCCCAACTTGACTTTGATTCTGAGTTGAAAAAATGTTATCTCTGCAAAAATCTGTTAGGACATCCATACGCTGTTCCAACAAGTCCCAGATCTCCACCACGCGCCTCACAGCTGCTGCTCTTTTTTCCAGACTGGGTATGAATGGTGTGTTTCGAGAAGGGGTGTAGCTTTGCACTTAAAAAAAAGTTCTGTTCCCCATACTTTTCCTCCGCTTAAAAAAATAAGGGGGAGTAGAGAAGAGGAAAAACGATGTGGAATCTGAGTAAGCGCTGCGGTTTGGGTTGGGCTTGCATGGGAGCGAGCGTGCCCAAAAATGGTAATAATCGGCCCCTCTTGCTGCTGTTGGAAAACTTTTCCTCAAGTCTCATTTTTTTCTGCACTGCAAAGCTCTCTGCTCCCAGTTTCCTGGATTATGTCATCCTCAGCCTGCTACTGGTTTTAAGGCAAAAGCAGGGAAATCAAAGGTATGCAGAGGTGAACACCAGCACATTCTACAGGCTCCCCTAAACTCTGCCATAAAGAGGAAGTTTGCACAGAAGCCAGGAGCTCCTGGAACTTTAGCCTGCAGCACCTGAAGCCGTTAGTGGTGAAATTCTTTTCCTGTGATGACCTGCTCATTTCTGCTCCAGCATGGCCCCTGTTGATATAATCAGCCTGCAGGCGGCTGCAGGAATGTTTCAGTCATCTGTTTCACACAGAGTGGTTGTGTTGATACCTTATTACACACACAATTTTTTAATTTCAGAAAAGTCCGATAGCTGAGGACAATTTCAGTCAGTATCAAAATTTTTGGTGCACTTTTATGACATTTCTTACAGCTTTGATACGATATACTTAAAAGTAGGGGTATGCAATATGGCAAAACTGTATTTTTTCATGATTTCCATTCATTTTACCTACAGTTTAGTGATGCATAATAAAATCTGACAGTCCTTGAACTCACCATCACTAAATGCACATTCACACCTGCTAAATCATAATCATAATCGTCAATTTGATGGGAAATGAAACAAATAATGGAATTGGGAGGGGGTCAGAGCTTGACAAGAATTGGAATCGGCGCATCTCTAACATAACATGTTAACAATCAATGTTATTTATATTTATGCACTTTCTTTCGGGGCGATGGTGACAGAGGAGTCAAGTGGCCGCCTTGCAATCAAAAGGTTGCAGGTTCGCGACCCGCTCAGTCTGTCGTTGTGTCCTTGAGCAAGACACTTAACCCACCTTGCCTACTGGTGGTAGTCGGAGGGACTGATGGCGCCAGTGTACGGCAGACCCCGCCTCTGTCAGTGCGCCCCAGGGCAGCTGTAGCTACAATGTAGCTAATCCCCACCAGCGTGTGAATGTGTGTGTGAATGGGTGGATGACTGATTGTGTTGTGAAGCACCTTGGGGGGTTGTAGAATTCTACGAAGGCGCTATACAAATACAGGCCCTTTACCATTTCATGAATGCACCATATCAGCAGTGATCAGGCTTGGCGTGTGTCACATCTAAAACGGTCCGGGCAGAAACTATCCTTAAACATTCCTTGTTCTCGGGCCTTTATGATCCCACAACTTCACGTCACCTATCCCAACCTGGAAGCTTTTCATGTTTTCTCATTTTTTCCATATTTAGTGTGAAGCAAAACATGTTTTACAACCAGTCTAATATCCTAGAGGCAAAGTCTCATTGCTCAGAGGGTTTTTACAAAATAAAAGTCTTAGATTAAAACATTTTTCCCTAGAATGGGGTCAGGACTCTGTGATCATAAGAAAACAGGTGGAAATAATCTACAGGATTTATTTTTAAATTATGTGCAACAATAATCTGATGAGGTCATGAGTCTCTGCAACTTTTTTGTTTTAAAAGCTGAAAGGTTGGAGAACCACTGGTTTAGAATTGGGGAAGTGAATGTTGCACAGGTGAAGATGTTTAGTCAGGTCCTCTTCTGCAGTTTCTTGCACAGAAACCAAACATGTTGGAGAGTGTTTGTAAAATATGTCGAGCTCCGGGCAAGTCCTAACCTGACTGAGGTATAAAGGCGCTGGCATCCTCTTATCTCGGAGTCCTAATGTGTTTGCAGACTGATCTCTCACTTCGTCTTTGCCAGAGGTTACCTAAAGCCGTAGCGCTCTTGTTTTATTGTACAACTTATATAAATCAATATCAAATCCATTCAGTTTTGGTCAACTTTTCAGCATTTTCTGTTGTTTCTGCAGCTCCAAGGTGGAGTTCAGGTGTTAACTGCTGCCATTAATATGCCCAGGTTTGTCCTTATAAGGACATACGTTGCAGTACCTTCCATCATCCCTGGCTGCAAACCTCCCGCCTTCTACTTCCCATCTCCCACACCCCAAGCCTCCGTTTCCAAACACTCCCAACCCACACTCGCATTCCCCTGCTCAGGCAGCACGCCAGGTCAGAGATAAGAACCACTGATTTCTCAACTTCAGGCCTAAAAGTTCTGACGGACACGGACCATGCCCTCCTCAGATGAAGTTATTGAACCACAGGGCTAAAAGAGCTCATTTAAGAATCTATGTTCATATCAGACTCCATTCCTCCACTCTACAGGCCCTTGAGCTTTTTAGGAACTTGAGTTTTTTGTGACAGATGTGTTGCAAGTGCTAGCTGGAGCTGAGACATTCTGACCTACATCCTCAAACAGTGACTGACTTGTCTGGAGGTAGTGACAGTAAAGAGGAAAAGGCCATGTCACCAAAGTTGAAGGATTTTGGCTTTTATCCATGCTTCAGATACAACGTTGAATCCCAGAGAACTGATGATAAACCTTATAATCAGCTGTTGGTGACTTGATTCCTAAACATTGGTGTGTAGAACCCAAACCAGGCCTGTTTTTGTTTTGATATCAAGCTCCCAGCGTTCAGGAAACTGACTCAACAGATGACGCTGCAGCTCTAAGAGGAGAACCAGAAAGATCTGCCTGCTTCGTTTCACAGAGGCATCCGTTTTCCTGGATTGCATAATAGGATGTGTGATGTCAGCTCTGGTCACCTCACAGAATGCTTTCTGTCATCAGATTCTTCTCCATGCATGTTTGCAAACCCGGCTTTAGCAGAAGAACAGCGACTAGGGGAAGTCTTAAAGGCAGGCGGCTCTGTTCCACACACACGAGCCCTGATCCTGGACCTCATCAGCCTGATGCACCTAATCACATGATTAAACCCACATGCAGTCATTATGGTGGTTGTATACGGAGCCTGTGGGATATCTTTGGAGTCTAAAATTGAATTATTAATTGATTTTTCATTAAATATGCAGTGTTGCTACATTTGGAAGTGATTTCTAGTGTTTATATTTGCAGGACTGGGCTGACTAATGATATGGTTGATGGCATGTGTTTGATATACCGCCTTCTAGGGTTCTACAGCCCCCCAAGGTGCTTTACAACACATCAGTCATTCACATGCTGGTGGTGACGAGCTACAATGTAGCCACAGCTGCTCTGGGGTGCACTGACAGAGGTGAGGCTGCCGTACACTGACACCACCGGTCCCACCGATCTCCACCAGCAGGAAAGGAGGGTGAAGTGTCTTGCCCAAGGACACAACGGCTGACTTCTACTTTCCACCGTGTGCGAAATAGCTGTTTACCTGTGAGCTCTCTTCCAACCAGGAGAGATTCTGACATGAAACAGGAGCGAAAGCGTTCCACACAGCTGGTCCTTTGAGGTCACAAAATCACGGGAGAATTGCAAAATTACGCGTGATTTCAGAAGTCACAAGAAAGAAAGATAACTTTGTGTATCCAAAATGGTCTGTGGTTTATATTCTGTTCTGTTTACCTCAGCTACGGGGGGATGACGGACGTTTACCTGCATGTGACTTTTATTTTGAAAGTTTCCAGATGTTTTACACTGCTTTTGCGGTTGACTTCCTGTCTGGCCCGATCTAAACTGCGGAGTTTGATGTGTTTTGGAAGTGTAGCGCGTAAAGACTCAAAACGCCACTATACTTCTGGGATTTGACCGAAATCCCTCCCAGAGTTGTTGCTTCTGACTATAAAACTTGACGGCAAGTTTCAAAGCAAACATGGCTGTGCCACGTGCACCAGGAAAATGCTTTGAGACACTGTGATCACAACCCAGTGAGATACTGGTTTAAGCTCCTTCTCTTACAGAAAAAATGTCTCATCAGTTATAGTTTGAAAAGGTTTCTGTTCCGGACTGAATAAGCAGGAAGTTGGGGAACTTTTTTCCATTTGGAGTGAAGTCAAATTGTCTGTTAAGCAGAAGAATTTGTGTTTATGTTGGATTTTGTCTTTCTGAAGAAAAACATTTAGAAATGGTGATCTTGAGCAGGGCAGTTAACCCGTGCATCACTGTTCTTTTAGACAAAAGTAGCCCGAAAAGGCTCGACACACTTGATCTAGAAGCACCTCCAAGTCTCAGATCTCTGCTAGCCGAGGCGACTCGTCCCCTCGCTGCATCGGTCTGTAAATCCCAACAGGAACTCCCTGGAGAGTCCTTCATCCTGACCCGGTCGTGCTCTCAGGGCACTGTCTAGTTTGTCAGGATGGATGGGGTCACTCTCTGACATCCAGGAGCATCTGCTCATCCCATCACAGGAAACTTTATGAGCATTTTATCAGATAAATCACCCAGACGGGAGCTTGTTTTTTATTATGATTGTAGATCATGGTAGGAGTAGAAATCAGAGTAGAAGACTCTTCACAGATATTTGAAGGTTTACTTTAAAAAGTTTGTTTTATTTTCTTTCGCTCAATTATCTAATTAGAAATTCAAACCTGGAAGTTTCCTTCGTGAAGATCACATTTCTGAAGACGTCTGTCTCCTTTCCTTCATTAAAGCGGGGTTTGGGTGGGCTATATGAGAAATATTTCCCTTCTTAGTCCTTTATAAGCATTCTGAAGAACTGTTGGAAAATGTCTAAAAAAACATCAGTTATTTCCTTTTCTCCAAATAAGCAGTTTTACAGATAGTTTTGACATTAGTTTATTTTCCACGTTGAGTTTTCAGTCTCCAACAGCCTGCATGCCGTAACTGACCTGAGCGCACCTCAAAGTGCAATACTCAATTCCACCAGTAGGTGACACTAGCACAACATAGAAATTGTACTAGATCTTCAGTTTCAACATTATACTCACGTAAAGTGAGAAAAAATAAACACCTTTTGCTGCAGCAGCTACAGGTCTGACTTCAGCTCCATCTTTATAAACCACCAGTGAGTGTGTGTGTAAGAGTGAGTGAGAGAAGCATGCTAGCTAGCTGATTACTGTAGCAGGGGCGCAGTCGGCTGTTGTCCCAGAGGCATTGAATTCATGGATGCTGATTGGCCCAAAATTCTCCATTGCTGTTTAGCTGCAGTTCAGGGGCGCTTGACCCAGTGCCCCAGGAGTGGAAATAGTGTCTGTTGGAAGAAATTCACTGCTTAATGAGAGACAGCTGGTGAAAATGATGTGTAAATAAGTCAGGTTGCATGTAGGCACACACAATTTGGCAATACTAACACATTTATACTAAATATTTGTATATATATATTGTAGATTTGTTTACTTTTTAGATCTTTTACTTCCTTCACGTCTGGAAGGGCAGCGCCCTAGCGCCCCCTATGAATGAGCTGCCACTGCTTTTACTTTGCATTTAGTCTTGACTCCTTTTTTTTTTTATTCTGAGTCAGTCAGTCACAGGGAGCTGGTTATTTCAGCAGAAATATTGGAAATCAAATGTTTTGTTTTCATCTTGCAGGTTTGACTCAAAGTAAATGAAATTGGGGGCTAAGCTGATTGGTTAGTTTTGCATAAAGGCTGCAGCACATCTATGGTTAGTTTTCTGGCATGGGTTAAACTAGCATTACATCTCCCATCAATAAAATAACAGTGGGCTGGTTGTAGGAGCTACTGCATCATCTTTATCCTGCTTTGTGATTGGCTATGGCTGATAACGGATTATTTAAAGAGGTGCATTTTAATTGGTCTACTTGAAGGACTCGTGACATTTCAGCTTTTTCATAATCTGACCAGTAAATTAAGTTTTACTAACGTGGATCTGTATGGAGGGCTGCTGGTTTGCTCCAAGTTGCGCAAAAATGGAGCAAAATGGTTTCCAGACAAGACTTTTGGGGATCCCTCCCACTTTTAAAAAGGGAAACAGCTGAATTAAGCAACACAGCCTCCAAACTGTGTTCCTTTAAATGAACTTTCACAGATATTTTATTTTTTCAGCTGCAGTGACTGATTATTTTTCTTCTCCTTGCTTCAGGAGCTCTGAAACTCTGTTTTGTGATTAGTTTGCAGTCTGGAGGTTAAACCCCGTCATAAAACATCTTCCCGTCCGTGTTTTCACACCACGGCTCCCATTTTGCTCCCTGAGCAGTTTTGTTTGTGATTGCTTATTGGCCTCATTGAGCTGAACGCTACATCTGAGTTTTTAGGAAACCGCTGTTTGAAAAGCCAAATGTGAGCAATTACCAGGCTCTTATCTGAACGGTTCCAAATGCCAGGGCCTGATGCAAATTCTTGCATAGCTTATTTTCTCAGCCTGGAGCTCCAAATTTAGAAATGCACTCAGAAATGAGCCATTTGTTACAAGCCTTTTCAACCGTTTCAAGGCTCATTGTGCTATGAGTTTAATGACTGAGATTGTCTGATTGTAGTTGAGGTAAGCATTTTGCTTGTTTTTGGGTTTTCAGAATTCACAAATAGCACGTTTAGAGGTTTGTTGATGCTCCTTTAGCTACACGTTCGGCTCAGATTTTGGGGTCAAGGTACATTTCCTGTGGAAAAAAAAGCTTTCCCATGTGTGGAGCCAGGACGTTCTACAGTCACATGTTTTTAATAGTGAACAGCCCAGAGTGGGGCTTATAGGTGATCTGTCTGCATGTTTGAGGAGTTTTCTTGCACCACATGGGAAGGATGTAGTCCAGTCTTTCCACTGCTAATGCTATTAATCAAACCACAAGCATTTTCAGCCGCATGTGCTCTCTGCGAAGCCTCTCTTTGAAGCCGAAGAAGGGGGAGGGTCTCTGTGTGTGTGTTTCTACTGTACTTGGAGTGTGTGTGTGAACATGTGAGTGTTTTAGCTTTAAACCTTGTCACAGGAGCAGCTGCAGCGCGTCCGTCATAGGTGGAGAAGGTCTTTGAGTAAACGGATACCGTGGTAAAAGCAGGCAGCAGGCACACCTTTCCATTCAGAAGTGGGTGGAGCTCAGGAGGGAGAAAGGTGAGGAGAGGGGGGTGGGGTGAGGGGTGCAGTGACTGGAAGAGGAGGCTCAGACAGAGGAGCTTTTAGGCTTGTGCACAAAAGGAGTGTGTTCAGGAGGACACGGTCACAATATCCACCTAGAGTCAGCAGCAATGATGTCAAAATGACTTTTCTGTCTCAGTTTGGGACAAAACGGATCAGCCGTTAACGCTTTTGCTGGTTCAGAAGCAGCGTGTCACTGAAGCCTACGCTTTAGTTGCTCTTCAATAAAAAGTGTTTGTGTCAGCGCTGGAAGGTACCATGATGCTGCAGCATCCTGGTGTTCTGAACAGACTTTTAAACTAAATTGTGCAAATTTGAACGACACCAACTTGCTTTCTTTGACGTGATCAGATGTAACATTCTGGGATTACGTTTCTTCTCTGAAGGCTGATTCTAAATGGCATCAAAACTGGACGTGTTGTGGTTTAGATCATTGACCATCCATAGTGTTTTTGCCTCTACATGTTTGTCTGTTAGCAAAATATCTCATGAACCACTTGATGGATTTGAATCAAACTCCCAGGAGGCCTCTGTTGGATGTTTATCTACATCTGACCAACTTTTGGAGTCTATTCCATTCAAGATGGTCGAAACATCTAACACAGCAGCTGTGGAAGATTAGCCAAAACAAAAATCTCCTCAGCTCATCATAGCCAAGATGAATCCCTGACACGGGTGTCCAATCCTGGTCCTGTCCAGCATGTTTTAGTTGTTTCTCTGCTCCAGCACACCTGAATTGAATCAGAAGGTGATTAATATTCAACAGCTTTTATTCTGTTTGAAGGAAAAGTCCCGACCCACAACTTTTGCATAAACTGATCTAAAAAGCTATTTTACATAACAAATGATTTTAATTTTCCCTTAATGATCTTAAGTGCTCACGAACTCCTCGGCTCTGCAGGATGTGCATATTTTAAAATGTATTTCTGTTTTAGTGAGAGCATGTTGAAATCTGCCTTCAGGTTTATCAGGAAACCTCCAGCTGCACCACAGAGGGTGGTGCATCACTCCTGTTTGCTCTGCCTGCTGTAAACAAGCGTTTACAGCATCTGAACAAAAAGGACAGAGTGTTTCTGTGCGCTTTATTTACACTGTGGGTAATTAGGACCAATTCAGACCCAGTTGAAGTGAATGCAGTGGATCAGCAGTGAGAAAGTAAACATGTAAAGGTTAAAGTTACAGCGCACAGAGGCAAATGTGCCTGTGAGCTCTAGAATGTTGTAAATCAATCCATCGATTTGTGTTAGTGAGTCCTTGGAAAACAGGGATGAGAATTGAGGCCAGGGGGTCTCTGCTGTGTTGCAGTCATACTTTTGTAAAGTGGGATGAGTATTGAACGTATGAATTTCACTCAGTGGCAGTTATTGATCACCAGAGCTCACGGTCAGGGTCGATTCCCTGCAGGAAGTTCAAGTATACGCTGATGACTCTGTGCTGTTTGTGTGTGTGATACACATTTAAATTCTTCAGTGTGTTTTCTCTTTGCATGACTCTTGCTTGATTTAGCCTGCATGCTCAGGGATGCTTTATGTGCCAACAGTCAATGGTGCTCACTGCAGATCTGGTTATAATTTGTAACAGACACCCCCACCTTGACAGTCTCATCCTCGATGACCCGGCGTGAGAGGAGGGCTTGTCTGCTACTCGTGGCTGTGTTATGGAGAGCTCTTAGCACAGCAGTAGAGAGCAGAGTGCTGAGCGCTGCGTGAAGTGCTGGCATGTGCTGCGGCTGCTGTCTGGACCTTCAAACGTGGGAGAAACAACAGCTGATAGTAGCTGTGACCTCGCTGGAGCTCATTGGATGTCCTCCTACGCTCTTCTGTATCTGTTCGTTTAAGTGATTAGCTCTTTGATTATTTAGTTTTCCAGCTATTCTGTTGCAGATTTGCTGCTATATTAGATTGTCTTCCTGTTGCCTGACCTAACTTAGTTCATGCTTGAACACTGCTTCATGTTTCTTTCTTGAATTCTGATGAGTGCATGGTCGACGCAGTCACTGGTAGGAGCTGTGTTGGGAGTAACGCGTTACAGAAACTCCCTTAAATGATGTGGTGGACCAAATCAGTTGGATGCTGTTGTGAAGTAACTTAATGTTCATAGTGGCTCTCCGTAGCCAGTGTTGTGGGTTATGGGTGGAAAAAGTGGAGTTGTACATTATGGCCAAACACACCATGTTGCCAAAAGTGTTGGGATGTCTGAACTTTAATGGAATCCCGTTCTTAACCCATTGGGTTTGGTGTGGAGTTTGTCCATCTTTTGCATTTATAGCTGCTTCATCTTTTCTGGGAAGGCTTTGCATAAAGTTCTGACCATTTTTCCATCAGTACACTGTTGAGGTTAGGCACTGATGTGTGACGACTAGGTCTGGATGATGGTCTCCTTTCTAATTCACCCCAAAGGTGTTCTATCAACACTGTGCAGAAGAATCCAGTTCCTCCACTCAAGCATCCATGTATTTACTGGAACCCTTGAATGTACTGATTTCAGGGGAGTCCCCATAACTTTGCTAACACACCTCAGCACAATCATCTACTTAAATCGTGTGGTTTCATTTTTAGATGGGATTTTACAAACTAATCTATGCCGTCTTGTTCTTTTAGAAATAGCAGATTTCCTTCTGAAGAACCTTCCAAATAAAACTTTATTTGTTGAGACAATTTCTATATGTGAACGATGATGTTTAACGTTCTGAGGTCAGCGGCGTCTCGGATGCGACTTGCATTCTTCATGGTTTTGTTGAGATTTGGGCGGTTTGACCTGGAGGTGAACTTACTGGAACGTCCACTCCAGGGTAAACAGGAGGAGGCTGTTGGATGGCTTCCTCTGGGAATAATATTTCTGTCTGTAGAATAGTTTGGACAGACGGCAACAGTTGCTTAGATTAAGTCATTGTTGATGTCGCTCTCTCACACACACACACACACACACACACACACACACACACACACACACACACACACACACACACAGTCAGTCTGCCTAAGCGTCAGATTGGTGGAGCTGCTTGTGCTCACTGATAATCAGTCAATCAAGTGAATTAGATTAGCAGCTCCTGGTCGATACTTTCCCTCTTAAATCCTTTGGAAGCAGCAGGATGGACTTATTCACACACAGCCTTCGTTCTAACTCGGTTTAAGTTTTAATAAATGACATTAAACCTTGTTTGCTGAGGTTTTTTTCATCTAATCTACGGCCCAATGAGGACCAGATGATATTTCTTCTGATTTTAATGAATTTTAAAGAAATAAACTGGGTATTCTTTAGTTTTACATTGACTACATTCGTCCAGTGCTCTTGATGGTTTCATCACTGGTTTAATTTAGCAGGTATTGGTGAGTGATAACTGTGATGACATTACGGTGTGTGTTGAGATAAATGTTTTTTTCAGCTGTTATTTTGGAACAAGCTGTTCACGTAGAGTTAAAGGTGAACCAAAGTGTATTATGGGATTTAGCAGCAGCTTGACCCAACTCCGGAAAGGGTTAGTGGTGGTTTCTACTGTGACATAAGCACCATGAGGGCTGAGCAGGTTGCATTACTCTCAGTCAGTGCTTGAAGTGGAAGAGAATTGGGCGGGTGCTGGCAGGTGTTGTTTACCTGAAGATGGGCACTTTTGTTTTCAGTGATTCTGGAGATTTTGGCTGATGAATGACGAGATAAACCACCGGTACGCCCGGACCGAGAGGTGAAATTGATCAGTGCTGCGTTAAAGCGCTGCTTTCAGTTCTTTTAAAACCTGGATTGTTGCCAGTTCTCATCCTCCTGAAACACACGTTCACCTCATGTTTTCCTTCCCAAATGAAAATGCTCCCACTTCTGTTTTACACGTATGTGGAACTGATGAAGAGTATGACGTAGTTGACACATCAGCATTATACCTGCTTCCTCCCCGTGCTTTATTAGTAGTTTTCTGTATGGCAACATGTTGGATTTCCATTTGATGTGGTTAAAAAGTCGTGATAACTCATAACTTTGGATTTTAAAGAATGTCTTTCACAAAAATAATGTTTTTAACCACTTTTGTCGTCCATCATTGAGTCAGAAAATATTTCCTTTTTCCTTTATTTAACCAAGCGAGACCTGGCCAAGATGGCAGCAACACTTTTCAGTTATAAAAATCACTAAATGGATTAGTAAATGATAGGGATGTGTGTTGGTAAACTTCCTGCGATACGATACGTATCACGATACAGGGGAGACGATACGATATATTGTGATACATTCAGCCAGACGATATTAGCGTATTTTTTTTACTTAATTTATTGTAGGAAAATTCAATAAACAGTCCAAACTGATACGTAACATGTTTAACATGAGGTATCTGAACAATAATAGAGGGGTTTACATTTCAATGGTGGAAACAAAACCCACTGCACACTGCTGCCAACTAGCGGTCGGCGTTTGAATTGTACCAAAAGAAAATACACAAATGTTTGCATTTAAATTCTTCTAAAAATTTGATAAACGGTTTTTGAATATCGATATATCGCAGGAAAAAATATCACGATATATTGCCATATCGATATTTTCTTACAAAAAATTACATCAATTGGGCTTACAGATCTAACGGAGTAATTGCTCTGTGTAGATTCTAGAGTTTCAGGCATGCCATGCAGATGCAGATCTATGATTGGTCCAGGTACCGAAAACCCAAAATTTAAGTCAAATTGCTTCAGTTTCAAAATATCCACAAATGAAGATTATAATTTTAATGAAGTTAGAAGAAACTTTACCCCTAAATGGCTAGTTAGAAGCAAATTACTAAATGTTCCACTTATGTACAACTCAAATTTATGTGTCAGCATCATTAAAGATGGATGCCACAGTTATTCAACAGCCCCATCTACATGTGAGCTGTTGTCTGTTGGACATAAATGGACCACACGCGTCCAGCAGCCTCAACAGGACGGTGCTGCTGATGTGTTCATGTGTTGAAAGTGTCCTTTGTTTGAGAGCAGTGTGGCTCCTCCCTGCTCAGCATTTCTCTGAGTCAGGTGATGGTCAGCAGCGAAAAACGCTGCTTCTGCACAAACCGGTACCACGACTGGTCTGGGAGCTTCCCATCACCCACCGCTGGCCCACCCAGCTCCGGCTGACTCAGGAACAATGAAGGAGGGCTTCAGCACATCATCCTGTCTAGATTGGCATCCTGCTGCTGTCAGAAACCGCTCCAACATGACTCAGGACTTATGGCCGTGCTGAGCCGTGATGGCAAGTTGAGAAAATCTGGTTCTCTCCAGAAAACGGGCCTATTTATAACGATGCATGATATCAGTGAAGTCATGAAATTTAAATACAATACCGGTACCACCAGCTCCGTGGGCTGTTGAAGTAACCTGAGCTGCAGGTTGTGGTGGTCTTTGTGCCGTGGGACCCTGCTGATCAGACCTGCTGAACCAGGACCATGCAGAACCTCACAGAGCCGGGTTGCTCAGCAGCTCTTTTTATAGCAGGGCTTTATTTGAATAGCATCTGCTCACGGATTTGCATCCCATTTGTCTGCTGGATATCAGCAGAACGACTGTCCTTTTATCAGTTCCCGTCATACATCTGTCAGAGGCTAGCCGGTTTGTTTTTGACCTCGCCAAATTTGGAAACATGTAGCATGTTGTCTGCATTTAGTGGGAATGTAAATAAGTCGCTTGTTCCTGAAACAAGTGGCCTTTTTATCATCTGAACTGGTTGGATAACAAAATAAAAGCATCTAGCATCTGTGAAGGTTCACCAAATCATTAAACATTTATTTTGAAAAACGTGTCATTTTAAAACCCCGGACCATAAAACCAGTGTTTTTAATGTACAGGAATAGATGGATAGATTTTAGGACTTGGAGAAATGGCATGGATGATGTTTTCAGTCATTTACAGAGTAGAAAAAAAGAAGAGCTGAAGATTTATGGAAGTCCTGATGACATCCTGATTATAATTTCTCTTACACCTGCTACTCACCCATAAATAGAAGAAAGGCCATGCATACCTTTGTTTACAGCATCATTTTGGCCTCCTTATAGGAACATTGGTCACTGAGGTGCTCTGTTTTCTGAAGACGAACATGGTTATGAGTCTAAAACAGACAAATAGATCATTTTCTGCTTCGTTTGGGTCAGCATGACCTTCATATTCTACGTTGTGATGTGAATCACAGCGACTCGTATCTCTTTTTTCCAGGAAACTGACTTTAGGCAGAAACGGTTGCTTTTACGTGAAGCGCAGCTGCAGTTCCTCTATCTTTGAGGATTCCTGCTTTAGTCAGAAATTAATTCTTCACTTTGGGTCTTTTTAGGTTAAATTTGAAGGTGGAGCTGGATGGGAGCATTTCCTAAAATCTACATTATTAACATTCCCAAATCCTGTATCCCAAATGATTTGAGTGGGATCATTTGGAGTGGGAGCCGTGTGGTTCCAGTTGACCACACGCTGTAGAATACGTGTTGAACTGTGCCCGTCGCAGACGTTTTTGTGGTTGTAAACTTGTGTTGCGTGGGGTGTGTGTGACGTTTGTGTGTGTGTGGGGCTTTGAGAGCCTCGGTGCGGCCAAGCTGTTTGTTTGCGAGTCTCCAGGCTTCTGCGGTTGCCATAGCAGCCAGCCAGTGTCAGGTTCTCTCGGGTATTTCACAGACGAGCCTGTTATTGTTAAACGTACCGAGCGGAGCAATGAGCTATTACCACACTTTGACTTCTCTGTGTAGCACGCTCACGCATGAATATTCATCAGAGATGCTCTGGGGCAAAAGACAGTCAGTAATCAGAGGACTGGGCACAATGGCTGCTTCTCTTTAGCAGCTCTGCTCTAGCAGCGATGGAGGATTTCCTCCTGCACACAGCGTTTCTCTGCAGCATGTTTGTGCATCGACTTTACGCAGTCCTCGTGTGCTGAAGCAGCAGCCAAGGCGGTGTGTGTGGAATCATGACAACGCTGAGTCGGCACTTGTGAGTGGCTGACTGGATGGAGGCTCCACCTGAGAGGCTGAAACTCTCCATCGCAGCTGCTGGAAGGAGCACTTCCTCTTCAGTCTGGAGGGAAGCTGGTAGCAGCTTTACAGCTGCAACACCTTAGTGGATTTACGAGGACTTGTACTCAACACACACTCTGAGCTTTGACTGGGTCAAATATCTGCTGCTGGAGTGTTTGTCTGCAGGCAAAATATCTCATGAACTGGGTGGATTTTAAAGAAACTTTCAGAAAATAATCATTGGATGTACGTCTAGAAGTGATGTTTGTGATTTTTGGGCTAAGAAACAGAAATATTCAGTTTTATCTTCTAAACTACAGCACAAATACAAATATATAAGATAAAAATATGCAATAAGGAACTAAAGACCTACGGGTGTTGTGCAGCAGCATCAAAGAAATGTAAGTAAAAGAAAATATGCAGCTTTTCTGTAGTTTTAAAGAGAAAATGAAAACTGTTTACCTTTGAAAATGAATTTGAGAAGAATCGAATGACAAAAGAAAACCAGAACACACGTCAGCTGAGCCTCCTCTAGCGCTCCTGGAGTCAAACAAGTGAGCTCCTGAATGTTTTCTCCTCCAGTGATCTTTAGAGGAGAGACAGAGGGGGATGAATGATGACCTCTGACCTTTATGGTGCCCCCCCACCCCCCTCCTTCCTCTGTAGGAGACAGAGCTGTGTGAGGACTGTAACTCCGCCAGGTTCAGCAGACAGAAAGGTCATGATGCTCCTGCCTGACGGATGGAGCTGTGGCCGGATCGACTCTGCCGGGCTGCTCCTGGAAATCCCAGCTGTCTGTTTGTTTACATTTGTTAGAAGGGTGACTGGAAAGTCAAAACGGAGATTTACTTCTGCTTAAAATGTCCATTTTTACGCAAAAGTTTTTATTTCATGTATATCATAGTGATGGTTTCAGATCAGGAAGTTGTGTGGATGTTAAAAATAAACCAACTCATTATTAAGGATATACTTTAGGATTGAAGATGAATCGGATCCACCTTGACTGTTTGTCTCTGGGCATAAAACACATCCATCATCACTTCTCCTGCCGTTCCCTTATCTTCTGAGAGATGCTCTGTGTTTTACAGCCTGATGCATTAGCCACAGTGCAGCAGTTTGGCTCTTTTCCTCCAAACTGAAAAGAGCAGTAATGGTTTTCTCAATCTGTTTGGTCTCCGTCATCAATTCTGCTCTGGTTCATCACAGACTCTGAATCTGAAACCTGTATCAGCTGATGATGGTCCTTCTGCTCTCATTCTGTCAGAATTGTCTGGTTTTTGCAGTAAACTGAGGCGTATTCAGGAACCATGATGGGTATTTCATCTTCTAGTTTATTAAATTGCAACCTAGTCATTAAGTGCGGCCGTTGCATGAATTTCCTTTTTGCAATTTAGTCACAAAATCTTTCTAAATTTATTTTATTTGCAGTCTAATTAATCAGCGGCTCCCAAAGCTGTCTCTCAGAAACTGATTTCAGAAATATCCAAGACACCAGAAGCCGCTCTGGGGCTATTTTTAGAGGAAACGTGTTGCTCTGATCTTTTGAAACTTGTTCAAATTTTTAGCAAAATGAGAGCGAGGTCGTGTGACTCCTGCAAGAAAATTGAGATCCTCCACAACTTTTCTACTGCCGCTTGTTCCTATACGTTCTGAGGATCATTAGACCAAAACCCCGCCAGCAGACCTAGTTCTGGGCTTTCAGTTGAGCCCATGTTTGCTTTAGTCTTCTTAGCTGATCTCCCCAATGTCTGCATCGTTCGTCCAGCTTTTCTTTTACCCTTTAAGTTCCTGTCCTACACAGTGGTTAAAAGAGGGCGTGTCCTATCTTTGCTTTTTTTTACAGTGTGATTGAATTTGGGTTGGATTTTGTCCACAAGTCGACATGATGATCTTCTCAGGATACCTGGTGAGGATGTGGAAACATCTGATAGATGACTGGAGTTGGTCAACCTTCATTTGTCGTTTCTGCACAGATAAATGAACCTGATCCGTTCCACTGTTTAAAAATCACACGTTAATATTTTTCCATTAGATTAGGTGGAGGTATAGACCTTGTTCACACTGAAAAACACTTTTCAAATTTAGACAGTTCATTACTTTAGATCGACTTGGATGCGCATTTAAATGCACTGACAGAGTGGCATTGCTGTTAGCCAATCGGAGGTGAGATATCCGAATATCAGAAAATAAGACTCCAGCTGTTTTCTGCTCTTCTCTCATGTGGCTCACTTTTAGTTCCTGAAACGGGAGCGCCAGACTTTATTTCCCACAGAGATCGACTCACAAGGCATTCATTTATTCCAGAGACTGCTGCAAATGTGTTGGAAAACGAGTGAACTTGGTCTTTAAGTGTAACGATTGGATTCGACTGAAACCAGTTGGAACTAAAACTAGAGGCTTTTTTCAGAGCGACACGCCCTTGAGAGCAAGCCATAGCAGTCCCTCCAGGGTGCAGCTTTAAGTCAGAGCGAGGTCTCAGTGAGCCCATCTGGGTAGCTGCGGTGCCCCGGCCCATCACGTAACACAAAAACATCTGGGCGTCTTACTGGGAGGAAGCTGTTGGCAGCTTTGTTTTCCTGGCACATTAAACTCTTTTCACAAGCTTTCTGGCCCCCAGGAGTGAAAACGGTGCTGCAGAAACTGATTTAACTGGAGAGAAAAGACACTTTACCTCTCTGGGATGCACAGAGGCCCGTTTCCTCCACAGCCCATCTTGATGGTATTGGTTCTGATTAGAGCTCCAGCTGAGGGCGGTGATGCGGTTTCTCTCACTGTGGATGTGATTATAAAAATAAACCATATCTGGATTTCAGACTCCTGATGGCTCCTTTTACCAACTTAGTTGACAATTTTGGACGAGGTGTCGGAAATGTATTTTTCTTTCAGTTCATTCTGGGATTTCAGCAGGATAGGAGAGGCCGGAGAAGCTGGCTGCTGTTAAAATCCCTCTTCCTGTGTCAGACGCTCTGCCAGCGACGTCTGCCTTTCCTCTCTTTCCCAAACTTGTCTGCCTGCTCGTGCGCTCGGAGCCGACAGGAGCTCTCGCACTCAGGAGCTGGCTTGTTTCAGTGAGAGGATTGTACTAATATGGAACTGGCAGAGAAGCAGGAAATATTTTCCTAACTGAGGTTGATTAATGGAGTGGGAAAGAACGAGGAGGGATACTGGAAGCAGCGCGAGAGGTGGGCAGAGGACCAGGAGCAGGGGCTGAAAGTGTCTCCATAAGTCTGAATGGCTTACATCACAAAGGTTTTATTAATGTTTATAGTGGAGATCTTCACTATAAAAGACCAGTTTCATTCATTGTAGCAGCAATAGGTGACCTCTAGCTTAGTTTATTAATATGAGGCTAATCAGTGCCTGTCGACCAACATGAGTCAAGCTTTCTACCCGTCTTGTGTCTAAATAAGGAAAAGGAGGAAAATAGTTTTGATTCTTATAAAATATTTAACAAAACATTCTCCTTTTCAAGCGAGTCTGCTATAATCTGGAGTTTTGAACTGGCTGCAGGATGATCCAACTTCTTAAGAGGTTAAGAGATGCACCGATTCTGAGTCTTGCACATCTCTGACCTGCTGATACCTATTTTGGTCAATTTTAATGTATCTTAAAAAAGTCAAATGAACTGGGCCTCTAAGGAAACAATCCAGGAGCTGTTATTTCTAGGCTTAATGGTGGTGAGTTCACTGCCTTTGAAAAAGGTTTGATTCCATTCCTTCATCTTAGATAATGGTGCATTCAGGGGAAAAACTAATTAAATCAGTGATGGTGAAAATTGGACAGTTCCGTTACTAGCTTGATTCTAGGTTCTTACTCAGCCAATGATGACTCTCTAAGGCCCTGAAAATACATCAGATTGATCCACAATTGCATGGGTTTTAGAGCTGTGCTTGACATGTCACTTTTTAACTTATTGATGCCTTTTGTTAAATTTTGGTCTCAGTAATTTGCTACATCAAGCCGTTTAAAAACGTCCCTTTTTGTGATGTCACAATCAGGAAAAAAAGCATAGAACCCCACCTCGCCTATCTACAGGGGCAGCAGTAGCTCAGGAGGTAGAGCGGGTTGTCCAGTAATCAGAAGGTTGCAGGTTCAATCCCAGCTCCCCCCGTAGAATGCTGCTGTTGTGTCCTTGGGCAAGACACTCAACCCGCCTTGCCTGCTGGTGGTGGTGATGATAAAAGTTAAAGGCACCCATTACCAGATTAGCTTATAGGTCTACTGGGATCAGCTGTTAAAATTGCTGCAAAATCTACTCGTAGTATCCTGCACAGACTGGGTTTGTTTACCGTAGCTTCTTGTCTCGTACATAAAATCAACTTTTTATTTTCACCTAATGATGCAACACGTTCATGTTGAGTTCCCGCTGCTGGAACAGCCTGGAGGACCTTATTTCTGTTATTGCAGCAGGAGATCCGTTGAATTTAATGATGCTGGTGGACAGCTTTTGGTGAAATTGATGCAGAGCAGGTTTCTGCCCCTCTTGACCCCTGTTGTTTTACAGCCAGTTCTCAGAGCCGGAGGAAAAGCTAAGAGAGGGAGGAAAAGGCCTTCAGGATTTACAGCCTTTCCTCCCACGGACGCTTGCTCTGCTAGACGACATGTTGGTAAAGATGAAACGGATTTAGCCAAAGCTGCAGCAACAAAAGCAATTTTCCCTGTCGGCATCAGTGTCCGGGACTCGAGACGTTTTCAGCACACGCTGAACTTGCACAAGGTGCTCGAGGGACGACACAATCACAGGCTTCACATGAAACGCACCACAACTCTGCAAGTGTGCTCTATGTTTGCAAGTTGTTGTTTTTATAGTTGTTGGAATTCAAAAGTGAAATTGAAGGTTTGTTGGAGTGTTTTGAGGTCAGTTGGTTGTGTTGATGCCATCTGTTGCTGGTCCTAAATCAGTAACAGGGATGAGAGAGAAACCCTGTCATTAGAGGACAGAGGAGTGGTTCCACTAACACCAGTCAGAGGAAACTGAAGTCTCTTGTAGGACGTTCAACAGAAGTGAGACATCATTGTTCCCACAGATGGTTTTGCTCAAAAAAATGTCTGCCATAAAAAAACTTATATGAAAGTTTACAGCAGGGCTGAGTTTTAGGATCCTTCAGATTTCACTCAAAAATGGAAATATTTGGAGAAAAAAATAATTCCTTTTCAGGATTGAGGTCACATACTAAACTAATTAGAGGCTTTAATATTTTAAAATTCACTTTTAGCACAGAATGAATGTTTAATTAAACTTTACAGCATAATCCAAGGGGTTAAAATGAAGGCAGCTGGACTTCTTTGGTTTCATTTTAACCCCTTGGATTACCATGACCTGGATGACTGAGAACCTTCACCAGCATATTTTACAGCATAATATAAACCTGACCCTCATTCCCTTATCAGGAAAAATGACTAACCTTATTACCTCATGCCCGCTCCATGATAAACAGTGTGGCTGTGCCGTTTAAAGACAGGAGGCTATTGTTTGAATTTCCTTATTAAAGAAAAACAACGTAGCTCATGTCGGACCAACGGCCAGATAACAATCACAAAAACCTCTGAGTTTAGTCGACTAATCGTGTCGTGCATGAAGTATAGCAGGTTATTGCACCAGGATGCAGCTGCTCTAATACACCCATCATTAGCTTCTAGTTTGAAGTGTGATCTGTTATGTGCCATCTAATAATCAGAGGAGCGCTTTTTTTAAAAACTAACGTAGCGGGATACAATAAATCATTAGTGTTTGTAACGTTAGAGCAAATACGTGACATACGTGTGCTAAAGGTAATGAAATCGCCATCACTACTGTTGTTGCTGCAGATATAAATGCAACTCCCTGTTGATGTTGGCAGCTAATGATGACAGAGGCAACTGTCCATTTTTGTTCTCCACCATGACGTGCTTCCTTTTAAGGTGTTGATGTATCGCCGATGTGCTCCTGTGAAAGGAGAGTTGTATTGTGCAGATTTTGCACATGTGCTTCTCTTTTGTCTTTTGTAAAATGCTCCCAAACCTTTGAGCTATGCTGCCAGCTCGCCATGATGTCTTGTTTTTCTGGTGACGCGACTGCTGACCCGGATGGCCACTGCTGCACATGTGCCTCGAGCAGAAAGCAGCAGAAGGTGCCGCAGCACGCAAGATAAAAAAAAAACAATGCTTCATAGAATAAACATCATCAATTATTACATTTATCGACGTCATTGTGATAATCGACCAATTGTTGCAGCGCTAGTTTCAGTCAGGATTTTGGTTAAATGAGTATAATGACCACTGGTGCAGGTCCCTGAGGGTAAAGCAGTTTAGATGGATAATTGAGACTCAGTCTCTTTTACTAACTAATGGTTATTTTTAATTGGTTACCCAGTGATGGCGAGCATCGTTCAGTCTCTCCTTGCAGATTACGTCTTCTCTCAGCATTAAACAACAAATGATATAGTAAAAACACATTTGTTCAAGGTCTTCTGTATGAAATCAGGACCACTTTAGAAACAAAGGATTCAGCTATGAATTGAGCTGGTGGCGTTCTCTTCCACCATCATATCCCTGTCCTGATGAATACTGAGTCTGCTGGAGAACTTTCCAGACAGGATGGGAGGTTCTGCTCAAAGTTTACCTGATTGGTTCGTGTAGAAGGCTGAACACTTGTTTTATACCCATCTTGAATCTGTTCACGATGAGCCTACTCAGCCTGGTTCTTCTACCATACCATACCGTTATTTATATAGCGCAATTTAAACGCAGCATGTGAGCTGACCAAAGCGCTGCACAGGCAACAATCACAAAATAATGATATTAAAACAGGTACAGTTAAAAACAATCAATAAATATAGATAAAAGCAACCTAAAAGCAATTTAAAACAAAGGCAAAACAATAAAAATAAGAAATAAAAAGTCATTGTCCAAAAGCCAAAGCATAAAAGTGGGTCTTCAATGGTGACTTGAAGACAGCGACAGATGGTGATTGGCGAGTTTCGATGGGCAGCATATACAAAAGCCCGCTCCCCCCTTGCTTTGTAATTCATTTTTGGAGTGCAGAGAAGCAAGCGGTCTGCTGATCTCAGTGGGCGCACCGGCACATAGGGTGTGAGCAAGTCAGACAGATAAGATGGTGCAAGTCCGTTCAATGCTTTAAAAACAAAGAGCAGGATCTTAAATCGCAATCTGAAAGTCACGGGCAGCCAATGAAGATGCGCCAGAACCGGGGTGATATGGCTATGCCTGTGTGTGCTTGTTAAAAACCTTGCAGCAGCATTTTGTACCAACTGCAGCCTGTTCAGTGCTGCTGAACTAGATAATAGATCTATATAGTATATTTATGTCAACTATAGTAGTTTGTTCTTGCGGTGCGGGAGGCTTTTGATGGACAAACCAGAGCGCTGAGGTGACTGAAAAACTGTGGAAGAACACCTGAAAGTTCTGGGACTGTTGGGCTTATATGGCCACGTGAGGTCATGTGACTTCAGGTGGCTGGAAGCACAGACTCTGAGCTGCTGCCAGTCTCCCAGTGACCCAGAGAGAGCTCGAGGAACTCCAGGAGGGCTGGCTAATTCTCCTGTTATCCTGCCCAGAACAGCCAAACTCCTCCTCCTCAGCACATTTAACAAGCCAGCATTCCTTCTGGGAACTTTTAGTCACAACTGTGTCCTTTACCATTTCAGTCAAAACTTTGGATAGTCACACCTGTCTGAATGCACTCATTTGGGTCTCTGAAACACGCACACACTGCTGCTGTTTACACCCTACACACCTTTTACCCAAGTTATCAGGTTTCTGCTCTGGTATCTGGTGTGATGAAGCTGTTTATGTTTCCATGTGCATATAAAACCAGTCTTGCTGTAACCAGATGCATCTCTCTGGCCTGTTCTGAAGGTGGGAAAGTCAGAAGAATTCAATTCTAGTGGCTGACATGTTCTGCAGCTCTGCCTCAACAGTTTAAACCTCCAGTGAGCTTCAACTAAATGGTTAATGAGTTTAAAATGTTCAAGAGCAAGTTTGGAGGAGAACCGTGCTGATGTGCTCCTGGTGTAAATGTTCACTTGGGTTTCTTCTAAAGCACCGTATAATCAGACCTTTTCCCTCTACATCCTCTCCGTTTTCCCCAAAGCCTTTCCACTCGCTCGGATTTCACCACATGCCAGCAAATTTGCACACATCTGAAACCCAGCTCTTCCACTCTAGAGTTTATTGATGGCCGTGTAAACCTCGCCGAGCGCCGATTTTAACTGTGATCTCACGCTGGAAGTTCCACGAGTCCAACTCGCCGGCTCGCCAGCGACTTTTAAGTGGCTTTTGTCGTGGGCAGCAGAAAGCATGCCGGTCAGAGACAGTGCTGGCTTTCATTAACGCCTGGCTCTGCTCCTGCAGGTCCTCCTCCGGCCTGGCGTTTGGGCTTTGGGTGTAATTAACCCAGGAACTAATAAAGAGGCGTTTGCAGCAGAGCCCACTCCTCATGCCAGCTCCTGTTGGGCAGCAGGGAAATTGCTCCAGATGTTTTCTGTTTGGATGCCAGTAATGCCAAAGAATCCTAGGATTTTTACACCTACTGCATTTGATACAATGCTCCAGTGTGCTGCCGGTTCAACAGAGAGAGCAAGATTCAGACTTGTTAGCATCTAGAGGAAAGCTGAGAGGTGAGTCTGTAAATAAACCACCATCAGACGGGTTTAATGGGGTCTTGCAGGGAAAACTCCCTCACACCACTACAATACAACAGAGCTGGTATAGAGCCGCCGTTTCATTCAGACAGGTTAAGCTTTTATTTTAAATGCCCATCTGGATCAGGATGGACAGACAGAGTAAAGAGATGCATCTCTGACCGAGCTGATCCCATTTGTCGTCTTTGTCCTGCAGACGTTTACAGCCTGGTGCAACTCCCACCTGAGGAAAGCAGGAACGCAGATCGAGAACATCGAGGAAGACTTCCGGGATGGGCTGAAACTCATGCTGCTGCTGGAGGTCATCTCAGGTTAGGAGTCCTTCTCTAAGATTAGCTGGATTAAGACGGCCCACTCTTTGGATAGAGGGTACAACCATACAGGAACAACTTTCTAAATTCAGTTGTTTCATGGAAAGTTTTAAAGCACTCAAATGTAATATTTGATCTGTGAGGGAGACAGTTTTAGTGAAACTGACAACATCCTATTAATCTAACATTTTGATCTCTTTGCAACCTTTTTAAGTACGTGGCTGAATATTAAGAAAAAATGCACCGATTCAGACTTGAGGGCCGATACCGATTTATATTATATTGTATATATATATTTACCTGCTAATATGGTGTTTGCCTGAGAACTTTGATCACCAACTAATTTTTATAAAACAATAAAAATAATTAGAAAATTCTGATTCTAGAAGAAAAATCCTCCATGTGTTACTAGTGTGAATTAGCACTAGTGATGGTGATTTCACAGATTAAAAATCAGTCAGACTTCTGAGTTTCAGATCAGCTGATTTCTAATTAGGCAGACATTGCAGAATCACCAGCTGACTTTTTTTTGGGAGTACTTCTATAACTGGAATCACTCCAAATAAAGATGGCCGCCACAGCAAGTCAACATTGGTCGACTCTAAAATGGCTATAGCTCCGTTTTACAGATACTGATCTATTGGTGTTGCAGCAGCTCAGGTTAAAGGAGAAAGTCATCCTCATGTTGTGGTTTTGTTTCCAGGTGAACGCTTGGCCAAACCAGAGAGAGGCAAAATGAGAGTCCATAAGATCTCCAACGTAAACAAAGCGCTCAACTTCATCGCCAGTAAAGGAGTGAAGCTGGTTTCTATTGGAGCAGAAGGTAAGTGATGTCACATGATCTGTCACCTTTCTCTGTGTCATGATGGCGCTGATGTGTTTAGTGCGACGCTCAGCTCTGAGTTCTACGATGGAGGATGTCCTAACGCATTTTTTAAATGCTCCACTTATCCACTGACTCCATGTTGTATTTTTGAAGCTGAAATAATTGGTTTAATATGTCAGCTGAGCAGGAATCAGAAACCGGTATCGACCCTCAAAGCCAAACTCGGTGCGTCTCTAACCCGTTAAGACCAGTAACCATTTCATCATCAGTCTAAAACTGTAATCTCTGCTTCTGACTATTCCACGGCTCCTGGTGTCGGTAAAACAGTAACCAAGACTTAATGTTCCAGGTCTAAATCTGGAAAAATTCTTGTTTTTGATTTCTTTTTAACATAATAGTTCTGCCAGTCACAGTGAAACCAAAAAAAGTGTAAATTAATAAAATCATGGACAGCAAATCTTAGGAGTTTTAGCAGACAGCTTCATAAAACGAAGAGTAAAAAAGTCGTTTTAGTTTTAGATGAATGATGCTGACTTTTCATTTGAACGAATCGTCAGCGTTTTCAGGTTTTCTTTATCACATCATTCACAGAATGGCAGGAAATTTTGGATTAAAGCTGAATAAAGCGAAGGTAGTTCTCTTTAATATTCCAGTTGGAAGTAGACGAGCATTCCAGGCGGATTATCTTCCTGGAATCCCCTCCTGGTCATCCAGCTCAGGGATGGGACCAGTGGCAGAACTACAGATCTCATCGGGATGGGGGGGTCATTAAAGCGGAGCTCAACATGATCTACAAGTGTCACCGTGAAGCAGCTCATCTCTTAATTCCAGCTGAGCCATCTTTCACACCACGTTACATATCCAAACGTCTGAGTGGCACGTCGCCGTCGGTTTGACCGTCACGGCTGAGCCGCCACGCTCTGAGCCTTATTGGATTAGAGGAGAAACAAATGATTATTGAAGGCGGGCAACAGGATGACCCGTTAAAGGGGATTTACATTATCGGTTCATTCACACCGACCGCTTAACATGTTCCAATGAACCGTCACCTACTGCCAACAGGACATCATAGCTTTTTCACTTGTTAATCCAGGAAGAGTCACTTATTCCATCTGTCCTTCCTGAATATAAACCAGATGTAAAAACCAAAATCTAGCAGGCACAACTAAGAATCGTGCATCTGTGGAAGGACCAAATCCAGCCAATCGCAAAGCTCCTGACCTTTTCTGCAGCTTTATTTGACCCTTTTGGTAAAACGATTTGTTTCTTTCTTCATATGCGTTTTACTGCATTAAGTTTTAGGTGGAAAGAAAAACGCAAACAAATTTTATTCTGGAAAACTACTTTTGTGTTCTGAATTATGTCAAATCTAACATTTGCAAAAACTTTAGACATGAAAAGATCAAACATGACCCTTTTTACTCATTTAAATACAAATATTACAGCACATTCTTAAACTAATGCAGGTTAGTGAGATGATTTGGCCCTTTTGACCCTTTCTTTTGTGAAAACTGACTTAAAAATGAGTCTGTAAATAACAGAAGGGAGTAAAATCCATCATGAAATGACAACAGAAGTAGTTCCACTGGTATCTGAGACCGACTTTATTGTTGCTTTGTTTTCCTTTTAGAAATTGTAGATGGGAATGCTAAGATGACCCTGGGAATGATCTGGACCATCATCCTCCGATTCGCCATCCAGGACATTTCTGTGGAAGGTAATCTTAGTTTATGTGTATTTAAGATTTAAATGGGCTAATAACTGGGATCTCATTGTACCTGTGGGGTCTGGTAGCCTGGAAGTGTTTAACAACGTAAACCCAGCTTGGTACCTGGTGAGACATCCCAGCAGTCACACATGCTTCCCATTCACCTCCACCTAATCCACCACTAAACACAGATTAGTTTAGAGTCGAGAGTAAACGCCTGCGAGGTTCTCTGGCTTCACGGTGATCCCTTTTCCTGAACCACAGAGACGTCTGCCAAAGAGGGCCTCCTGCTGTGGTGCCAGAGGAAGACGGCGCCCTACAAGAACGTCAACATCCAGAATTTTCACATCAGGTAAAGCTGGACTTGTTGGACTCGTCTGGAAAGTAGATTTTCTTTTTCTGTGGAAACAAACGATACATGTTTGGATGAGTGGAGAGATTTGTGTTCCATCGCCTAATGGTGAAAGACTTGTTGTCATGGTGATGATGACATCCAGGAAGTGATGACTCTAGACGTCTTTACATCGTCCTTTTGTCCTGAACTTATTAGTTAAAATGAATTGATTATCCAAACTTTAGCCATTTACAACGATAATAAATAAATTATTTACAACTTTTACTCAAAAACACTCCTCAGAATATCCGTGATATCCGGTCAACAGCAGCAGGGTTAGAGAGTCCTCCGCTGGACCCGAGGCTTGGATGTTGTTGAATTATTGATAAAAAAGGACCGCCGTGATGCTCAGATGTGGATGAAAGCCGAGGCCAGACCTAAAGGTGCAGCCGAGGTCATTTCAGGAGAAGGTAAAAGGCGAGAAGCACAGCCTGTCAGAGGCTTTGATGTGGTTTCTGTCACACTAAATCTCAGCCAGCAGAGGCAGGTGAGAACAGAAATGCTGGTGGTTTTTTTTTTTTTTGTTGCACTTGAGGTATAAAAAGCTTGAAGTGGCTTTGTAAAACATCCCTTCATGCGCTGCAGGCTCTCTTTCTGGTAGGGGATGGATTTAAATAACCCTTCTTTGTAACACTGGAAGTGCTGAGCGTCAATTTTCCATAACTCTGGATTGATTTGGGGCAATTTCTGAGTCCGGTGGGGTTCAGAACCAAGGACGCTAATCAATGAACCAAAGAAAACCAAGCTAAAAATATATTCTAGAGACACACACGCTCTCTGAGCCTTAGCCCAACTCTGATTTGTTGCAGTTTTTATTGGTAATATTTGTATCTTTCTTCATAGAAACATGCAAAAAACAAAAACCCACAAAGGGAAACGCTGGATGGAGGAAAATGACATATTTTAGTTTGAGAACATAAACTTTGACCTAAATTCATTAAATGTATTAAAACCTGACTCCACTAAAGGATGTAACCAGTGAGAAGCTGTTTTATTTATATTATATATTATATATATATTTACATTATATATAAGAACTCATGAACTTAGGAGAACCAAGGATCCATGTCTGTTCAGTGAACCAAAGTGTCAGAGAAGAAATCTTTTTTCCTCTAACATTCCAGGGATTGTCCCATGGCGACAAACTGATTCCCATTTTCTTGCGTGCTTTCTTTTGTTTTTGTTTAATTTAAAGGCATACTATGCAACTTTTTCATATTTTTAAATCATGTTCTTGAGCCAGAATGTGCTAAAATGACCCTTTACAGGGTTAATGAAATGTCACTCAGACCCCCACCGCCCCCTGGTGCCAGAATACCGCACTTGCAACTTCAGAGTGGCAGTCCGGTCCCTGCTGGCCTTAGTAAAAGGAGCTGACATGCCTGGTGCTGCAGTCTGCTTCCAGCATGTTTCCTGCATGTTTTAGATCATGAACACAGCTGATTTGTTTGATTTAGTGATGAACCGCTCCTGTAGACACTAATGAAGGCTGAGGAGACATTTCAGCAGTTAGATTAAGGTGTTAAAAAGACTAACGCACAGCGAGGAGATAGGTTTTTGCTTTCACTAACGAACACTAGGGGGTGCTAAAAGCGAGCCAAATAATTCATAGAATCCCTTTAACTATATAAAAAGGAAAGATTAGCTGTAAATGACAACATTATGAATTGTCTGTTTATCTCACTTCCATCACGATGATGACTTCCTAACGTTTGCTTCCTCAGCTGGAAAGATGGTTTGGGTTTCTGTGCTCTCATTCACCGACATCGTCCAGAGCTCATCGACTACGGAAAACTGCGAAAGGTGATTTTTATTTCCTCCGATAAATCCCATTCTAGCCCAAAAGTCAAAGGTTTAATCACAGTTTAATCTAAAGTGTTGATGGTCGACAGGATGACCCCATGACCAACCTGAACACGGCCTTCGACGTGGCGGAGAAGTACCTGGACATCCCCAAAATGTTGGACGCAGAAGGTGAGCTGTGGTGGGACCCGTTCTGCTGCGAGCGCTGAAGCTTATTTTCAGAGTGGAGGGTCAGCACAGTCCAGTTTTTGTAGCTTCCTAGATCCTGTTATCTAGTCGCTCTGGCTTTAACCCACGTACACCTGAGCCGAGTTGTTCATGTTCTCTATGACTCGCACCTGAGATGTGCCGTACAGGCGAGCCGAAAAGGAACCGCTGTTGTTGCTTATTATGACTGTTTCCTGTAGATGTGATTATTTTACAAAATGTACATGTTTTCTACTCTCCGGTCATCATAAATCTGTTTTATTTTGAAAGGTTTGCGTGAACAAGCACATCTGGATGGTTTATTCCTGTTTCCTCACCTAAAAGGGATATTTCAACCAATTTTAAATGTGTTTCATTTGTAAAAATGATAAATAATTATTTATTATTATAAAATCGATTTTGTCACAATATAGCAAAAATGAAACAGATTTATTTTTTAGATTTATCACGTTTACACATCATTACAAATAAGTTTCAATCAGAAACCAACATACAGAGATAATATATGCATTGAATTATTTATATATATATATATATATATATATATATATATATATATATACATATACTTTAAATGGTCATTCACATGAGAGCAGAATGGCTGTAATGTGAATTTGACAAACTCAGCTCCTCTAAATCTTTCTTCATAAGAATTCTACTTCTTCACATGACCTTCATTTTTCCATCATGGTGTCATTTTGGCAGACATTCCTGTTCCAGTTAACCCCTGGCTGCACCAGAAGTGCTACAATCAAGTCAAGTTTATTTATAAAGCACTTATAAACCAGCATGGCAGCTGTTAAAGCATTCAATGCACATGAAAGATAAATCTTAAAATACAAAACGGGTCTAAAACTACAAGTATAAGGAAAGAGGCAGTCAATAAACAAGACAATATTCGTAAAATGCAAAAAGAAAAAATATAAAAAACACAATTTTAAGAAGTAACCAGATAATCACTGTTATGTGAAATTAATGGTGGTTATTTATAAAAGATTTATAGAATAAAGTTTTATTAACCACTTTGAAATTTAGGAGATTTATGGTGCACCAACAGCTTGTTCCGTGTCCCATTTCACACCAGTTGCACCATAATATGACACAAATTCCCTGCTGGGCGTGTTTCATCCCATAATATCCTGTCATAAGGAGCTGGAGGCGGGCTTAAGGAGACCAAATAATCCAAGACAGTTTGAGTGGACACTTTATCCTAAATGACTTGGACGGGGTCAGGGTCACAACCGGGCTCGGCTGTGTTTGAACTAGCCGTTAGCTCATCAGTCCTGTCAAATATAAACATTATTTCTCCAAACAGAGGTTGTTCAGGATGCTCTACCTTTTACACAGAAACCATTTTAAAATGGACTCTGATGTTATTCATGTGATGAATTCTACTTTAACTGTTCTCTAACACCTTTGACCCTTCCTGACCCTCCATCCTCCATTCCCTTCCTGACCTCCTCTTTTCCCCACAGATATTGTAGGCACTGCCCGTCCAGACGAGAAGGCCATCATGACCTACGTCTCTAGCTTCTACCATGCCTTCTCAGGAGCGCAGAAGGTATCCTGGATGCAGCGTGTCCTTCCTCCTCCTCTTCCTCACACCTCTCCTTCCCTTTTATCTACCTCCGTGTGCGTGTCTCCTAACAGTTTCCTTCTCTCTGCAGTGCACCACCGCTCCCTGCAGGGGTCACTCTCCTTTACTTTTCCGCATGGTTCACGCCACGACAAATGCATGATGAGTGTTTTTGGAGGCGACGGGCACAAGTGCGTCTCCAGTCTGCCGCGTTCTGGTGCGACGGTTCCTCAAACGCACCCCTGATTAGAGTTTGATTGAATCTGAATGCAGTGGGAGGTGCAGTGAAGTTGATCTGAACTGAATGATGAGGAGGATCGCCTGTGATAACCGCCGTGGTTGACACAGATTGGCCTGAAGTCACCCCGGAGGGGAGGTGGAATCGTTTAAATGGATGGTTACGCTCTGCTTTTGGAGTGACGCCTTCAACAGCAAGTGAAATGAAAACTGGCACTTCAAAGTCAAACAGAAACGTGTCAGCTGTTTGATGTGAGAGTCGCTCCTCTCCTTTCCCTGCCAGAGAGAACTATGAGTTGATTATTTAATGAGAGTTTGCCGGGGAAAATGAAAAAACTACATCTTATATAACATTCTAGCATGTTTTAACACAAACTGACAGCCTAATTTGCTCACTTCTTTTTAAAACACAAGGACACCATGTCATCCATTTTCCTGCTGGTTTAAGCCCATCGTAGAACAGAGGCGCAGGTTTATCTTCCCTCATCTCCCGCTGCTGTCACTCGTTTCAAAATCCTTGAAAGCAGAACAAACGCCAGCGACGAGTTTCAGGTGGACTGGAGGTGACGTGTGACTTGTCATTTTGCCCCCTGCTGGACCTTTTTTGTCTCTGCACACTTTTACTCTGCATTTCTCTCCCCTCTGTCCTCTCTCCCTTTCCTCTGTTCCCTGGGCAGATATCATTAGCACCTTGAGGCCAGATGAGAAGGCCGTCATGACCTATGTGTCGTGTTACTACCACGCATTCTCAGGCAAACAGAAGGTGAGAAAAAGCAAATCAGAGGCTAAACTGGCTGGCGGCGAACTCGCAGCCTCTGATTTTGTCAGCTGTGTGACACCGTAGTTTAGATGTGCAGCTCTGTTTGGCGCCGTGGGCAACTTTAAATGTGTGTTTATGAGACTAATGGACCAAAGAAATATTGGATCTAAGCAAATTGTGTCTAATTTTATGGTAGTTTTATTTTAATAGAGAAATGGTCACATGACATTTTCTCAAGGTGTTCCTGGGTCATCCTGGAGATATAATCCCTGCTGGGTCATGTCTGAAACTCCTCCTCCAGGAGGCGTCCTGGACTGTAGCGCTCCCAGAAAATTTTCATAAGGGGGGCTATTGGGGTGGCCAACAATCTTCCAGTGGTGGCCATGGCCCCCTTTAGCCACGCTTTGGGGGGCGCCCCTGGTCCATGAGACATTGTGACCTCATACCTGAGCCACCTCAGCTGGCTTCTCTCCATGTGGAGGACGGACTTTGTCCTATAATCTTATTTAGGTGTAACACCAGCCAATTGGAACGTTCTGTCCACACAGCGCCATGGCTACAGTCCGTGTGGGAGGGGAACGTGATGTTTTGGTTTGTAATCATCAAACAAAAAAACACATTTAGATGAATAAACTGATCTGTGAAAGCCATTCAGAGCTTTTAATTGAGATGAGTTCATGCAATGTGAGCAGTTTTTCAGGAACTCAGCAGCATATTGATTCTCTATGTAGATATCTCCCTGCACTCTGTGCTGTGCATCATCTCAGAGATGCATCTGACCAGCGGGGTCCCTCTAGAGAGGAACATAAACCCTCACATCTCGTGTTTACAGTCGTTCTCAGATCCACGTCCTCGTGGACCTGCGGTTCTTCTGAGAAGTCTGGAAGCTGCTGTTTGCTGGAACCCTCTTTTATGGTTCTGGCAGGGATTTAAGTTAGGATCCAGAGCTGGAGGAGCGACTGCTCCTCCTCTGTCCGACGCCTCCAGCTGTAGCCTGAAGTCAGACATTCCCTCATAACCTGGACTGGTTTTCATATTCGTTTTCTAAAGTTGACCACAAACGATGTCCTGAAGTGAAATACTAATTATTTTTATGGCTGATTCTGATTAATTTGTTATTAATTCATTGTTTTCTTTAATTTTACAATATAAATAAAATGTTTTTTAATCACCCCTACATGATAGGAAGCAGTTTAACTGTTATTTTTCACTTTTTGTCCTTTCATCTTATTGAACCATGTTAAAAAATTGGTACCATACATTTTCACCATATTATATTACATTCCATAAATAACTTTAATTGCCTTAGACTTACCTGATATAAAAAGTTCTTTATTGATGTAGTTTTTTTTTAAAATCTAATCTGCGTTTTTCCTCTGTTGCACAGCAGCTGTTTAAAGTAAAAAGCTTTCTGGCAAATGTGCTGCAAACAGCCAGCTCAGCAGTAAATGACTGCAGCATTTAGCAGCTAAAGAGCCTGAATTTCCCTTCGGAGGGGGCAGAGAAGCATGGAAATACTGGATAGAAATGTGACGGCTCTGAGAAAGCAGGAGTGAGTTTTACCTCCTAATAGAAAACATTTATTGGTTATTCTAAAAACTGTTTTTGTATTATCATCAAAGACTGTATATATGAGATTATCATACATTTATTTTGTATAATTTAGTCAGCATTCATGGGAGAATATTTAAAATTTTCACAATAAGAGTCCCTTCCTGTCTAAAGCTTTATAGGAGCGTTTGAGGGAACGCTCTTTGTCCAAACACAACCTGGCTCTCCATTTAAGGCCGCTCCTGGTGAAACCTTTAGAGCACCTCCTCAGTCCAGCCAAGTTTTCCCTGTGATATTTAGACTAGAGGCTCTGGATGTTGTCCAGCGATCGGGATGCCAGCCTCTGAGCTGTGAAGCGAGGTAAGAGGGACTTTAAAGACCAACTTCCTGTGGGTCTGCGCTCCGTGGAAGGACTTAATACGCCACCTTTAAAGCAATTAATTTCCTTTTTTCTCCAAAATGCTGCTTTAATAGTTTATCTGGGTACAATCTGGGTTAATTTCATGCTGCTTTTTTTCCAAACTTGGTGCATGTTGCTTCTGTTCCTGCCTGTGTGTTCTCCAGAAACACACGACCTTCCATTCAGCTATTCAATTTTGAGATTTCAGTTTCTATTGCAACAGATAAACGAGTAGGCACTGTCATTGCTGTGTTAGTGGACACTCATTAGCAAATTAGCCCCACCAACATGACCCTTATGGAGATTTATCTGTGACAGGAAATGTGCCTTTGCTGCGTCTCACCTTGTTTCTCCCTTCGCCCTCGTCGTTTAGGCCGAGACGGCAGCCAACAGGATCTGCAAGGTGCTGGCTGTCAATCAGGAGAATGAGCAGCTGATGGAGGACTATGAGAAGCTGGCCAGTGATGTGAGCACCCCCCCTTTTCCTAGAAACACCCTGCATAATCCGCCATACCAACCCTTTCCCCAGCTCCCCGTTTCTGCACTGATCCCGACGCTCCTGTGGGGGTTTGTGCTCCGGTCAGGTGCAGCAAGGCAGGACCAGATGAACAGACGTGCTTTAGCTCATATAGGTTTACATTCTACTATATATAAAGGTTTTTCTTTTTATACAGTAAATAGTTTTGCAACTGTTTAAAAACTGGACTAATAAAACTAATTGTGTATTTGAGCAGATATGAGTTTATTATAAACATGGATAGTTGACTCCTCAGTGGTGCGTTCGTAGCTTTTAACAAGATCTACCTATGCATTTGAACGCATCATCTAGCCAGACTGTTTTAGTCTGACTTCTGAAAGAAAACTAAAACATTTAATTTGCTTTAATAAATGTAAGATTTTGAGTTGTTGTCCTGCGTTAACCTGAACTGTGAGATAAAACAGGAACAGCTTCAGATACACATTAGAAGTTAGTTGAGAATTTCATGCTAACCACTTATCTTATTTTGTTCTTTTTCACACATCAATTACATAAAATGCTTATTTTCCTTCCTCGCTGCCATAATTCTCCAATCTTCTTCGCTGTTTAAACTGCATGTTTCTTCTTCCCTACTTGATTTTCCTCCATCTGTGCCTCTTTACCTAAACCTTTCACAACGCACGCACACACTTGCCCAAACACCACCATCTCTCCAGCTGCTGGAGTGGATTCGTCGCACCATCCCCTGGCTGGAGAACAGAATGCCCGAGAACACCATGCAGGCCATGCAGCAGAAGCTGGAGGACTTCAGAGACTACCGACGCCTCCACAAGCCGCCCAAAGTTCAGGAGAAGTGCCAGCTGGAGATCAACTTCAACACGCTTCAGACCAAACTGAGACTCAGCAACCGGCCCGCCTTCATGCCCTCAGAGGGAAAGATGGTCTCGGTACGTCGGGGTGGATTATTTGTAAAACGTGAAAGTTTCAGATCTAGTTTTGCTTTGTGCACAACTTTTTAACCAAACTTTGCAACTTTGATGGACGACATTAGCCAAAGAGTTGCATCAACTTACAAGAACAGAACCTATTTCAGGAGCTGAAATATGGGATACCTGCACATCAGCAGGATCACGTTTCTGTCTGCGTGGTCCCAAAGCATCGCTGGAATTCACCTCTCTAACTTTAGCCCAGATTTGAATAAAATTCAGTTTTGTTTATGTTAAAAAGGTCTTGTTAGATGGAATTCAGCACATTTTTGTTGAAACCCTGAACATTTACATTGGATACTTTTTAAGTAGCCACAAAATATTGTATAAACTTGGGTAAACTCTAATTCAGCTTTCACGGAAGGTCTGATTGTCCAAATTTAGCTTTAAGTAGTTGTATTAATGAAGAGAACCAGACCCTTTTGCTTTGGAGCAGATTATCGAGTTTGTGACTACAAAGAAGAATCTGCTTTCCATCCTAGTCTAATTCAGAAGTGTTTATTCACCTAAGTTCTCCGGTATTCCCTTTGACCCCATGCAGGACATTAACAATGCCTGGGGAAACCTGGAGGGAGCAGAGAAGGGCTACGAAGAGTGGCTCCTCAACGAGATCCGCAGGCTGGAGAGACTCGACCACCTGGCCGAGAAATTCCGTCAGAAAGCAGCGATTCACGAAGCCTGGACCGAAGGTTTGGAAAGTGTGAATGTTTCAAAATAAAAGCCTGAGGCTGAAAACGGCAACAATAAAGTTATTTGCATGTGGAGCTGGAGTGTGCAACACTTTAATGTCCCCCTTGATCAAATACGTTGCATCTGTTCTGGTCCTTGTCCTGTCTCTCAGGTAAGGAGGACTTGCTGCAGAAGCGAGACTACGAGACGGCCTCTCTGTCGGAGATCAAGGCCCTGCTGAAGAAACACGAGGCCTTTGAGAGTGACCTGGCTGCACATCAGGACCGCGTGGAGCAGATTGCAGCTATTGCCCAGGAGTTAAAGTAAGACATAAAAAACTAGAGTGGACAGGCTCTAAACGGCTCCATAAAGATGATTAATGTGACTACAAGCTGCTGTGATGCAGATAATGATGATAAATCTCCCGTTTTGTTCTGCAGCGAGCTGGACTACTACGACTCCCCCAGCGTTAACGCTCGCTGCCAGAGGATCTGCGATCAATGGGACTCACTGGGAGCTCTGTCCCAGAAACGCAACGAGGCTCTGCAGGTGAGTGGGATGAGGAATTCTGTGGAAGTCCTCAGGGATCTGAAACCAAGGTGACACTTAGAGTCAAGTGTCTCTTTTTTATTTTTGACACGTCTTTTTCTGCTGCTTTTGGAACCTTGTCTTGTAGAAGTCTATTTTCCTTTAAGGAAGACACAGCTATGAGAACACATCCCCAAGTCCACCTGTAGTGGATCAATACAAACCTGCTGTGTTTTTCATGCTGAACAGAGAACTGAGAAGCTGCTTGAAACCATCGACCAATTGTACCTTGAGTTTGCCAAAAGAGCAGCGCCATTCAACAACTGGATGGAGGGCGCCATGGAGGACCTGCAGGACTCCTTCATCGTCCACACCATAGAGGAAATCCAGGTGAGCAAGGATGGAAAATAGAGCTAGACAGGAGAGAGGTGTTATGTTTCATGGAATAGGTCAAATGGAGTATTTGTTTCCATAATTGTTTAACTTGAATGAAGTTTTTTATGCATAAATTTCCATCGTAAATTTTTAGAGATCACACCTGAATTCTGTTATTTGTTATGATCATCACGCATGGCAGCAGGCGTTTACAGCAAGTTTAGTGTTTATTAAAGCAACATTAAATATGTTTCCTGTTTCTCCCTCCTACTGTTCGAAAGCAGAATTGCAACTGTTGTAAACAACGCTACTGCAGCCTGCTATTGCTAGCACTAATGAAGCGCTAACGCTAACACGAGCCAACTGATACTAAATAAGCCACAAAGTAAAAAGATCCACACTGTTAGACAAAAATATTATTACTTACAAGCCCAGTAGCAACAAAGCCAGGTCACAATCAGTCCGAGATTTCGTAGCCTCCTTTAGCTCCCTCTAATGAGTGTACCACACTGATGTTCACTCTGGTTTTAGCTCTTTGACCTTTACTTCCAGGCTCTGCTGTGACTCTCAGTGAACCAATAAAGCTAACTGCTAGCATTTATATTAGCTAATGGCACAGTAAACAGCTGTTGCTATAAAGCAGGTAGAGACCTCCCACTAGTGTTCCTACCTTAAGTGACGTTTCTGGTCAGCAGAGGGCGACAGACCGATGTCCAGTGTGAAGTTGTTCAAGTTTCTGCCTCAATACTCACTGAAACCAGTTTGAAAGCAACAGCTTAAAGTGTTAAAAACTCTTTAATGGTGCTTTAAAGCCAGTGATGATTAAATAAATATTAAAAATGAGAAATTCTAAAAATGTGAACTTACTAGTTTTTAGTTGCTTTCCCATTTTCAAGTGCCTACATCACCTTTAATGTGTAAGGTGTTCTCACATTCTCGCCCAACGTTCATTATAAATTTTTGTGCTAGAAAAGGCGTCTGTGATCCACTTTATTTATTCATCACGATTATTCATGATCATGGCTCTAAACCCAACGTCTGATGTTGAACATCCAGTATGCTTAAGAACATGACTGACTTATTTAGGCCATATTCAAAAGCAATGAGTGTATTTTTGTTTTTATTGTGTGTTTTAGGGACTGAGCACAGCCCATGAGCAGTTCAAAGCCACGCTGCCGGAGGCTGATAAAGAGCGCATGGCCATCCTGGGCATTCACAACGAGATTGCTAAAATTGTGCAGACTTACCATGTCAACATGGCCGGCACCAACCCCTACACAACCATCAACCCACAGGAGATTAACGCCAAATGGGACAAGGTAATCCGAGCCGTACGCATGTGTGTTATTGTTTGATCAACAGAAAAATCCCATAAAAAGATCAAACACTTGGATTCCCCCTTCAACTCTGCACGATCTCCTAACATCAGTCCAATCGAGCCAAAATAACCCTTTGATGGAAATGAAAAATAAATAGAACTGGTAGATATTTCATGATGTGGTTAAATAATTCAAGTGTTGGGAAATGGAGCACAAGGGGAATGTTATGTAAGGAGTAAAACATCAGAATGAGACCAGTCTACTTTGTTATGAATCATTTAATATTCAGAATAAAATGGAATTAGTTGAACATCAATATATTTTTGTAATTGCTTAATAAATGCTTTATAGTTTTAGAATAAAGCCATTAGACTCCTAAAACAAAGCAACCCAACCCCGTTGTACATTTCGTGTTGTGCGTTGAGCTCTTCCATCCCTCCGCTGCAGGTGAGGCAGCTGGTGCCTCAGCGCGACCAGGCTCTGATCGAAGAACACGCCCGGCAGCAGAACAACGAGCGTCTGCGCCGGCAGTTTGCCACCCAGGCCAACGTCATCGGGCCCTGGATCCAGAACAAGATGCAGGTTGGTGTGAGTTCCAGCAGCAGTTCAGAAAGAGGCCAGCATGGAGGAGTTACAAAAAAACATCATTATTGATCTTTTTTTGTAGCATTTTATAGTCATTCTTTTTCCCCAAACAAATAAAATCCCAAAAGAATAAAGTCTTTCTTAGGTTGTTTTTTTGGTCCTTCATGAGAACATCTTTGACCAATGAGGTCAGGCTGCCCTGTGTGGGTGTGGGGGTGTTTTAGGAGGACCGTGTCAGTATGACACCCATGTGAGAGCCAGGATGTTTGTCTCGAAGAGAACTTTACGCTTTAACAATAAGATCTTTTTTACTTTACAGTCCTAGAAACACTAAAAATAACCTCATTATTAAGTTTACCAACTTGATACAGGCGTAAAACCAAGTTCATCTCTTCACGTTCTCCGTTTCTGTTCAGGAAATTGGCCGCATCTCCATCGAGATGCACGGCACCCTGGAGGACCAGCTGACACACCTCCGCCAGTACGAGAAAAGCATCGTCAACTACAAGCCAAAGATCGACCAGCTGGAGGGAGACCACCAGCTCATCCAGGAAGCTCTCATCTTCGACAACAAGCACACCAACTACACCATGGAGGTAACCATGACGACAACATCACTGAGGAGGGGCAACAATATTGTTCTTAATGTCAGATTCCTGTAAAATCCAACACTAACTCTAAAAGCAAGTTAGTTTTCTACAAATTACAAATGTTTTGTTGCTATGGAAACACTTTGTCCTATATTACTGTTGATCAAGATATGCTGACATCACAGGCTTCCCACAATGCATCATGACGTGCAAAAAATATAATCAGAATGAAAACGTGTATTTAGTCTCCATGAAATAAATCCTAGTTTAAACCAAAAGCACTCATCCTTACCTCTGATATCCTTTATTATCCATGTCCTCTTTAACGTTTGGTCGTCTTCTCCTCTGCAGCACATCCGTGTGGGCTGGGAGCAGCTACTCACCACTATCGCCCGCACAATCAATGAAATTGAGAATCAGATCTTGACGCGAGACGCCAAAGGCATCAGCCAGGAGCAGCTGAACGAGTTCCGGGCTTCCTTCAACCATTTCGACAGGGTCAGTACTGCTTCAGACAGGAGGCCGGTCTGTGCAGGGTTGGTCAGACAGATGTCTGGACATGCATGCATAAATACATGCATGTATGTATAAAAGGAACAAAAAAGAGGAGAGGGGTAAAACAAAAGCCACAAAAAGTGACATGCTTCAGCTAAATGCTTTTATCATAGGGTTTCCCAGAGCTGTGAGCAGTAATTAGAACCAGCAGGAAGTCAAACGTAAAACTGAACTTGATTTCTAATTTTAAGGGTTTCTGCTCAGCTGCTTAGTCAGAATTTAATCTAAATAAAAAATTTAACTCATTATTTAGGACCAATCAAAATCTATAAGGTTGCAACTAAAAATTTACAAAGAATTGATTAGCAAATATTTAGAATAGTTTCAGTATATGAATGTATTTAATCTAAGTATATTAAGTTAAATCTAAATGTTCAAATCCAAACATGGACTCCCGTAAAATGAATGAAGCCAAAATAAAAGCAGAATGAAGACGTTCCCCACCTTAGGTCTCAGAGGCCCTTTAATGGTAAGACTGTTCACTTGACCATTTGTTTTAATCTGCAGAGAAAACCCAGATAGGAACTTTAATAAAGAATCCATCCACACAGTCTTGGCATTAAGAGTCTCTTAGATCTTAGATCTCTTCATACCACTTTTATTCATGGTTGTCTGAACTTGCATCTCAGCTAAATAGTTTTAAACGGACACATTTCTGTTTAGATTATAACATTCAGTTATTTTTTAGTTATTTTTTCATTCTGAATATTTAACTATATATTCAGATTTAAATCTAAATATTAGAAGTTAATTTACAATAATTAAACATTTACACAAACTGTCATTTATTTAAAAAATGTAGTGAAACTAATTTGACACCCTTTTATTGCTAAAAGAAGCTGAAGCATATTTTTTATATGTATACATTTATATGCGGCTTATAGCTTAAAGGCCAAGTTCATTGAGAAACCATTTTTTTACCTGTTGGTTTAAAAAAATGATCGTTCACTCTGAGTTTAGCATGCAGGCTGAACGTGAAAATAGTCTTCTAACCCTGTTTCCTGCATTAGCCGCCGATGGAAAGTAAACGGGAACTCTCGGTTTACAAAAGCCAGTGACATTTGCACTTCAATGTCAAATAAACACTCATGGACTCTCACCTTTTTGGCTTGCGGCACGCAAGGCTGTTGTAGATTTAGCGTCTAGGAGAGAGTAGAGAACGGCTCGGCTAGTCGAAGCTAACCGTTAGCATTAGCAACTCCTTCAGGCTTGTGTTTGTGGAGATGAAACATCGTTTCAGAGCAAACAGAGTCAGTGGTAGTCGCGTTGCTGTTAGCCAATCAGAGTTGAGATGTCTGATTATCAGGAAATAAGACTCCAAAACCAGCTGTTTTCTGCTCCCCACTGCTGTGGCTAACTTCTAGTTCCTGAAACAGGAGCGCCAGAGCTTTTTTTCCCCCCACAGAGATGGACTCTCAATCATTTATATTAAAGACCAGTGCAGATGTGATGAAACTCAAGTGAACTTGGGCTTTAACATGTTTACATATCCTGAAAGCACTTTGGTTACGTGTAAAGAAAAGTGATGTTTTCCTGTTTCTAAGTTTATATAGTGTGTTATTGCGCACACGTGGACACTGATGATGTGAATAACCCCACCTGAAGGGCCTTTAGTCTGCCTGCCACACTGCACATTAACTCCTCTGAATGCCTTGGCCCAGCATGGCAGCACTGCTGCCACCGTGTGTTCACCTGCCACGTCCTAATAAATATACACCTTTTCTCTGTTTTCTGTCTCTTTTGCATGACCCCTCTCCCTTCACCCCCTCACATCCTTTTTCCCCCTCCTCGTGCATGGTGCACTCCCTCCACATCCCACCTCACCCACCTCCTTGTCCCACCACCCCCCTCACCTCCCCATCACTGACACTGCTGTATATGTTGCTGCATGGCCTGTGGCCCCGACGCCTCGCCCCACCTGGCACTGGCCTTCCACACACCAGGACCACTCGGGCACTCTAGGTGCAGAAGAATTCAAGGCCTGCCTGATCAGCCTGGGCTTCGATATCGGCAACGATGCACAGGTACTTAACCGTAGCCACACCCATGCGGTGAGAGGTTTAACTGTATTTTTTTTTCTCTTTCTTTTGCACTTTTTCCCTTTATTCTTCCATCCCTTCCCCTTTTATTCTCGCCTATGCTCTCCTGTCTGAATGTGCTTCTTAATCTTCCTTATCTTGCAACATCCACGTTCTGGATTGTTGTGGTTTTCTTGCTTAAATCTCCTTCCTTTTCAACTTTTATCCACACATCCTCTGCCATCCTCCTCCCTTCTTCTCCATCTCTCCCCCTCCTCCTGGTTTTGTTTGTCCCCTGCTGACCTTGTAGAAGAGAACAGGAATCATGGATGCTGATGACTTCAAAACCTGCCTTATCTCCATGGGTTACAACCTGGTAAAGCCATGAGCTCTCCAAGTTATTTTGTATCCTGCTGGAATTGGTAATGCATGGAATTTAATGTTGTTTCAAACCTGTGGATCAGTTTTTCTGCAGAGTTCTGTTCTGTAAGAACTTGTGATGGAAGATTTCCTCTCAATACCTAAAAATAAACATATGGTTGCAATATTTCACACCATGAGGCTAAAAGATGGAAACGTGACACGTTCTCTCTGTTGCCACCAGGGTGAAAATGAATTCTCCCGCATTATGAGCATAGTGGATCCCAACAGGATGGGAATTGTCACCTTCCAGGCCTTTATAGACTTCATGTCCCGCGAGACGGCCGACACGGACACAGCAGACCAGGTCATGGCGTCCTTCAAAGTACTTGCTGGGGACAAGGTAGAGTATCACATCAGACTGTAGAGATGTTCATCAGATATAAGTGAGCCCTGAAATGATGATTTATAACGTTTCATTACTCTCGTTCTCTTTCTCTCCACGTGTTTATTTAAGGTTTAATTCAAAACGAAGCAAACTATTATTGTTTACAAGAAAATGAAACTTTTAGACATGAAGTATGAAGCAAACGTAAAATGATACGTCTGATTGTTGGTCATGTTTAACTCAAATGTCCTGAAAAGGATGAAATTCTTTATTTCACAGCAGGTCATCTTTGATTTATTTATTAGGTATAATTTACTGTTTCACTGCTGAGGTACAGTGGTGCCTTCAAATTGAATTCCCAGTAGATGAACAAAACTTTCTAATTTTATTGCAGTAGGACTGAAAAAGATAAAAGTTTAATTTCGTGTGGATTTTCTGGGTGATTGCAGTTCATATCAGGTTGTTGGACAAAGTGCTGATGAAGCTAACAAGTCAAACTGCTGCATGCTAAACACATTTTGGTGAAACTGAAGCTAATTCTGGTGCTCAAAGCTGTGCATTTATTAAAATTCTGCTGCAGAAATTAAATGCACTTATTGCAACAGATAAAAAAAAACATGAAAAATCTGTCTAAACTACCTTTTTTATCTGCTAATTTAAATATAAACAGTATTTAGATTAATGGAATATGTAAAATATGTTCTGGTGGTGTTCCTGAATTTGATTTTTAACTTTTAATAAATAATTTTAACTTCATGGTGAGATAAAAACAGGAACAGAAGGAAGAAAATAAATGATGGGAATAAATATAAGAACTGTTTATTGGAGCTGCTGCTCGTGTTTAACCATAAATATTTTTCTCTGATCCCCGGTAGAACTACATCTTAGCTGATGAACTTCGTCGGGAGCTTCCTCCAGACCAGGCTGAGTACTGCATTGCCCGCATGGCCCCGTACACCGGGCCCGATGGGGTCCCCGGGGCCCTCGACTACATGTCCTTCTCCACTGCTTTGTATGGCGAGAGTGACCTCTGAGCACTCTCTGGCCTCCAGACTCGGGACCACCAGCCTACCTGCTCCGATCACCGCCACGTTGTCACACAATCACCACACTCCTGTACTACCACGCTTATGTTTTGTACGTTTCTGGCCTTATTTTTTTGTCAGTATCCTCCGTGTTCCTCCTCTTCCTCCCACCTGTCCAGCCCGTTCGCCGCTCCCTCACCTTCTGCCGTCATTATATTTGCTTCCCATGCAATGCAGCTGCTCTCCAGGTTTACAAAGAGTGAGAAAAAGAATTGTTTTGTTTGTTTTTATTTTACTTGTTGTCATTGTTTTTCCTCAGAAAATGAATAAAGTAAACATATTTTATTATACTGAACAAAAAAGGTATTTTTCTTCACCTGATTGAAATAAGAGAAAAAATTGTAATAAAGATAAAAGATGCTGTACTTTCTCCTGTCATTCTGTTTGCTGAAGGCTTCACCCATGACTGATTTGTGTGTTCGTTATTGGGACTTTGTGTAAAAACCACAAGAACTATTGTGATGGTTTTAAAACTCAAATATTTTTATGAGGGGTGTCGAATCTTGAATATTTTAAAAGGTTTTTCTTCAACACATCTGATTTTGATCAGAGGACTAATAATAGACCTTTGCAGAACTGGATGTTATGCTGAGCAGGTAATTCAACTATTGAGTCAGGTGTGTTGGAGCAGGACAACAAAACCTGCTGAATAGGGTCCCTCCAGGAACGGGGTTGGATGACACATAACCAGCGTGAGTCTACATACATCCAAGGTGACCTCAGTGATGTAATAGTTTCTACAAGTTTAATTGTTGAATATTTAGGTTAATTATTTAAATACAAGTTTGTTGCAATATCAAAAAATGGAAATATCTCCTGTGATTTTTAGTGATCACGGGTTCAATTAGAATGGATCTGGTGTTATTAAACATTCTCTAGACACTAGAGGGATGCACAATAAAACCTGTGTGGTTTGTGCTGCAAAAGAGAAATAATGAGTACTGCATAGCTCACCAGTCAGAGGGATGTTTAGGTTTGAACATCACTGGTTTGGACATAATGAAAATGTAAAAAGATTAAAATAAAATAACACTAATTGTGTGGAAAATAATTCTGGTTATTAAGTGAGAACATGGGGTGAGCATGAATAAGTTTTGCAAAACACAAAATGTAATTTTTTATTTATTTATTCTTTATTTAACCAGGAAGGTCCCATTGAGATTAAAAACCTCATTTTCAAGGGAGTCCTGGCCAAGAGGCAGGAAATTCTTTGTGAAATGTTGATTTGGTGCACTAAGTTTGCAAAATTAGGTGATGCATTGCATACGAATAGTTCTAAAGACAAAAATATATAATTTTAAATCCAAATTTAATTTCAATTTGTTTTCAAGCGCCTACTGTACAAAAGAACCTATTTTAAATAATGGACTAATTTGCCTAGGAACTATTTATCATTTCCTTGAAACTGTCCGGGCCATTTAGCGCGTCGGACCCGTTTAGGAAACGATTCCCACTGTGACCTGTTTGCTGTTTACAAATGGACATGTAGCCAAAGACAAGTCATGTTTAATTTGAGGACTTTACAGAGAAATAAAACCGTGAAGTATGGGGTTCCTATGCTTGTAAGTTACAGTTTTAGTTGTTGGTATTTTAATGTTTTAATAGGGAACAAAAGAGCTAACCTAGCTAGCTTGTTGGTGGTTGTGGGAAAACAACGGCTCAGAAATAACATTTTCCCTCCAGAGATATTAAAGTCGTACATTATTTTTATATTCTTAGTTATTTGTCTTTTAAGCATTTAGACTTTTTATTTTTGAACGCGGGTTGTTGCTGCTTAAATCATGTTGCTTCACCTTTTTTTTTTGGCACAATTCAATGTCATGTTAGTTATAGCACGTCACATTTACACTGTTTTACCTACAACTGTCAGTTTTTTAAGCTTAAATAACATCGATGGTAGTTATTTTACTTGTCAAAGAAGTGATGATATAATATAATCCTGATTTATTTTATAACACCCTTATTAGATTTAGTCTTTAACTTTTTGTGGCTTTCAACTGCATTAAGTGATCTGGCAAAATGTTAAAACTCATGAAGTTGTCTTTTCTCATAATCTTTAAAATTTTTAGAAAAATGGCTAATGGTGCCTTAAAATCTGCCTTAAGGAGTGAAAGTGAGCTCAAATATATTTCTGAATTAAGTCCAAAAGCCCATGAAGTTCCTAACCAGATGTGTTTTATTTCAGTTGCTGATAGTTGGCGGCTCCTTTGGCCTTCGGGAGTTTACTCAAATCCGATACGACGCCCAGAAGATCAAGAAAAAGGTTGGATTTTAATAACATGGAGTGTTTTGTCATCATCAGGGTTCTTATGGGTGCTTGATCTTGATCTATGATGGTATTTTCAATGTCTTGAAAGTGGTTGGATTTTTTATAAATAATAATAATAATAATGTTTTGGATTTATATAGCGCTTTTCAAGGCACCTAAAGAGCTTTCCATTATTCACGCACTCACATTCACACTCTGCCGGTGATGGTGAGCTACAATGTAGCCACAGCCGCCCTGGGGCGGTCTGCCAAAGGCGAGGGTGCCATTTCGCGCAATCGGCCCCTCTGACCACCACCAAAACAAGGACACAACAGCAGGGCGGGAGCTGGAATTGGTCCCACAACCCTCTGATCATGAGGAAACCCTCTCTACCTCCTGAGCTACTGCTGCCCATAAAGTGCTTGAAACTGTTACTGAATTTGGTTGCAGCATAAAAACCTTAAAAACCATAAAACTGAAAATAGTTTAGATCATATTTGTACTGTTTGTGTGTTAATCATCAAAACAAGGTGCTGGAAAACTCCAACATTTACCTTGAAAGATCTCGGAAAAGCCTGGATTTTTAAATCTGGTGATGGTTTAAATGTGAAATCAAAAATCCTCCTGTAGTTTATCCAATACCAGAATGTGCAGGCTCCTCCTAGTGGTAGAAACGAATACTGTGCTTTCTGTCAACAAAAGTCTTACACATTAGTCTGATGTATCCATCATTCATAAAGCATCAATCTCCTTTTATGTGACCCCACTCATTTGAGAACAGGCCCAGTGTTTCATCAAATAAAAGCAAAATCATTAACATAAGAGGAGGGAACTTTATGAGCCGTTACAGTCCTGTGATCTGGGAGTGAAGACGAGTAGCTGTTTTGGTTCTTTACAGACCGATGCAAGTCATCTGGGTGGGCGCCAGGTGGTCAGGGCTTCGCTGCTTATTACTTGAGATGAAGCGACAGAGGGTGATTATTGAGGATGAGGAGGGCATTTGGCCCTTGGTGCTGTGTCTGTGCAGTGGGACCCCCCTCACAACTCGCTCTCCTTCAATGGGGTATGCAGCACTCTCACACCCTGTAGAGTAGAAATCCTTTTTCTGCTCGTTGTGATTTAATCCAGTAAATATCTTAACGGTTTCAACTGTGTGCATTATTAAAACCGCTTCACATTTTGGTGGAATTATTATTAGCTGATTGCATTAGTTGGTTCTAGCAGATATTAAATGTATGCTGAGATGAAGTCCGGAGTGATCTCATTAGCATTTTCTTTCTAGTGAAATCATATCGCCTGAAGGCAAAGACAAACTTAAGGGCTTTTTTTTTCGTTCTAGTTTTTAACATTCCTATTAGATTGTCCTGATTTATTTATTTATTTTGCTAATAAAGTTTAAGTTGTGGGTATCATATTCATTCCTGAGACCATTAGTTCCCTGGTTTGACAGCTATGGAATATTTTATATAATATTTATTAGTCTTGGTAATGTAGCTCTAATTACGAGTCAATCATGGAATTGTGAGACTCATCAGTCACACCAAACTTCAGAGCTTTTTTCTTTGAAATATTAGAACTCATTAAAAGTAATGACTTAAAATGGGATTCATTTCAGTCCTATTTTTGGGAAAAAACCCATTTGAATTGCAAAGAGAGCAGCTTTGGACCAGGCTGTCACCCGCAATGCTGCAATACCACTTTATTTCTCAGTTTAAGTTTTCTTTGTAGGTTTGGAGGAACTGAGCTTAGTCTCTGTTGAGGAAAAAGTCTCTTCTTTCACTCAAACTTATGAAAGGAAGCTGATTCTTTTCAGGTGTCATTCATTCTTTGAAGAGAGACGTAATGCTGCTGGGCGGATGCTGTCAGAAACCTCTCTGCTGATTTTCTTTTTTGTTTGTCTTTTTCACATATTAAACATTAACATTCAAATGAGGAGATCCTCCATGCATCTCTGTCTTTCAGGCTTTTGAATATTTGTGAGAGCAGGAAAGATTAATTTCTTCTGTCTCCTTTTTCAGCTGGATCCTTCACTGGAGGCTAAAGTGGACGTCCAGAAGCAACCAGTCATGCTGGAGGAGGAATATGTGGTAGGTAGAGTCAGGAAGAGGGATGCTGGGATGTGGTTTTTATGCTGTCTTGATTTTCAAACTGCTTTTGTCGCATCATTTTGAGTGTGGGCTGCATGGGGGATGTTGGTAGCAGGTCCAAAACCGGCTGTGGTCTGTCTGAATGGAGTTCTCTTCATACATGCATGGGTGTACGATGGACTTTTGCTTTATGATCCCGTTTTCGCAGGATAAATGTTCCTAAATCTGCAGGTGAAAGAATGTTGAGTTAACTTTGATAATTTATAAAAGTTGTTTCTTTTATTTTTTTACTCTTTTAAAGAGGACATATTATGCAAAACTCATCTTTTGCATCATTTTGTGCTGCTATGTGGATCTCTACTGCCTCTATAAACACTCCAAACATGAAAAAAAATGTCTATTTGTTTCTTGTCAGTGACTAGTTGTAGGAATTATGAGCCTAAAACAAGCCGTTTCCAAAAGTCCCTGTTTGTGATGTCACAAACGGGGAAATTGGAAAATAATCACCTCGTGCAAGAATGAGCTGCTACTGGAGGAGTGGCAGCTCTACTCTGAGCCCCTCCTGGATATCAGAGCTTCTCAGCCTATAGCAGCCTGAGCAAGGGTGGGCGTGGCCAGTTCCACCTTGTTTCCTTAAAGCGACAGAGCCCTGAAATGGCTCATTCTGGAAGATATTGAAACCGTCAATAAGAAAACTGCAGAAATCACTTAATGAGAGTGGGATTTAGCCCAAAGAACTTCATGAACATGTTTTGTGTCAACTACAGAACAAAATCAGCGTAATATTACCGCAACGTGCTTCTTATGAACGCGCCATGGCGGCATCACGTTGCGGGAATTTTGCGGCATTCGTGCCGCCACGCTTGGTAGTAATATTGCGGTAATATTGCGGCTTAGCCGGTCTTATAAACGCACATTAAGCGTTAGCGCAAAAGAGGGAGGTGTCATGACCACGCGATGAATTAATGCCGAGCTCCGGCCGGGAACTATAATGAAAATGAAAGTAAACACGGCCATAAGTTTAGTTTTTGTAAACAGAATCAGCTGAGATGATAAACTGGAGCGATGCAGAGCTCCAGGAGCTTCTCTCTGTTAGATCTGGAGCTCAGATCATCTGACAGCTCACAGGGATGGTGGAGGACACACACCTGTAGCTGACTGGGGAAAAAAACTTAAGGAGTGCGGCTTCGATCGCAATAAAAAGCAAGTTATGTCCAAAATACATGGAAGTCCGCGACAGCGTAGAGATGGCCCCCATACCTCCTTTTTGCCGCCATCGCGTAATCTTTTATAAAACTGACATGATTGCGCAACATTACCGCCACGGTCTGAGCTCTTATAAACGACCTTAGGCTCCCAGATGCCGCGTCGACGTTGCGGCAAATTGGCGGCATTGTTTTATAAAAGAGGCTAAAGAGTCATAACATGTCACCTTTAAGAAAAAATCCTCAGCAGCCCTTCTATCTGAGTTTGTTTTTCTCCTAGAGCGTAGAAATACGCGTGTTGCATTTGTGCGGTCAGAGCCGTGCGACGTGATGTTAACATGGTGACGACTTTTGACTCACATTAAAAGGGTTTCATTAGAAATAAACACAATTATATATTTGAAGAACACAGAGAAGATCACCAACCATTTACTGGACTAAAACATTTATTGGCTGAATAAATATTTGTGCCTTTAGTCCAGAGACTTTTGGATCTAATATTTGTTCTTCTGCCTCAAAGGGAAGTCTGAATGTATTTAATATTTTATCATCTTCCTTTTGGAGAGATTTTCTCACATCCCGGCTGTCTTGTCAGCTGGTTTAATATGAAACAAACTGGGAGAACAATGATCAGGCTTGACTTTGAAATGCATCTTTTGAATTGATTTGAAAGACGCCCGCAGACACTAGCTATTCTTGTTTATGTTGTAGAAATCATCATCTTGTTGTTTTGTCTCTGCAGAAGTTAAAGGAAATGAAGCTGGATGAGTGGAAGAACATCCGTGGTCCTCGTCCCTGGGAGGACTCCAGGGAGTACCAGGAGGAGCAGCGCAGGAGTCGGAGCAAAACGGACTGAACCTGCACGAGTGATGGGGGGCGGGGCCTGTGGAGCCCAGACACTGCAGCTTCAGGAGCTATCTGCTGGTTTGTGTTGGACCTGAGTCTTTGGACACGTGCATTAGTGGATGGGGTGGTGTCCCTGTTCAGAGCCAGATGAACCAGGAGCTTTTAAACCAGCCAGCAGGTGGCACCTTACCTTCTGTTTTCACAACAAACATATAAATGTGATTTATTGTTCTGTTTCAATAAATTATTAATTATTCCTAAAGAGTTGGCTTTGCTCTCATTGACTTTTGGGCCAGATCTCCTGCATACGGCCTTGTGTTTACAGCGGTGTTCCACCAGCTGAAAGTAGAAAAGAATAAATAAGAGGAGTTCAGCTTTTCCTCAGGCTTCATACGTCTCAACAGTAATCTGTTTTTGTGACACTTATTACTTCGCAATGCGGTGGATTGATTGCATTTCTAATGGAAATGGTATTACCTCCTGTGTTATTTTTGTCCGGCTAAACAACAGAACATGATTTTTGCTGTGTGCTGCGTGGCGTCGGATGGGCGTGTGAAGGTAATCTCTGTGTGAGTGACAGATAATATATGTGCTGCCTCACCTCATTCGGCTGTGAAATGAATAGTAATGAATATTCTTCAGGTGCATACGTCTCTCTGGGATTGTCATGGGATCCGTTTCTGTAATCTCATTTTATGTGTGTTATTTTTGAGTTGCTGTACTGTGGTCCTCGCTGCCTCGGGGGAAACAGCAGCAGCTCGTGTGTGGCCATTTGTCTTCCAGGCAACACGGAAATACGTCTTGTTTACGATGTTTTTGTTTTTTAGCTAGAACTTCTCTGGAATAGTGATCGTCTCTAATCTGGGAAAGCATATGTATATATTTTATCTATAATCATGTGCTGCTACATCAATAACCTTTGAGTATTGCGACTTTTTTTCTTATAATAGTTCTACATGAAAATGTGCACTTTGCACAAAATCCCTCTCACATAAAGCAGTTTCAGCTGTTTTATTCTCCACAGTTTCAGTACCGTTCAGAATGAGTCATTTTAGGATTCTGTCACTTTAAGAAAACAAGCTTAAGATGGCCACGCCCACCCCTCCCCTGATGGGCTGCTATAAGCTGAGAAGCTCTGATATCTGGGAGTGGCTCAGACTAGAGCTGCTCTTCTAGCAGCCGCTGTCTCGTACGTGAGAGGTGATTCTACTTTCCCCATTTGTGACATCACAAACGGGGTATTTTTGAAACAGCTTGTTTTAGAGACACAATTCCTAAACCCAAACACTGAAAGAAAATAAATTGATGTTTTTTTTCATGCTTGGAGTGTTTATAGAAGCAGTAGAGCTATGCATGGCAGCACAAAAGGGTGCAAACAATTTTGCATAATAAGTTCCCTTTAAACATGATTGAAACTGGTTCTGTTCACACTCTAAAATCAGATACACAGTGACTATTGTTTAGGGTTTAATAGGGTAGCAGTTAAATGATGCCTCTGAGATGCTGATGCTTATTTACTGACTCTTGCTTATTGTCCAAAATGCAGAAAAAGTTGTTTTGTTTGTCAAAGATCAATAAAACGCCTATAAAAGTGAGATTGGAGATCTTTAGTGAACTCCTGACTTCTGGAACAACGTTCTCCAGCCCTTAGGAGTTGCCCTCGTTATACTGAAGGTTAAATGGATTTTTCAGGTCAGTTTTAAGTGGGTTTCTGTAGCAGTCATAAATAATTCATGTTTCACCTGTTGTACCTAACGACCTGAACAGCCTCCGTTCAAAGAAATGGTGTTTATGTGAGAGCTAACGAGCCAGTCTGAGAACATGTATTTCCAATGTACTGCTCATCTCCTAAACTCCACTCAGGTTCATGCAAACATTATTTTATGAATTAATTTTGCATTAATGGTTACTTCAGTAAGGAAATGTCAACAAAATATTACCACAAGGCACCTAAAGAGCTACATTTCACTTATGCTTTTGTGGAGGTTTAGAACAAATATCACAGAAATTGCTATAAAATTTAGAAGGTTGGAGATAAATATGGCAGAAATACACTTTGTTCTTGAGATAACCATTAGCTGATCAGTCCTAATTGGAAATTACTCCTCCATGGCCCATTCAGGAAGCCAATTATGACAGCTGAGATAATTAATATACGCTTTAATCAGAAGGCCTCTTTAAAATGACCAAAGACAGGTGAAGATAATTCCCCTGAGGTAATGATGGCTTGTTCCGGTCATGTTCTTCTAGTTTCTTAAACATTAGACCTAAACAGAAAATAGAAACATTTCAAACCAGATGCTACTTGATTAATTCTCTAAGGAAAGATATTTTGTCATGAAGAGAAAGCGGTTGAAATCTCCAGACACTGCCATGAATGCAGTGGGGTGTCGTGTTTGTAGCCTCATAAACAACTAAGCTGACAGCTTCACTTACAGTATTAGCAGCAGCTGTCAAAATATCGCAGGCATCCTCTCTCTGGAAAATACAGACAGAAACTCCCAGCTAATTGTTCCAGAAACATCCTGAATCACTCCATCCTGTGGGTAACGCTCCGATCCCTGCTCCTGGTCTCCCTCTGAGGTCGGAGGTGTTGGAGTACGGAATACTCTTCTGTATTCTCAGTTTCTGTCTTTGTCACCTTTCCAAGATCTTGCTGTAGCTCTCAATTCCCCATAAATATATTCTGCTTATATCTGTGGTAGCTCCTCTAAAATAACCAGATTTCTCAAAAGAACGCCACGTTGTAAAATGTCTTGCCTGATAAAATTCAGAATTTTAAACACATTTTAGCCTTTAAATGTCAATGTTGCTCATATTTTTATTAGATTTGCAGTGGTCTTTAGTAGGAATGAAAGCCTTGTAAGTCGTAATCTGGGGAAAAAAGCTCCGGTGCGCCTGTTTGAGAACGGAGGAGTCAGCTGGAGAAGACGGCAGGATTTGGAGTCTTATTTCCTGATATTTGGACATCTCTCCTCTGATTGGCTAACAGCAACGTGACTCTACCACTGACTCAGTTTGCTCTGCATGTTTTATCTCCACAAATAACACAAGCCTTAAGGAGTTCTGCTGTGTGGTGGAGTTGCTAATGCTAACAGTTAGCTTCTACAAGCCAGACGTCCTCTGCTTTTTCCTGGACACTAAACCAACAACAGCCTTCCCCGTCGTGAGTCAAGATGGGTGAATCCATGAATGTTGAGTGACAGTGTGACGTAGATCTGTCAGGATTTTCTAATCCTAGAGTTTCACCGTCTATTTTCTATCAGAAGCTAATGCAGGAGATAGGTGGAGGAGACTATTTTCATGTTCAGCCTGCATGAAAAACTCAGATTATAATTAGAAATAATAATTCAAAATGTTTTTTTAGTGAATTTGACCTTTAATGACACACTTAGTCTGAGCTCATGTGTGCATTTTCCTAAACCTTTCCTTTCCTGCTTCACATGTAATTTAGCCCTGTGAATCATTTGAAACCGTTCTAATTGTGCTCGGTTTGAGCCTCACAGCGTTTCCATGTGTGCAGAGCTCAGCTCGAGCGAATCTCACGAAGGAAAGCATGGAGGTAAAAGACACGGCCCAGCGTGGTACCGCGGCGCTATTATAGAAATAAACTGCGAGTGTAGTCATTAGAGGTCAGAAGTAGGTTTGCCTTGAGGGTCTCTATCCTCAGCATGCACAAAGGCCTCATTTAAACACTATCTGCCTTTTTACACAATGTTTAAATTTTTATCTGAGAACACATGAAAATGGGATGAATTATTTACACGACAAGGCTTCAAATGGAAAAATTAAATTCAATATTTAGCACATGAAGGCTGAGAATTATCGGAGGCTGTTTAGAAAAACCAAAGCTGTTTCATCTGCAGCCTCGTCCTGCAGCAACATTTAACACACACACTCACACACACCCTTCTGCAGGCCTGTGAATCTGCTTTTCTATCAATCAAATCGATCTGGATTCTGCCGGATCATCATATTGCTGTAACACTCTGCAGGAAAAGCCTCCATAAATGGAAACATCCCACCTCCTAAACTCTCCCACACTCTAGAAGATGATTAATTACCGCCGGTATTATCTCACAGGAAGACACTTCCCCACCATATCACAAACACGATCACTCAGTTCCACGACAGAAACGTGAAATATTAGTCACTCGTCGTGAAGGCCCCTGGTTCATTTCTCACACTGGAGTGAAATTAGAATTTAGTTGGAGTTCATTACTTAATAAATGATCGCCTAAGCAACAAACCGTGCTGCAAGGTAGTTTGAGTTTTAAAGCTTGTGCAGGATCAAGTTTTGATTGATTGTTGATGTTTTACCTCCCAAATTAAAAAAGTTTGAGGAGAGTTTTGCTCCATGTTAAAAAATCAGTCATTTAATGTCCAGCGCTTACAGACGTGTTTGTTTTTGAGTGTTAGTAGAAAATCTCAAGCATTATATAGATTTTAATAGAAGTTTCTCTAAATATTAAATTACTGCACTGCATGGATGTTAATGAAGCTATGTCTACAGCTGACACAAAAATGGCTTCAACTCAGTCCCCTTTACACATATTAAGTTAAATGTTTGGTGTAATCTATTACACACACACTCTGAACACCAACAGATAATGGGAAATCTTGCAATTTTTGCATTAGATTGTTCACAATTTTGACATTTTGTGATGTTTTTGTGCAGAATTTGCAAATTACTTAACTGCTGGGATGTCCACTGGGCCTAATGATTATATACTGCCTGGCAAAAAAAGTCTCCACCTGGATTTATTATCTGGGGCTGCTGCAGTTGGTCAGCTGTAGTTTCAGTAACGCGTAGCTGACTACCTGTTTATAGTGAAGGGGCAGGTTATCCCGTTTCTTCCCTGATGGCTAAGGTGAGTTCCAAGATCACAAAGCCTGGATTTGTTTGTTTCAAATTGTGGAAGAGTGGTTCAGGGAGCTTGAGACATCGTTTTCATTCTTGGATCAACCACAGAGTCCTTTGAGAAGTTGTCTGACTCTCCCATCATCAGTAGAAGATCTTAGCGAAATTTAATGCAACACTGGATGGAAATAAGTGTGACATTGCATAAACGTATTGAAACAGTGAATGTGTACCAATCTAACCTTTTTGGTGATGCTTTTTTTTTTAGCCATGCAGTGTATCTAATATTTTGTCAAACTAGCAGAAAATACAGGTTTGATGGCGGAAATTATGCAGTTTTACAGTAACTCTATGATTCTCAACATAAATCCACACATTGATTTCATTCCATCAATGTGTTGACCTTGAGGTTATAACGTGTGCACTAATGCCTAAAACAAAACTTCATAAAAACATTTAAATTAGCTGAAAAATATGAATAATCTAAATATTTTATAAATTGCACATTAGATGATAAAAACCAAATGAACTGTGGTCAGTCTGAACGTTTGTCACGCCGCTGAGTCACTGAAATGTCAAAGAGCTCCAGAATAAAAAAAAACCTAAAACGGACCTTTTCTGGACGGAGCTGGAGAAGGAAGAGAGGAACGTGAGTCAAGAAATAGCTCCAGTGCTGTTTTTGATTTCCTTCTCTCTCTCTCTCTCTCTCTCTCTCTCTCTCTCATATTTCATATCTATAAATAGACAGACGCTTGGCAGCTGAGGGGTAGTCCACGCAGAACAAATGCACCCCCTGGCTGTTTCACTTCACTCCCCTCATAATGAGCCTGACGGAACGCGTGCAGATCGCCGCCGTCACATCCACACTCCCCATCATTGAGGCAGGGGCCACGCGTTGCCATGGAAACGTGGGCAGAGGGGTCCCGTTCGGAGCCGAACACAAAATGAGACCCTACAGAAGAACCGACCCCTCCGCCCTCACCTTTCCATCCCTTCCTTCCTCTTTTCTCTGAGCTCCATGAGGAGGAGATGAGTCCTAAGCTGCCTTTCTGATGTGACGGAGTCAGGGCGGGTCCACTTCTCTCACCCATCTTCCTCTGCAAATATATTCCAGACCAGTGAACCCCAAAAAGCTCTGATCCAATAGCTGCAGCTGCAGAAGCGGCACTCTTCTCTGCATAGACACACAACTTTAGACGGGGGCAAATACTGGTGTGGATCCCATTAGAGCTGAGAATAGATAAAGAGTAGGACTGTGCTCTAGTCATACACACATGCTTATTGGGTTTTCATTATAAGATGTAAAGCCAGTGTTGTCTTATTAGCTAAGGGTTGTTTTACGTGTGGTGGTAGATATGCACAGTGCACTGTTGCAAATATCCAATAGGTATGCTAATGCAGCAGTTAGCAACATCAATCAAATGTCTATGTTGATACAGAGTCACATGTTTGTTTTTGTCCCGATGGACCAAATTATGAGCAACTTTTAAAAAGAATAAATCAGGTTTGTGCCGCAGCATTTAAAGGCCCTATCAGTGATATTCATAGAAATCATGGTAAAAATTGCGACTCTTTAGCGCCATGCAGTTTCGAGTAAGTATTGCAGCTACGGTGGCCCACTCAAAAAGGCAACAACTCCAGCGTTCACTCCAGCTATCTGGTTCGTTTTTTTATAAAAAAGCATGAGATTGATTTATTTCCAGTCTCTGTAGCCTAACCCACACAAAGCATATAACTACTCAAGCAGGTAAAAAACATTTTTTAATGAGTGTTCAGTCTTAATGCATAATGCCACACGTCTGTCTCTTATACACATCCCCCCGCGCGACGAGGCGGCGCTATCCTACACCCCCCTTAGTCAACAAACATCACGGCTGTGAACATTTCTAGGGGAAACACTGCTGTTAGCTGTTGTATCAACCTACCAGTCCTGAAGGAAGCTAGCATAGCTGCCTGTCACCGATTCACACACGGAGGAGGGGTGGCATCAGCTGTGGCGTCCGGTGTCATGTGGATCAGAGCAGCGGAGTAAACAAGAGTCTGCCGGTTAGCCATCAGCTGATCGGTGTGCGCCGCAGTGAGGATCGAGATGGAGCTAACATCAACCACTGGCTGTTTAGCGATCGGATAGCCGATGAGGTTTGGCTGGAGCCGGGGACACGCTGTGGAAATAAAGTACCGGTAACTAATGCTAACATGGCTACCGGCTAGCGGACCACCGTTGGGAGAGACACGGCAGGCTGCGGTAAGAGAGGAGACTTTAATAGAAGGAGCTTTCTTGAAGAAGGACTTTGGAACTGATACGTTGGGACCGGATTGGGAGCTTTATTATGAAGAAAAGATCAGCTGAGGTGAGTCAGAAACAACACTTGGATGCTGGTGTCTAGCTGTTGCGGGCGGGGTTCTCATCATATGCGGCTGCTGAGTGTTGGAAATCAATAAGACCTGACATATTTGATGTGTCTTTTGATTTCATTGTTTGTTATTCAAACTAACAAAGTCCAGCAACAGTGTAACAGCTAGTCTCGTCTCTTCTTATTTGCATTGTCAGACGCCGTGCTTCCACGGCGCACTGCTGCCCTCTGCTGTTTCTTTCAGGTTACAGTCATAGTGCAAACGCATAACGTGGAGCTCACATGTCCCTAAATAGCTACCGTATTTCAAGATGGAGGATGACCATGGAGCGTCGACCACAATTTATGTATTAAAAATGTAAAATTTGAAGCTGAGAGGAATATTTAGAATTGATGTTGGTGAGAAATATTAATGAAAAAGGACAAGTTTGTGCACTGGATACACAGAATTTGGTAGTAAACAGGTAAAAATATTACACATTGTGGCTTTAAGTCATTTTAAAAATGATGGTCAAGAGTTTCACACAATGTCCTCTGATCTGCTGGACAGCTCCAAAATCACAGAATCGCATACAATCTGTCATCACTCAGAGTAAATAAATGACTAGCTAGGTGTCTAAAGTTGACTGACTTATAAAGGTTCTGTACAGAGTTTGAATTAAGGGGGAGCTAGGGGGAGCTCGGCTCCCCCGTAAAGGCGATGAGTTCCACTAGAAAGTCCTCAACTGACACCCAGGGGGAGCCAGAAAGGTGATCCAGTCCTCCACCGACCCTGCTTTGACAGCACAATAATGAACGCGCTCTCACTGCATTCTAGCGTGGCTCCCCTGGAAGACACGGATAAAAGACGGACCATATTATCCTGCATATTCTTCAGGGGAGGAATGGAGCTGGTTTCAGGTTTCCAGTCAAAAGGACAACCAGCCAATCTCAAACTACTACTTGGAGTCTCCAACCTACCATGCATGATTTTGGTTGGTGGAAATAAACCAGAGTCCCTGGAAATAACCCTCATGCACGAGGAGAACATGCTAACACCACACACACCCGGGATTCAAACCGGAGACCTCAGGTGCTACCAAATGATATCCATCTTTAACATAGCCAGTGATGATGGGCTACAGATGTCAGAACTGAACAGATCACAACCCATTTTTGAAAATTCGTGAAATGCCATTGGCTGAATTTAATGTGATGGGAAATGACAAACAGAATGGATTTTAGATGTTTCAGACATCGGTGGATCTAAACCTGATGGGAAACACGTTTCACAACATGTTAGCGCATCAAAACCAAACTCCAGTTATTAGAATGCAGAATAAGATCGTCTAAATCTTCTAAAAAAACAGCAACATATCTACGAAGTCGAACTTCTCCAAAACCAAAGCCTAACTTTCTGCTCCTCAGCGCTGCAGGAAACTGAGAAAATGTGTCTTTTGTTATTTGGATGATGTGACCCTTCGGCTACGCTGTGCTTTTATTTTGGTAAATCAGTAATCCTACACTCTGAGCTTTCACCCTGAGTCCTGTGGTGGCCCGTTTCTTTGCTTTCCATCTGACCCACACCTTCACACCACTCTCCAAACACACACTAGTGACAGGAAATGGACCGCCAGGCTTTTAGGTGTCCAGATCCTGATGCAGGGTGACGCTTTACCTTTCTTACTTCACAGCTTCACTATTCATTACTGACCGCTGTAAGTGGACGTCGCTCAGGGGTGATGTCACTGTGAACTCTCCTGATGCCCCCCCCTCCACCTCTCCGTCTCTCCTCCCACCAGCTGGACCCTTGGTGGCATCTAGAAGTGTTTTTACCAGCATGAATGCAGCGACGAGAAAGAAAATGTAAAGTAAGAGTTCAGATGTTGCACTTATTCGAGCTGTTCCACGTGACACGGGTCATCGCTGATATCTGAGAAAAAAATTATCTGAATCTCTGAAAACATCAAGACAGAGGGGGTGGAGGTTGCTTTTATTCAGTGAATCAACAGGAGTGCTGTTGGGACATCCACCTGTGTGTGTTTGTGTGTTTTTACAGCTAAAATTCATTCATCACTGAACTTATGGAGGAGAGAAGCAGGAACAAGCACAGAATTCCAATCATGCTGCTTCTCCACACCGATGTAAATCCTGTATATTCATCTTCCACAGATGAGAAAACTTCATTATGAATCTATTTAATAACGCCGTCATGGAGAAGAGGGACGGATCAATGGGAATACTGATGATGGCTGCCTGACCAGACTGGCTTTAGGAACCGAAGGTTTAACGTCTACAAGCCTGAAAACCACAAGTTAATAAGGTTCTGTATTACAGCACCAGACTATTTGTAATTAAAACCGGATCCAATTGATTTTTTTCCCCTGCTTTGCAAACAGGCAGCGTTCCAAACAACAGGACTCTGCAGCTGGAAGTCTGCTGCAAGTCCCTTTGTGTGGTTTTCAGACAGATTAACAATTATTCATTATTGATTAAGAGCTAATTATTTTAAAAGACATTTAAACATTGGAATTAATCTTACTGGTTTTCTCTGGGAGGTTGAAGTCTGTTTCTTGGTGCTTCAGACAAACTTGAGACTTAAATCAGAGGGAGAGTCAGCTGAAGACAGAAGGTGGTTTATTTAGCTAAAGGTGCACGGATGACACTAACCTGAATGTGGAGCAAAACAAAAAGGATCAGCTAATCACAGACAGCAGCTCAATGTGTTTAATTAGATGTGGTGAAGACATTTTTTTAAACTGATGATCTACTGGGATTTAAACCCACAACCATCTATAGGGTTTACTGCAATTTATCCAAAAAGGAGGAAATATCCTGTGAGTGACTGAAATTGTGCACAGAACCACAACATGTTAAAGCTTGAAGCAGATGCAGCAGAAGACCACCTGGTATCACTTCTGTTAGCTAAGAACAGGGAACCTGAGGCTAAAATTCCCACAGGATCACCAGAACTGAACCAGAAGAGACTGGAAAAACCTTCCTGGTCTTTCAGCTTCAACATTCAGATGGTCAAGTCAGAATTTGGTGTCACCAACATGAAAGCATCCATCCTGGCTTGTATCAATGCTTCAGCCTGGTGCTGGCTGGTGTAATGGTGATGGTGAGGTGTTCTGGTCCGACTTTGGACCCCTCAGTCCCACCTGAGCCTGGTTTAAACACCACAGCCTACCTGAGTATTGTTGCTGACCATGTCCATCCCTTTATGACCACATGGACCCATCTTCTGATGGCTACTTCCAGCAGGATCATGCACCATGTCACAAAGCTCAGATCATCTCTAACTGGTCTCTAGAACATGACCACGAGTTATCTGGACTCCAACGACCTCCACGGTCACCAGATCTCAGTCCAGAACCTTTGGGGTGTGGTGGAACAGGAGGTTCTCATCATGGATGGAGCTGTGTGATGATGTCATGTTAATATGGACCAGAACCTCTAAGGAATGTTTCCAACACCTTGTTGGATCCAAAGGGAGTTTGAATGAAGGCAACTGGACTTCTTTGGTTTCTTGAAGCGAAACGTCTTCAAGAAACCAAAGAAGTCCAGTTGCCTTCATTCAAACCCCCTTTAGGGTGACTGAGAGCCTTTACCACCTGTTGGACCTATGATGACATGAAGAATAAAGATATTTCTGATTATAACAGAGGATCCAACATAGAATAACTAATGTGAATATCACTCATTTTAGTTTGATTTAGTTTTTTTCTTGTTATTTTGGGGGATTTGGATAAATTGTCCCAACTTCAAAATAAAATGTTTAAAATATTTTCAATTATCTTGATTCTTTTCTATTTATTACGTCATAGTTCTAACAGCATCAAGTTATTTTTTATGATTATTATGATCTTTTGTGTGTCGGGTCTGCTGCACGGTTTGCGTTGCGGCTTCTCTCAGCTGATGGTGACGTAGCTGCGCGCCTGACGGAATTATCAGGAGTGTGATTTTGAAATGGGGGGGCGGAGGGCGGTGAGGCGCAACCATTTCACACCTTAAACGCACAAGAGCGGGGCTAACATCTGATCTTCCTCTCTCAGCGGGTACCTGAGGAGGACCATGCCCAGATAGAACCCACCCTCAGCGGCCCAGGAGAGCTGCACCAACCCGGCCAGCGCGCCGCTAAAACTGCGCTCATCAGAAGGTGCGCAAAGTCCAGCAGGAACTTCCACACGAGCTGACGTTCCCGATGGGACGCGGCGTTTGACGGGGCTCTGCGGTTGTGTCTTTTCTCCTAACAGCGGTGGCCTTTCCCTCTCCTCCAGGAGCATCACTGCTGTCGCGGCGGAGCGGAGAGGAGGAGGCGGAGGAGCGAGCGCTGAATCACGGCGTCAGGAGAAGGGAGAGCCCGAGAAGATCCATCTTTACAAAACGTGCCGTCTCTTAAAATACCGACCCACTCCTCCTCCTCCACCTCCTCCTCCTCCCTCGTTACTGACAGCTCTGCCCATCCGTCAGACAGGAGGGGGGAGAGATCTGGGGAGGAGGGCCCCAAGAAGGCAGGAGAGGACGAAAGGCGATCACCCCCCGGCCGGTTTGATCCGCTGCAACACCGAGCAGGCTGCTGAACATGCTCTTCCTCTGCTGATGAGGACGACACAGCAGCGACTTCCTTCTGCTCTGAGAGGCGGTTCGGCTCCAAGATCATTAGAAGACTGTTGGTTCTGCTGATCTGCGCTGCAAAACAATAAGAAAGGGGGTGGATAGGAGCTGCAGTTTCCACAGAGACCCAGAAATACAAATCCAGGTGAGTGATATTCAACTATAGAGCTGACACTTATGGGATCTGTATTAGACATGGTGCACCTAACAATAATAATAATAATAATAATAATGATGATGATGATGATGATGATGGTGATGGTGATGATGATGTGCGCTGGTCCGCCTCATCCTGCTCAGAACCTGCTGGTACCGTCGCTCCTCAACATTGTGCAGCAGATCGGATCCATATCGAGCTGAAACAGAATCGTGATACCGTCTAAATGGGTGTGACATTCAAATAATCAATCAAGACCTCCAGATGAATCCCGCAGCTGACTGGCTGGATTCCACGTTTACACACATTTAGATTGAAGTTTGGGTCCCGGTCTGCTGCGCATCTTTAAGTTCTGGTGCTTCAGCAGGGATTCCCCCCTCACCCAGGCACTGACATTTGTATAAGAGAGCGAATCGGCCTCCTGATGATTAATCAGCAACAGCTGAGGCTCTCCGTGTGTCTGCTGAGTCCATGTTTACTCGGATCTCAAATAGCCTGCTTAAACCAGAGCCTCCTCCCTAAATAGGGAAGGGAAGGGGATCAGTGCAGCAGCCATCAGCCTATGCTGCCTGCATCAGTCAGGAGAGATCACCTGTAGCAGACTTAAAAGATGCACTAAACAGGAAAGACTGAGCAGTATTCTATTAAAACATCTGTTTTATAGTAGAAATGTGGCTGATTTGACATTTGCATGCGTGTTGTCATTATTTAATTCATTATTTATATTTTTGTCCATGAAAGAAATGAATCAATCAGTGGTGTAGATCAGTTTTCCCAAAACCCAATGGATTTGTCCTCAGTCTGTCACCCATCTAGTTATTAATCCAGATGACTTATTGAATGTTTTATGATGTTTAAGAATTTATTCATCAGAAACCCCCTCTGTCAGGGTCTCAGGGGGAAATTAAATCACCTTCTTAAAAAAAACGCATCAGATGTTTTTGATGATGGTCTTAATGGGCATAAAATCCATATATCAACATATCATATAGTGGTTAAATACCTCAAATAGTGACTTTTTCTTTTCATTTGTATAATGGTAGGTTAATGACTGACCATATAGACCCACTTCAGAGATGGATGATAGATAGATAGATAGATAGATAGATAGATAGATAGATAGATAGATAGATAGATAGATAGATAGATAGATAGATAGATAGACAGATAGATAGACAGATAGATAGATAGAAATTTTCTATATTATGGCATGCTACTGAACAATATAATCACATATTTTCCATATTTAATATGATGCACGTTCCTACCCTCACCTATGGTCACGAGCTTTGGGTAGTGACCAAAAGAACGAGATCACGGATACAAGCGGCCGAAATGAGTTTTCTTCGCAGGGTGGCTGGGCTCTCCCTTAGAGATAGGGTGAAAAGCTCGGTCATCCGGGAGGGGCTCTGAGTAGACCCGCTGCGCCTCCACATCGAGAGGAGCCAGTTGAGGTGGCTCGGGCATCTGATTAAGATGCCTCCTGAACGCCTCCCTGGTGAGGTTTTCCGGGCACGTCCAACCGGGAGGAGACCCTAAGGAAGACCCAGGACACGCTGGAGGGATTGTCTCTTGGCTGGCCAGGGAACGCCTTGGGATTCCCCCGGAGGAGCTGGCCCAAGTGGCTGGGGAGTGGGAAGTCTGGGTCTCCCTCCTTAAGCTGCTGCCCCCGCAACCCCACTCTGGATAAGCGGAAGAAAATGGATGGATGGATGAATATGAGGCAAAGACATAAACAGACATAGAGTTAGCTGCATCATGCTAACAGGTGCTAATCATGCTAACATACCACTACAGATAGCAATTAGCATAACATAACAAGCTTTATTTACTTTCTGCACACTCTCATTAAGCAGGTACATGAAACATGTTTTCACCACCAACTACTGAGCTGAATCAGCCATTGATGTATTTAATTGCAAGATGTCAAAGGTGATTGCTGCCCCTAATGTAGAAACGCCACCGTGCAGCCATTAGGCTGACATGTAGCTTTTGAAAACAACTTGAATTTTCCTTCTTCTTGGTTACTGATCAAACTCATGTGTATTCACAAAGCAAAAGCGCTCCTTAAAGCAGCAGTTAGTATGCAAATTGTTTTGTGTAGCTCCTAATTTAGGGGTCATGGTGGTAGCGGCGATGCACGCTGAGAGATGTGCCGGTTTACTCGCCACCGTCTCACAGCACCTGAATGCAATTTGCGAGGTGATAGAAAATCAATTTTCCAATACAAAATCCTTGTGAGGTCATACACCTGAACAGACTGAGTGCTTAATGTAATTACTCTGATAAACTTTCTGCTTCTACCCCAGATTATTTATCTCTTAAGTAATTTTCTCAATCAACTCAGTGAATCTGATAATGAAGTCCTTTAAATAAAAAATGTTATTATGGATTTATTATGGAATTATAGCATAACATGATATTTAGTCATCTTATGAGACAAGATGAGATGGTTACATAATTCAAATCTCTCTATATTTTGCTAATGGATTCTGGGATATCTGACTTTTTGGTACGGTTTATTTATGCAGACCCACAGAGCAAACTTTCATCATTTATCTTCTGCGCTCCACAGCACACTGAGTTTGGAGTATCTCACCATCTGCATTATCGTTGCAGAAAATTGGAGGCACGTATTAAAGGTGAACAGCTCATTCAAAGCAGCCATGATCAATATTTTTATGTTAACAATGACGGAGAAAGGCGCCATTTGTACCGGCGTATCAAATCATCCCTCAAAGCTCCAGAAAAACTCTCACAGAGTCAGTTTTCCCTGCAGAAGGAAGCAGATCCAGACTTACTGTCTGCTTGGAACCACAAGGGAGAGAGAAAACATTTTGACATTTAGCAGCTAAAAAGCGTCATAATTCTCACAGGGGTTGATTTAATCGTCACGTGAGCAGGCATAATTTTAGGACCTTTAAAATAACCAGTGGGCTATTTTAATCCTGTTTGGATTTATTTTAGGTGCGCTGCTCCTGTCCCAGAATTTAAACGGATAATTAAATGACTTGTAATCATTCCCATTCCAGGCCAGTGACGTATAAGAGGCTACTGCAGCATCTGCAGGTCCGCCCAGGCGAGCCATCATGCAATAAATAAATAAATAAATGAATTAATTAATGATGAGATAAATAAATAAATAAAAAAGACGAGTAAAAGCAGATCAGCAGAGCTGCTCTGATTCTAAAACAGGAAGAGCCCCCTCTATTACACACTTTTCCTGCCGTTCGTCATCTTCCTGTTGATGTAATTTAACATGTCAGTTCTTTATAAAGTTTCAGCTTTAAACATTCCAATTTAAAATAATTAAAAGTTATTTGTTCTTCCCAAATATGCTCTAAATTCTAATTCTCCTTCATTAAATTTGTTTTTTTATTCCTGTTGTTGTTTTGGCGCTGCTCCTGATTCTCATAGGGGTTGCAGAGCTGGCTGCAGTCCACAGAAACGGCTCTGCTGATTCAGTTAAATTTAAATTCCTTGTCTCCGGCTTGTGCTGCCGTTTGCTGTCATCCAATTTTCCCTCCTCCAGATCAGTGCACTGCTTTACAATCAACTACCTTTTTTTTCTTTTAACATTTAAAAAAAAATTGGATTTTCTCAGCTTTTAATTTTCATCACCTCTGAATGAAAGCTGTTTGTAAAATATATTTAATTTGAATATCACTGACGTTACGGTTTCTCAAAAGACATAATAATACTGCTATTGATGCAATTATTGGTGCCTATGAACCATTAAATTACAAATAGTAAGGATAATTTATTCTAGAATAAATTAATTGGGATTTTCCACCGTCTGCACACAGGACATTAGGAGAGACGTTTCCAGCTTCCTGCAGGTTGTGTTGACACTTCTAAGGTACCACGGTGGAAACTTGACATTTTAAATGGTGTGAAAGCCTCAACTGTGTCACCTGCATCTGTTAGCTGTCATCACCTCCTTTCTGAACGTTTTCATATACTTGTATCGTTTCCAGTAAAGCTTCAGTTGGACAAAATCACAAACATTTATATTTTAGTCAAGATCTTTTATCCCTGTTTTTAAAAACAGCACAGACCTGCAGACTACAGAGCACAAGTACATCAAATGTGGATTTCTATGGAGGATCACAGTGCAGGGAGACAGTTTATCGCCACAGATCCCAGAGTGTCTCACTTTTCCTCAAACTACATGTCTAAAAATCACCAGTGGCTTTTAGAAGCTGCTTTAAACAACAGTCGTTGCTTGTGAACGCTCTGATTTTTCAAACACTACTTCAAATGAGGGTTACACAAAACCAGGATCCGTAAACACCAGCTGTGGTGGCATTAAAGAGCGTTTCAAACAGTTTTTATTCATTCAAATCAAAGTGAAGCGTTTTCATTTGAATTAAGCAGTGTGAAAGTGAAACTAGCTCAGAGATTTTGAACAGTGCTTACAACATTTTCCTTTCCTAGCCTGGCAAGCCATCCTATATATAAATATAAGGCCTGGCCACGACCCATAGACAGAGCTCAGTTGTAGAGGGGAATCTATGGTTGTCTTTCAAACTGTCTCCTCACGCAATTGGACATGTAAAATATTCATCACTACGTCAATCAGTCAATGGGGCAGTCCACCATACACCGTTGAAGAAGAAGCAAATACATCCTTTTTCAAAATAAAGGACTTAAGCAGGGTTTGAATTACAGGGGAGCTAAGGGGAGCCCGGCTCCCCCAAAAGGGTGATGGGCTCCCCCAAAAGTTGACAGCTGACACACCAAGGGGGAGCCCAGAAAATGATCCAGTTTCAATTTATATTACATTATTTTTAAAGACTCTCAGGTATCTGAAATTCTTTCAAGCGTACCATTTGTACCGGCACTTTTTTTGGCCATTAATCAGTCGACGTCAGCTTGCTTCGCAGTTCCCCCAAACTCCAACCCCTGCTCATGCTTCGACTGAGATCGCTTGGACACCTGGCGCGCACCCTCCCTCCCGTGCTTTGCTACAGAGACCGGTCATACACAACCCCTTCACCCCTCTGCTCCTATGGGTATCGAAGCTCCCCCAAAGGCTTGTGTCTAATTTGAACCCTGGACTTAAGTTCCTCTATCTGCTCATGTCTCAAAGAAAAGGCCAAGTCTAAATCACCCAAAGTTCTTTCAAACTGAGCCGACACCATCTTTGTAGTTTTTCTGCATTGCAGCTCTAGTTCTAAGCCCGCCCAACAAACCTGTGATTGGCAAGACACAGACTCTTCGAACCAGTGGTAGACCTGCTTGAGGCTACAATGGAGCATGGCTAGACCGACCTGTAGAGCTAAATGTTACGTTATCCACCTCCTGCTCCTGATGAAGGAGCTGGTCAGCAGCTCAACAGGAGAGAAGAGGAGCCGAGTGTCTCGGACCAATCAGACAGCGATCAGTGAAAGCTGCTTCAATGAGGACCCTGATCCGATTCTTGAGATTAGGTAGATCATCGTTAAATTAATCATTACACCAAATACTTTTACACATGGTTTTACAATAACATTTAATGGATGCTTTTATTCAGAGTCTTTCAAGTGTGCACGCTGCACATGTTAGCGCAGGCGGCCCCAGAGGTAATCAAGCCTTCAGCCTGGAATCAGAACATAAGAATCCACTCTCATGTACAAAAGCTGATAGACTCAAAGTAGATTTAGCTTCAGCGAAGCAAAGGGAAACAAGTGTCACACAAATAAAAAACTGTAATCCTTTCGTGAATATCATTACAGAATGATTGACTTGCTGGAATCGCTCTGAAGAGACTTTTGTGTCTAAAACTAAACTGCCCACCAACCTGTGGGATCCAGAAGGGTTGTTGGAGGCTGTAGAAAGGTCTCCCCTAATCTCCTGAAACACTAAATAATCAGGCACCGCTGAGGCTGTAAAGTCCCTCTGTTAGAACGTGTAATGGGTTTGGGGCAGCCAACTGTTCATTGTGCTATTTCTGCCTCTGGACTCAGCTGTTTGCTTCAAACATGAATGCATGAAGTCCATTCATTAGAACTAAAGAGGATGGGTGAGATCATTATCTTAAATCATAATCAAGTTTGACAACGGAAGATTATTGCAACGCTTTTCTCACTTGCTGAAGTTTATAGATTTAAAGTTTTGTTCCATTTTTTTGGTTGATGACTTCCTGCCTGTTGCACTGTTTTTTTTTAAATTACTAAATCTGCATCCAAACTCAAAATAAAGTTCCTGGTGATCTTTTTGCATTTCAACATTAAGGTCTTGTGGAAGTGCTGTTCGTAAGAGAGAAACATACAAATCATCAAGGACGTTGAGAAGGATGCTGGGATTATTACAATTCTTTAATATTTATTTCAGTTCAATGTATTTGCATGTAAACAGATTTCAAAAAAGATGTTTAGATGGGGAAATGGATAAATTATTTTTATGATGCAGAAAGGACAGACTAGTACTACCAGCGTCTCTTAATCTTGGGATTAAAATAAAATTGGAATTGTTCCAATGTTGGATATTCTTTTTAATATTCCCTCATATTATCATTATTTGTACTTACTGTGTTCCCGCACCTGACTGGTATTTCCAACTTAGGCCTATATGATTAATGAAATTTGTATTTTAATTTTGATATTGGCTCCAAATAATTACAAAACTTCACAACCAAAAGAAAAAAACCCCAATGGTTATGAAACTGCTTTTGTCACACTCTGATTTGTGTGCATGCTTTTATTTTGTAATGCATTTTGAATGATGCATCCTTCCACCAAGTATCTTGTGATAGTTTATAGACTAAGTTCACTGAGAAACCATTTTTTAACTCGCTCTTTTTGAAATATAATCGATCACTTCGAGTTTAACATGCAGGGTAAATGTGAAAAGAGTCCTCAACCCATATTTCCTGCATTAGCCGCCGAATGAAAATATACGAAGAAACAGATTAGAAAGCCAGATAGATGTCCGGACTAGAAAAGCCAGTGACAAGTGCACATCATAATGTCAAATTAGCAATAATGGACTCACTCATCTTGGCGATGAGGAAGGCTGGCGTTGATTTAGCGTCCAGGAAACAGCAGAGCATGTCTCGGCTAGTAGAAGCTAACCGTTAGCATTAGCAACTCCACCACACAGCAGAACTCCTCCAGGCTTGTGTTATTTGTGGAGATAAAACATCAACGTTGCAAAGAAAACAGAGTCTGTGGTTGAGTCACGTTGCTGTTAGCCAATCCGAGGCAAGATGTCCAAATATCAGGAAATAAGACTCCAAATCCTGCCTTCTGCTGGTCACCTCTCCTCTGACTCACTTCTATCTCCTGAAACAGGAGTACGAAGGCTTTTTTCCTGCAGAGATCGACTCACAAGGCATTCATTTATACTAGAGACCACTGCAAATGTGCTGAAAGAAAAAAATGATATTGGTCTTTAAAAAAGTCAGCTCAAGTAAAGATGTTAGAACAAGGGCAAAACACACGGCAAAATGGCACTTGCTGGAAAATACGCCTTCGTTATTTTTTTTATAAGCCCCTTATACTTTGCATTTTTCTTTCCCAACATGAAGAAATGTGTTAATTTTTTAAATTAGTACATGAAATAACATTTGCCTGATTTTTCCTGTTTTCTCTCTGTTTTGTTTAGGTGGTGGGAGGAGAAGAGCACAGCCCAGTGCTGGATCCCAGAGGGACTGTTGGTGTGGTAAGGACCCTTAAGACGAAAAAGGGTGCATGGAGGGTTCAAGGCCTGTAAAACCAGGGTCATCAGCCTGCCTCTGGTTGGGGCTGATCTCTGTGGCTGTTGCTTTCCTTTGTTCGGAGGCCCGGACTACTCCGAGCCCTTTGCTCAGCACCAACAATGCCACTTGCACGGGAACCTCAAAGTGTCAAGCAGGGATCATCCTTCCCATCTGGTATCCTGAGGATCCTTCCATGGGGGACAAGATTGCTCGGGTCATTGTCTATTTTGTGGCCATGATCTACATGTTTCTTGGTGTTTCCATCATTGCTGACCGCTTCATGGCAGCCATTGAGGTCATCACCTCCCAGGAAAGAGAAATTGTTATCAAAAGGCCCAATGGAGAAACAACCACAACCACAATCCGGGTGTGGAACGAAACAGTCTCCAACCTTACCCTCATGGCCTTGGGCTCCTCTGCTCCTGAGATTCTGCTGACTCTGATTGAGGTCTGTGGACACGAGTTTAAATCTGGTGAGCTTGGCCCCTCCACTATTGTTGGCAGTGCAGCTTTCAATATGTTTGTCATCATTGGCCTTTGTGTGTCCGTCATCCCCCAAGGAGAAGTACGAAAAGTCAAGCACCTCAGAGTGTTCTTTGTCACAGCAGGGTGGAGTATCTTTGCTTACATCTGGCTTTACATGATCCTGGCTGTGTTTTCTCCCAATGTAGTCCAGGTCTGGGAAGGTCTAGTCACACTGGCCTTCTTCCCCATATGTGTTATTCTTGCCTGGGTAGCAGACAGACGACTGTTATTCTACAAGTTTATGCACAAGAAGTATCGCACTGACAAACACAGGGGCGTCATTATTGAGACTGAGACCGAACGCTCCAAGGGAATTGAAATGGATGGCAAGATGGTCAACTCCCACTTCATGGATGGAGGCGCAGCCAGCAATCTTATTGGTCTGATTGAGAGCAAAGAGGTAGATGAATCTCGTCGAGACATGATTCGCATCTTAAAGGACCTAAAGCAGAAGTACCCTGAGAAAGAGCTTGATCAACTGGTTGAGATGGCCAACTACTACGCTCTCTCGCACCAGCAAAAGAGCCGTGCCTTCTACCGTATACAGGCCACACGCATGATGACAGGCGCCGGAAATATCCTGAAGAAACACGTTGCAGAACAGGCGAAGAAGAGCGCCAGCGTGCAGGAGGTGCACGTGGACGAACCCGAGGAGTTTGTGTCTCGGATTGCCTTTGAGCCTGCTGTCTATCAGTGCCTCGAGAACTGTGGCGCTGTCATCCTAAACATCACAAGGAAAGGCGGCGACATCAACAAGACAATCTACGTGGATTACAAGACTGAGGATGGCTCAGCTAATGCTGGAGCTGACTATGAGTTCACAGAGGGGACAGTGGTGTTCAAACCAGGGGAGATGATCAAAGAAATTAGCATTGGCATCATAGATGATGACATCTTTGAAGAGGACGAGCACTTCTTTGTGCGCCTCAGTAATCTGCGTGTTCTGGACACTGAGGATGAAGTCCTGTCCGCCAACAGTCTCCCATACCCAAAGGCAATGCTAGGATTCCCATCTGTAGCCACAGTGACTATTCTGGATGATGATCACTCAGGCATCTTCACTTTTGAGAGCAGTCCAGTCCATGTTAGTGAGAGCATTGGTATCATGGAGGTGAAGGTGTTGAGAACCTCCGGAGCACGGGGGACGGTCATTGTGCCTTATCGCACCGTGGAGGGACTTGCCAAAGGAGGAGGGGAGGACTTTGAAGACACCTACGGAGAGCTGGAGTTCAAAAACGATGAGACCTGGTAAGGCCTTTTCTATCTCATGTTTGTGATGCATCAATGTATAATCGTCAGCATGATTTTGGAGTGTTATATGAGTGTTATTTTTCTTTTGCAACTGATGAGTTTTTGTTTTTTGATGCTGTTAAACCAGTCGAACGTTAACTTTAGTATAAATGACATGTGAGCTTCAAAGCTCATCATCAGCCTGCCAGGAACTTGTCTCATTTAGCGCTCGGTCTTGATGTAAACATGCTGTCTTCTTCATCTCTTCAAGTGTCACTCGCATTTATCACAGGGTAAACTTTGAAGTCTCCCTTTCTTCACGCGGATAGACGGCACAATCACTCATCTGAGCGTGCGCACTTCACTGTTTATCCTCGTTTTCTCATTTTGAGATTTTTCTCCCTTCAGAGCGCTCTACTAGCAACTGTGCGTCTCTCCCATGCAAAGAGATTCAACTGGGATTTGTAACCCTCCCCTTTCTCCTCTAATCCCTGCTGCTCGGTTGTTTCAATCCCGGGAGTTTTGCTCTTTTCCCTTTTAATTGTCTGCTTTGGCTTACAAAAAGCAAGAGGAATGGATGGGAACGTAGATGAAAGAAAGGACGAAGGTCTGCCTTACGTTTAGCTAATCAGCGTGTTTTAGGACGGCATCGTGATGAGATGTGAAGGGTTTTTTCCTCGGGAATGAAAAGCTTGTATTTTCGGAAGCTTCAATGAGTAATAGTGATGTCTTATGTAAATTGTTTATGTTTTGCAACCTTGTCAGCTGTACCATCTGTGTTACAGCCCTGCACTACAACAAGCACATAGGAACTCCAACTGAGTGGGCACATTTGGCAGTGTTGCAACAATATCAGCATACTGCTCTGTCGTGTTGGGGCCCTATATTGAATGACTGGGCAATATTTGTTTCATGTGTCTGAAACATATTCTGAAATACTGACATTCAAACAGAACTGCAGCTGCTGAGAAATTCCATTTTGTTTCCCAGCTTGCATCCACTTGTTGGTCCACAGCCTCTGAATCATTCTGACATGTGTCTGTAACTTCCTGTTCCTACTGATGGGGACCCTCTCAGTCTGCCGTGACTGACTGACAGGCTCTGTGCTCCAGGGTGTGGGCTGAAGCAGCCCAGGAAACCAGTGGCAGGGGACTGAGTGCTGGGTGATAAACATGCTCCTGGGGTCTGCTGAGCTCTCTGTGTTTTGCTTGATTTATGTGAGAGATGCTTTTTGTGGGCTGGGCCTGAAGGCTGTGGAGGGAGTTGAAGGGAGAGATGTTTTTCTCTGATGATCTTGTATTGTGAGAGAACGACTGCGTATCGATCCTTCCACTGTGTTCCATGTTGTGCTCTTATGGTGCTTCTATGTAAGAGGAGCCTGAATGCACTCGCTAAATTGATGCGATTGAGCAAGAAGCTGCTGAATATTTCAGTAAAGTCAAATTAAGGAGATTTAGCCTCAACCGTGGTTACTTTGTTGCTTCATTCAATAATATACTGTGCCGCAATTGGTTAGCAACACACATGAGAGTAGGGGGCGGCACTTCTAACCTATCGGCCAATCGCTGAGGATTTTGCCTCTGCAGAAGTCAATCAAACGATTGAAGCTAATGTGATGATGCTAATGGAGGTTATGGAGAGAAAGAGACTCGTCTGAAGGAACTTGAATGTTTTCAGTGGTATATTTGGTTGGATTGTGGACCTAAAACCTGTGAGTTAGACATTATTGTGAAATTTACTGTGTCTACAGTTATGGCTGCATCCTTGATTGCCACAAACCATTAGACTAGAAATCTAGACAAAGCGTAGCAGAAGCAAAATGATTTTGCATTGCAGGTCAGACTAGCCACGCATCATGGGAGCCTCAGCTGATCTGAACAGTCTTGTGTCATGCCAATCACAGTGATCTATCGGTTGGGTGGGCGTGATGTTACTGTGACTTAGCGAAGCAAAGATGGTGACGGCTCGTTTGAAACAGCTTTGGCATCAACTTTGGACTATTTAGACTTGGGCTTTTCTTTGAGTCAAGAGCAGATAGAGGTACTCAAGTCCTTTATTTAGAAAAAAGTCTTCTTCGACATATGGTGGACTGCCCCGTTGACTGACATCCATAGCGGTGAGTACATCACATTGTTTATTGTCCAATAGCATGCAGAGACAGTTTGAATGACAACCATAGATTCCACCCCACGACTGAGATCTGTCTATAGGCCTGACTATATAGTCCCATATATAGGATGGCTTGCAATGCTAATAAATCATTGGACTCACACGAATCCCAGTTTTTTCATGATATATAATATGTTTATGTACATAGGGTGTTGCAAGAAGACACTGAGTAATCCATAGGCATAAAAAATATCGCTCGTTAAAAACGATCAGCGAAGGGCTCCGACTATCACAGATGGTCGATAAATTTGTCCAATCGCCCAGCTGTAATACAGATCACCTCGTGTTACTTTTGTATCAGGAACAGAGCACTCCACACTCATACTTTGTGTCTGGTGATTGCCCCACAATGATGAGCCCATCCACTAGAGCTGTTTCCCAGTTGTCGTGGAAAACCACCCAAACCTTGTAGATCAGAGATGAGTCAAGTTGAGTTAAGCTGAGCTGTTCTGAGGAGTGGAAAAGCTCAGTAAACGAGGAAGTCTATGAAAATGGAACAGAGAAGATCACAGAGGAGGACTTGAAGTCAAAAATCAGAGCTGGAAGGAAAAGAAAGATTTAAATATCTGTATACTAGTGGTGTATTTTCACCATAGGTATTAGATTTGATCCCTTTTATTTCAAGTCAAATCTGCCGTTGCGCAGATGTATGGATGGAAAATCCATAGATTATGTCTTCTTTCAAAGCACTTAATTCAGAATTACCTTTAAAAAGATCATCAAATGAAGCGTTTATGTTTGATAAAGGTTAAAACATTTGAGTTTCCTTAATGGTTTCACAAAAATATGATGCCTCATTAGCATTTCCTCCATCTAATAATCAGTAAATGTTCATTTATTTCCCCTGGAGTGGCAGCTTCAGTGGCATTAAAATCAGCTCGTAACACCAGCAGCAGCTTTGTCATTACAGAGCGTGCTACATCAAACCTGAGGTGAGTTTTTGGGTGCAGACAGACGTTTATCATCCCTGTGGTACATTCTGCTCTTTAACATGACGTTGCTCTTGTCCCTTTTCATTAAAAAAGCTAGTAAATGACTCCTTGAGTACTCTAATGGCTTATGTGCCATTTCTAAAACTGATGATTTGTCTAAATCTGAGCAGAAGTTTATACGGGACCAAATGTTAGGCTGTTGATGTAAAACCAGCCAAATGAAAATGTAAATGTCAAAGAAATAATCAACTCTTGGGCTATTTACTGTTAAACAAAACGCACACGGTCAGAACTGATTATTGTGCTCGTTATAGAATAATACTTCACATTTTTGATCAATCAAAACATATCGAACCTTATTCTGTTAAACAAAAACAATCAGGCACTGAAAGGCTTGAATAATGAGATTAAAACGATGACTTTTCCCAGTCTTCTGTATGTGGCACACAGAGCTCCCTACAAACCTCTAGAAATTTCCATAATTACACTTGGGGAGCGATGAAACAAGTTTTCTTTGCAAAGAGGAGAAAAGAAAGAGACGGCGTCATGCAGGAGCAGACCAGGGGCTTATTGGGAACACATCCACACACAAAACAAAAGGGCTTGAATGCCTAGAATATTCACTAAAGGCGTAATTACAATGTTGTTTCTCTTGCTGCCTTGAGAGCTCTCCTCAGGGTCATTTTCACACTTACGACTTGCAAAATGCAGAATTCGTTTGCCTGCACTGCCTAACATTCATATTTGACAATGGAACGGTTCTGTTCATTTCCATTTTTGCAGGAGGACTTTGTTCCCGCTCTGGCACAAGGCTAAGACTGTTTTTGTTGCTAACCGTGTTAATGCAGGGCTTAATGAAGCCAGAGTGTGCTCCCTGTCTGAAGGGCAGGTGTTTTAATTCCCTTTAGGACTACTAACTTACTGCTCTCACGTGCTTCTTGTCTTTTTTGATGCTCTCAATGTCTTTTGACTCATAATTATCAGTTGGATTGAAATTTATTACCATCCTGATCTGGAGCTGTGGATTAGATGAAACTGTCCAGACAATAGAAAATAAACACCACATTTCATTTTATATTTAATGCATCAAATATATTTCAACTATTGGTTTTGCCTCCTCAATGCTGCTTGGTCTAGTCGCTTCCTAATAGTTGAGTTTGATCTGTAAGAGAGCAATTTAGTGACCGCCTTAGATTAACAAGTGTAGATGGCATCGTTGGGTAAAAAAAACTCGCTTTAAGTTCCTGCCTGGAACCGGGAGGGTTGCAGGTTTGACCCCTGCTCAGTCTGTCACAATCATTGTGTCCTTGGGCAAGACACTTGCCTGCTGGTGGTGGTCGGAGGGACCGGTGGCGCCTGTGTACAGCGGCCTTGCTTCTGGGGCAGCTGTGGCTACAGTGTAGCTCATCACCATCAGTGTGTGAATGTGTGTGTGAATGACTTTTTGTGTTGTAAAGTGTCTTGGGGGGCTGTAGAACCCTAGAGCAAAGTCACCTCTTTTAGTTTAAAAAAAATTACATTATTTGAAAACAAATCTAAAAACCTCGGCTTCCCACAAGAGCACCAGATGATTAGAAATCTGACATCATTTGTTTACAAATATATCTGTAAAAATAACATCAACAAATATCATTAATAATAAAAACAAGCTGTCAAAAATAATGCGAAATAAACCGGATGCACCTCGCTGAAACACATCTCACTTCCTGTCTGGCTCATGTAATTTCTTTAACTTGACGATCCACATGCAGCTTTCAGAAAAAAATAAACTTATGTGGACACTTTCTTGAGCTCCGCATCCAGATCCACGCTGCACCACAGCCAGTGTGAATCACATGCTCTGATTATTTTCCATTTCTGCAGAAGCTGCACCGCACGGAAACCGGACCGCATTCGTTCCGAGGGGTAAGGGTATTTATTAACAGAGCTTATATTTCTGAAGGGATTCATCCAACCATATAATAAATAAGATGGAAAACCATGTTATGCAGTGTAGCGCGCCCTGCAGAGAGATGCTTTCTGTTTGTTTATGACGTCACTTGATGCTTTTATTTTGACGAGCCAGATCGCAGAGCATATAGTGTGTTTTCAGCAGGAGATGAGAAGTAAATACAGGTTATTCCTTTTCTCAATGACAAACGGTGTTAATCATGGTTATGCTTTTTTCTTCCATAACTGATTAGGCCAAATAAACATTACCATAAAATACGCCTGTACAGTACTATGAAAGATTCAGGTGGTTTTAATGCAGTGCAGGATGTTTAAAAGCTCTTCTTCCCAAACCTGTCGGAGCTTTAGAGGCTACTTGATAGTATTTGTAATATCAGCGCTGTATAAAAATAGCATGGAAATAATAAAACATATCAGTTCTTTTAAAAACCATCACAGCCCTTTAAATTAAACTTCAGGTCCCTTGAGAGATGGTTGTTATCTGCTGATGTGGAGCTGTTTGTGTGAAGCTGCTGCGAGTATGAAAGGAATAAAGGTTGCAGGCTTCTGTTTCCATGGGGCTGGTGCAGATAACACAGCTGTGAGGTGGAGGAGCTCCATCCCTGGAGAGACGTGTGTTTAACTAGGCACTGATGGATTCATAAACAACTGAGTGGTGTGCAGCAGACAGACCAGAATCACCTCAAGTAATTGGCACAACGGTCATGGCTGTGTGAGCTTGACTCTCCTGTGCATGTAAATAGAAATTAAATGTTTATATGGAAAGTGTTGGGTGTGAATTTGTATTTGCTCCCGGTAAGCTGCATGAATTTGGCCTTTACCCTGCTATAAGCTCCGCCTCCTCTAAACCCTTCTCCAAAATGTTTCCTTTAGCATTTCAGGAATGTGTAACTGTTACCCCTCTTGGAGTCGTGACTGACAGAACACGTGTTTACGCTGATCCTCACCCTGCTGACCGCTCAAGCTTTTTTTTTCCTTGCCAGCATTTTTCCATAAATCCTGGAATGGACCCACGAGGCTTACCTTACTGCCCAGCAGCTCTCACACAACCTGGAGCTCAGCCGATCATATTCGATGTGGCACTGCTGTTGTATCGTTCATGTGGGCCCATGTGCTTTTCCACGGCTTGAGAATATCTATAGGACTGATTTTCACTTCAGTTCACGTAAAATTAAATTAGATTTTAAAAACTACTTACATTCTGATAAAAAGACCTAAAAGGAAGGAATTTACATTGCAGGCCACCTTTCATGCAAGAGTTTTAAACCAAGATGATCTCGTGTTGGAGTTAGTTATTTTGGTCTCCTGTTAGCTCGATTTAGCTCAATAACCATAAATATTATAACCGTTTTTGTGTTTGATGATGTCGACTTTTCTGTTTTCCTTTTCTTAAACCACTAACTGTAAAGTTTTATACAAAAATCTTTAGCCAACAATGAATCGTCAGAGTATGTTGTTGGGTTAGCGCTCAGCTAATATCAAACTAATTATTAGCTTGGCATTAAAGCTGTTTAAGCTTTAGTTGCCATCTTGAATCAGGTTAACTCCAGATGTTAAAAAGTTGTCCTTTTGATTAGTTGATTAAAATGCATTTAGTAGTGAAATATTGAAACATGAAATACTTTGCTAAGGCTACAGGTCAACTAGGCTGCATGCTGGCTGTGAGGAGCTGGTTGAGACTGGACTAAACAGACACAAGAGTGAGTTTGGATGTGGCGTGTTGCATGACCCAAGCGCAGAGTGACTGACACTGGGTTTGAACAGATACACAGGTAATATAGGAACCGCGGCGCGCAGCTCGAAGGGAAACGAGAGAACGTGCAGCTCCAGAATAAAGAAAAGCCACTTACTGGTAGTTGAATGTCTAACGACTGAAGAGCCGGAGGGCTCAATGATTGAAGAGCTTGATGCTCAAAACTCGGTACGACCCAAAGCAAACAGGAAGCTATGAGTCTGAATTCCTGAAGTAGTCCCGGGCTGGTGACATCAGCAGGAAGTCCGGTGCGGGGCATGATGGGAAGTGGGGTCCGGAGGCTGGTTAGATCTGAGGGGAATAACTGGTGGAATGCAGGCTGGTTCTGGAGTTCTGGGGCAGGTGTGTCTGAAGTGGAGGAGTTCTGGGGAGATCAGAACTGAGGAGGAAGTCGGGGAGCCAGAATCGTGACACTGGTGCAGTTGGTAGCTCTGTTGCTTTACAGCAAAAAGGTTGCAGATTCAAATCCCAGCTGCAGCCTTTCTGCACAGCGTTAGCATGCTCTGTCCATGCATGCAAGGTTTTTCTCTGGTTTCCCCCCATCAGACCAAAAACATACATGTTCAGGTAAATTGACCACCCTAAATTGTCCCTAGGTGTGAGTGAGCGTATGCCTGGTTGTCTTTGTGTTTCTCCGGTCATGGAAAAGGCTTCAGGTATCAGGGACCATGGACCAAAGCATGGAGACAGGATGATCACTGCAAAACGATGGTTACATATTGTAACCCCAGATTCTATGAGTATAGCTGCAGTCCTTTAAGGCTGCTATTGGGTTAATTAACCCAATAGCAGCCTTAAAGGGCGAAGCCAATACGAAATAGAACCAAGGACTAGCTATAGGCTTACTGTGGTTGTTTCAATACCTGATGTAGATGAGATAATTACAGATGAGAGACAGATGTCACTGGAAAAGCTGAATTAATGGAACTAACCCTTTATTCTTCATTTATGCGGAACGATGCGATCCAGTTTCCGTACGGCTTCCAGACGGACTGCTATTTACACCGACCACGTTAGAAATTTAACGTGAACTATCATACACAATATACCTGTCATTAAAGCGGATGGACTTCGCTGGTACACGTGTCACTTCCTGTCTGGCTCGTGTAACTTCATTAACTTCACAACAATCTGCATGCGGCGTCCGGAAAAATTAGACGCCATGCAGAAACTTTCTGAAGCAGAAAGACCCCCCCCCCCATTTCTGTAATATATTCTTTTCAATAAACATGCATAATAAATTCTGGGGAATATTTATATCTAAAGCAGCAGATTTGGTTTATTTATTGGACTTTTGTGCCAACCTGTTACACGTTTATCACTCTTGCTCCTCACACACACACCTAACACACACTGCTGTTAATAGGTTGAGTGCTAATAAATATGCTCAGTTTTTTTCTTCTCGTTTGGAAAAATCCAATTAAGTAAAAGCTTATTTCTAACACCACACAGGGCAGGGTGAGTTTCTAGCGTTCCACCTGAATGTTTACCGGTAGAGTTTATTTTTCTTAATATGTTTTGAGGACCTCTTTAGATTAATAGAGTTACGATGGCGGTAAATGCACCAGTTTGGCCCACTTGCCTTTAAAAATGTTCCTCTCTGTAGTGATTTACCAAATAAACGTCGCTATTAATCATATTTTGCTGCCCTGTCGTGTGCTCATATAACCAAACTTTAAATAAGTGTTTCCTGTGATGTCATCGAAGTGTTTTATTTTAATCTTGTGTTTTAGACACATTTATTACATTTCAAAAGTACAAAATTACCTCCTGTTATTTAATATCTTGCTGATTAGCACCAAGAATTGGGAATAAAAGGATATCTTTCAATTAGCTTTCACTGGAAGATGAATCGGTTATTTAAGAAATTAAACAAAATGTAGATTTTTATCACACAGATGTAAATTCTCATTATCCAAGCCGGGTCTCTTGTTGTGTATCCAGCCAGATAGTTCCCATGGAGACAGCTTGTTCAGTAAGTTCTCAGTAAAATCTGTTACTGAACTACAGGACTGAGGAGGATGTTTGTTTGTAGTTCCACACAAAGTCACTTATTAAGATGTGAACTATCCCTTTAAAGCCTTTAATGTTCTAATCAACCCTTTAGAGCACATTCCACTATTTATATTTATTTGAAGCATATATTGAACTCAATGGAAATAAAAAAAGGACATAAAATGATTCTAAAAAACAGAGATGCTTGAATTAAAGTTAAACATTGTAACCAAACATCAATATTACCTCTTATTACTGTTCATATTTAGCTGTAGACCATTGATATAGATAACAACTAAATGATGCATCTCAGTCTACTTCCAGTGTCTGCTCTAAGATAAATGCATTTATTTATACAATATATTTATTTATGCAACATTAACATGCAACAGCAAGATAAGAACTATGTGAATAAACAGGAATCAAAATTTAGAAAAGACTGTATCTAAGGTGTTTTTTTAATTTATTTTTTAGTAAGGAAATTGTGCCACTTACTTATGGTGCGTTCACACCGGGCTTGACGTATGCGTCAAACAATGCATACTTCGTGGCGCTTTGACGCCTATATATTTTTGACGTTGACGCAGCTTGCGTTGACGCAGCTTGTGTTGACGCAGCTTGCTTTGACGGTTGCGTCAGCCCCACGGGGAGGGGAAGGGAGGAAAGAGCGCGTGCGCGGCTCTCTGTTGCCGGATGTTTGTAACAATGGCGGATCGTTAACGTTGAAAAAACACTCACCCGACACGCCAAGTTCTCCAGCAACCTTCCTCCAAGCAAGGTTCTTTTTATTCCGATCTCGGTAGGCGTAGCAGGTCGGGTCATACAGTTCACGCTGGTTACAAACAGCTACGATCAGTTTCTCCTCCATAGCTGAATGAATTCGCCTTCTTCCCTCGCTCTGCTGTGGCGTATCAACTCGCGCTCTGATTGGTTGACGCTTGTAAAGCGACGCAGAAAGTTCAGCCAGCTGAACTTGCTTGACGTTTGCGTTGCAAGCGTTGAAAAGCGTGAAAAGTATCAAGCTTTGACGCGCCCAACGCTCACAAAGCGACGCAGGGACGTTGAAGCAGCTCTGACGCGCCTTACCATAGACTTAACATTGAAACTTGACGCTGGCGACGCATACGTCAAGCCCGGTGTGAACGCAGCATTACAGAGAGGGGGGCGGAGCTAAATTCTGTTCTGCAGGCAGCCAGCCACTAGGGGGTGTTTTCTGCTAAGTTATTTTAAATATTGATGTTGATGACCAATTTTCCGTGAATGTTTTAAACCAACTGCGTTTCATTTTTAATCACATTTGTTCCTTGTTTTTATTTTACCATCTAAACGCGCATTTTACATATTTCTTGTATTCCTTTTATTTTTTATTATATCATATTTGATTTTATTTTAACGGTTGAAATCCTCAGTTCTTTTGTGCTCTTTTTACTTTTGGATAGAACAAAAAACAAATCACGATAATAAGGCAGGTTGCTTTAACATTTATTTGAATATTAAAGAATATGAGAAAAACATCTGACACACACACGCACACACACTCACACACACACACACACACACACACACACACACACACACACACACACACACACACACACACACACACACACACACACACACACAAGCACACACACACACCAGTTCAAGCTACTCCAGCAAAAGCTCAAATGACATTTAACACGGTTGCTACAGTAGTCACTCAAAGTATTCTCAGAGCTGTAATACTTTTAAACGCCCTCCCACGGGAAATTGGATCTCTATAAAATGTCTCATATTTTATGACACTAAGTCAATAATTAACCTTATCACTTGGTGTTGTGGAAAACTCTGTGCAAAGAGAGAAGTGTCCACTCTCTCGTGTTTCTGACGCTCCGTTTGATGTACAAATATGAATTAGCTCTTAATGAGAAAAATGTTTAGATTATTATTTACAACGATCTCATTAGTAAAGATATATAACTAAAACGTTTCAGTTCAGTCTGTTTACCAGTTACTTGAGTTGTGTTTTACTTGTAGGACAAGTCACTTAAATTAAAATATTTAATCACAATCAGCTTTATGACATTTGGCTCAGACAGACATGCACGGACTCACATGGTAGCCTCCTAACTTTCCCTCCACTCTCTTCATCAAATATACATCTAATGCCACTAAAGCTCTATGTTACTCTGGAAGGAAGAAGTGAATATATCAAGTATGTTCAGTTACCACCAAATCCTTGCAAATCTAATAGCACTGACACCAGCATGGGATTTGCAAGTGAAAGATTCCTCTAAAACCAGTCCCAACCATCAGCACTAGAAGAGGGCCCGCTGCAGTCCATGTTGTAATCTGCCGCCGGCTGAAACTCGAGTGCAGCCCTGTATCAGATATGTTTCTTTAATTAGTGTCAGCTAGTCCATAGTTCAAGCTGATGCTGCCTTCAATCACATCCAAAGCACTATAAAATGTGAACCTCATGCTTGGAAACATGTTTCATGATGAACTTTTGCAGGTGATGGTTATAACAGATCTGTTTTTGTTGATCTTATCCAGCCTTTATTTACTTTGCTGTCACAGCTGCATCTGGATATCAGCAAGTCTAGAGGTATTTCACGAGACAAGGCAAACAGCTACTATTAATAAAGAGCATTAATAAAGTTCATTATGTAGGTTTTACAGCGTTATTTGGCTTCAGATACACTGCTGTTGCACACTAAATTCATACAGCTTTCCCTAAGGATGGTAAATATCTTATAGTGAAATTTTAGCATTCCATGTAAAGTCTTTAACACTTAGAAAAATCAGTTTTAGTGTTATAAATAATTTTTATTTTAGCCTAGATTTAGTTTTAGCTGGAAGCGTGACGCTAGCTGAGGCTTGTTCAGCAGGTGGAGGATGGTCTTACAGCAGCTGATGCATTAAGACTGATGTTGGTTTCTTGTTCCATAGTCATACATATAAAACATGTATGTAGCTGCTGTGTAGCATTCCCCTCTGGTTTGTCATCCTATTTGAACAAGTACATTACTTGTGTGGTTGTGATTTACTCAAAACTACATCATTTTAGCCTCATGCACCCTATAATCGTAAAAACATTTCCCTGGGTCGCCTGTAGGTGGGATCACACTGGCCACACTTGTTATTTTCATTTTTTAGGCTTTAATTGAAAGTGACAGTATGGAAGAAAAAATGAGAACTGGGGGGGTGACACACATCAGTTACAGGCAGTGTTCCTGCATCTGTGAGCATCTTTTTTTGGGATGTGCGTGACAGAAATCAGAGGTTTTTATGCAGCTCTGTGTGGACACAATGTTTTCTGCTTTATTGTATGACTAAACTGGGTTGTCCTCTTTCCTGATTTATCACAAAGGGCAAACGTGGGGCGGTGGTTGTCTGTGTACAAGTCAGGAATAATTAGAGAATCCTTAGGTAGTGTATGTTTTCTGTCTGGTATGAGAACAGCTCTGAGGCTAATCAAGAAGGTGCAAAAAATTTAATAATGACCCCCACTCATTCAGCCAATGAAATATTCACCTTCTTCCCTTGAAAAACTTCAAAAGATATGTTTCCACTGTTGGAACTTCAGGGTAATTTTACCGAAACTTCCCGGCATGCACGTGTCTCCACTTCACCGGGCCGGCCGAGTGGGCCGTTTTCAGGAACTTTCAGAGTTCCTGCACAGGGGTAGGTACTTGGAACGGTCTGGTGGAGTAGCTGAGCAGAACTTTTGGTTAACTCACACTGATTGGTTGTAACTCAGTAGGAAATGACATCAGCAGACGCCGTCAAAAAATAGCTGGCATTAGTAAAATTAGAAGAGTTGCTTGTGAAGCAGAATGGTAACGAATGCACAGATTGTGCTGCTTTAAAATCGCCGTTATTAAACTCCCAACACTGAAAAACGCAGCCGAATCCTCCCATGACGACGTAATTCACATGGCTTTGTTGTCTCACAGAACGCTGTAAAAAACAGCACTTCTTCTGGTCATTGAATGCCACATTTTACATCACACAGCAGCTCTCCGTCCTCTGAATGGATTATATTGCTGTATTTTGGCAGAATAAAACTTTTAATGTTACTCTGGACACTTTTTGGCGCTGATCAGTGACATCACTCACTGCAGAAGCACTCGTGATATGCCATCTGTGCAAAGTCCTGAAAGAGCTGAATTTGAATGGAGACACAACAACTGAGAGGACAGGATCAGTTTCCCCTCCCAGAAGTTACCCTGAAGTTCCGACAATGGAAACACGTCTAGTGCAACAAAACTGAGGAAAAAGCTTCTTCCCTGAGGCTGGTGTATAATATAATAAATGAATGTTGTATGATGTTTTTGATAAAGGCGTGTCTAGTCGCCTTATTTTCTTGACACTTTCCCACTTTTTTCTACCAGTTATTTCACACCCTAACCTTGACCAAGTATTTTCTTTTGTAAAATGACTGAAGTGTCCTTTTAGCTGCTTGTGAATCCAAGAAACCTCAAAAGAAAGAAGCAAAAAGACTCCAAACCATCTGAAATTCTTATTCTGAACATGACAGCAAAGACTCACGTTGGATAGAAAGTATTTAGCAGCCAAGTCTTCATTTTAGTCACATTAGTAAATGCACGAGGCTTTTACACTTCATCAATATGTGATAAATAATAATGTACAATGCATAATAATTACACATAAATACCAGAAATATACCATGAGCAACATGATTATTTTCTGATGGATTTTTCCAAAAGGCTGCATAAAGCTCGTCAAGCATAAACCGCCCGTCTCAGATGTTTTTCTGCTGATTCTGTCTCTGCATGCACGTTGACGTGTTTTTTACAGATTTATTATTGCTGTTGAAAAATGGACCGAGTCTGGTCCTGTTCAATATGGGTCACTGCTCCCATTTCATCCCCTGCCTGCCAGGGTGACGGCCCGCTGTAGCAGTAGAGCTGTCCTTCCTGCTCGTGCAACTAAATCCAGCATCTGCATACGCTGATAAAGGTCAGTCCTGCTCCACAGCTCCTTCCCTCGTGCATGGTGCAGCAGCTTTCAAACCAAGAATCAATACAGCTCACAGCGAGAGGAGCAACCGTTGCACAATGCTGCAGCAGATCAGATATTTTTGGGTGTTTTTTTTTCTTTTACTCATAAAATAAGTATATGTAAAGCATATGAGAGTACAAAACTGTGTTTGCAAATGTGTAAACGTGGTCTGGTGATTTGAATGTGTGAATTCTGCTGCTGGCACTCGATGTCTGACCAATATTCAAAACGCTTCACTGAGCAAATCTGAAGGCAGATGGGAGTCAGTAAAGCTGAATGGATGCATTCAAATACGGCTCTGTTACAATAGGAAAGTCTTTTAAATGATTTTATTTAAAACAACGTTGCAGCAGAAATGGACCGTATTCATTAGTTACCTGATACTTCTGTGGTTTTATTGCATAAAATGATCCAGCATGACATTAAATATTTATTTTTTAGTATGTAATAATTTATTTTCTTTACCAGCTGAACAACTTTGAGACTATTTAACACATCAAATCCCATTTTAAGTTAACATCTTGACACTTTATTGATGTGATTTTTAATTCTCCGTCTCCAAAAGCAGCAGAGCAGGATTCTGTCCTGCATGTAACAATAAACGAATTATCATCTGGGTTCTTCTGTGACCTTGCAGACTTATTACCTTTTGCTTTTAAAGAAAACTTTCTGCGACCGCCAATCCTGTAAAGAGCTTGGTCTTGGATTTTCTCCATTTTTTTTCCCCATCAGTTTGAATGAGAATTAATGTTGTAAAACCTTTAATAGGATCGTTCTGTGACCTTTCCCAGCCCTGACAACGTAATCTCTCAGCTATTCTATACGTGGCACACATTTTTCTCATATGTCATCAAAAATACACACATATATAGAATTATCATGCAATGCAAACGGGAAAAACCCTTTAATAAGCTGCAGACAAAAATAGAAACATACAAGAATGTGACATTTTAAAACTTCCAGTTTTTCAAAATAAAGTAAATTTTGAGCAAATGAACAACAATTATAAAATCATCTCTTTTTTTTTTTTAAAGTTTTGCTATTTTCTATTTTTTTTTTAAACTGTGGAGTCTGACTAGTGAATGCATCACTGACACCTTTTTTGCATGAAATGACAGATCCATGGAATAGTCGAGCATCTGGAGAAAGCTGCATTTAGTCTCCCAGCAAGAGCCGCATTTCATCTCCAAAATATCATTTGTGGATTAGACAACAGTGTGTTTCCAAGTCAGAGAAAAGGAATCGGTGTCTTTTTTTCCCTCTTTGTTCAGCTTGAAACCACAGAGGAGGGGCATGCGGTCTGGAGATTTTCTTTCCTTGCTTTGATTATCCGGTTGTAGCAGCATCCTCTCTGTAGCCCCGCATCCCCTGCAGTGGGGAAGTTCTTTCTGTTGAAACAACCTGAACAGAGATTCGCTGTGATCTCACTCCACTTTTACTGTGTCGGCTTTCCACAGTCCCAGCTGCCCCCCCTCCGCCTCTCTCAGCGTGTCAGGCTGGACCAGCATGCTCTGCAGGCAGCTCAGGGGACCTTCTTCAGGGGGAACTCACTTTTCCATAATATTCCCAGGGTGCTGCAGCAGAAAATGCGCCAGAATGCATCAGTAGTTCCTCACTACTCTTCCTCCTATCCTCTTCCTATACCCCCCCCCCCACACACACACACACACACTTGAACTGTTTCTCTCCTCTTCTTCCTTTACCATCCCTTCTTATCATTCATTTTCCTGTCGCTGCAAAAGCAGGAATGACCTCAGCATCAGCTGTTTTTAAAAAAACATGCTTGATTTGTGTTTCAAAGCTAAATTAAGGAGGTCCTGCAGAACCAGCAGAACTTCTACGAGGATGTTTTAGACTTTTATTTGCAGTCTCTGTTTTCTGTTCATGTTTACTGCAGTCGGGGATTTTTAAAACATCTCAGTTGCAGAGAGGGAGTGCATACATAGACATAGCTCCATATAAAGTCACCTTCAGTAACTCGTGAGTTTATAAATAAATTTTTTTTTTGCACTTTTCATTATGGACCCTTAGGATGAGCTGATTCTGGCTTTGAAGCATATTTCTGGTGCAGCTAACACATTCAGCTATAATTAATAACTAATATCAGCAAAATGCAATTTGTAAAGTAAAAAATATGGAATTTCTAGCATGAATTAGCATGTAGCAGCATTAATGCATTAATGGACTAAATGGGGGAAAAACATCAGAGTTTCACATGTATTGATGACATCATAAACTAATCATGCTGATTATTGGTTGATGTGGATCACCAGCCAATGTTTGGGTACATTTCTAACTTTCAGATGCATCAACTTGCTCCTGTATTGCGTCCGTGCTGGTGGGAGTCAGGACAGGAGCAGAAACGTATTCCTGCTGTTTTGTCAGCGAGTTCTGTTCACCAGGACCCGGTCGCCCTCGGGGCTTCAGCCCTCGCCCGGATCATCACATTTTCCTCAAACTTCAAACATTGGGTGCAAACTTAAGGGTCGTTTACAAAGAGCGGGCCACATCCCAGAAGAGGCTGAGAAATAAAAGTGATAAAAGCTCAGCAAACGTTCCTCCTATAAGAGAGACGCGAGTAGTGTTTCCAACCAAGACCTAAAAAAAATCCAGACAATTCTCTTTGATCCTTTATTTTTAAATAATGCAGCGCTCGAGTTTGGCTTTTTATTCTTTTGAATCTACGTCTTTTTGATCTTTTTATTTCCCGCTGGAGCTCAAGGTCTTTACCGTTTACATTTAGGTTTCTGTTTCGTCTCTTGTTTTTCTTGCCTTCAATCAGAAACCTAAAGATTCTGTGAGTTTTATCTGCCAAAGTATCAGACCTTTCATGTTAAATGTGCTCGCTGAACGCAGGAACACACTTCACAACAACATGTTTACAACCATAAACTGTCTGTTCCCCTGTCTGCTTCTTGACTTTTGTTGCTTCTTTAGTTTCTCCTCATTTTTGTCCTTATCTCTGTTGTTTGTGCTCTCTGGGTTTTGGTGTACCAGTCGAGTCTGCTCCTCTGTTCTTGTGTTCGTGTTATCATCTAACATATAGATGAGGAGAAATCCCAGCCAGGCTGTTTTCTCTCTTTTATTTCTTTGCTAAGTTTTTCCATAAATCTTTAAAGTTAAAAAAAAGTTCTGTTAAACAAAAGAAAGCCTTTAAGATCACCTGAGTGAGATTTTCTACACCAAAAGCTTTTTGAACATAACATTTTAAAGGTATACTATGCAGTTTTGGCTTGCTTTTAGCACCCCCTAGTGTCCGTTAGCGAAAGCAAAAGTGAAACTTATCTCCTGGCTGTGCGGTCGTCTTTATAACACCTTAATCTGTTGAAATGTCTCCTCAGCCTTCATTAGTGTCTACAGGAGCGGTTCATCACTAAATCAAACAAATCAGCTGTGTTCATGATCTAAAACATGCAGGAAACATGCTGGAAGCAGACTGCAGCACCAGTCATGTCAGCTCCACTTTACTAAGTCCAACTGGGACTGGACCGGCACTCTGAAGTTGCAAGTGTATTCTACTGGCCACAGAGGGTGGTGGGGGTCTGAGTGACATTTCATTAACCCTGTAAAGAGTCATTTTAGCACATACTGGCTCAAGAAAATGATTTAAAAATATGAAAAAGTTTCAAAGTATGCCTTTAAACATTAAAACCAAGTAAATACGATCTGCTTGCCCCCAGACTGCAGTGTGATAGTCTTTATTGTGTCCCTCCTGGGCTTCTGTAGCACCAGCAGATGAATGGTCAGCAATAATGCATGTTTATTAATCACTCCAAAGTTTTAAAGACAATATTTTACATTAAATTCCTTAAAATTCTGCACATTAAAAATTAGATGTTATTTTTTAAATTTTGAGATGAGGAACATGTTGGTAAAAAGAACGATATGTGGCATCGTGTTTCACTACTTCTAAGTGTTTTTTTGGCTAAAGGTTTCTCATGATTAAAGTTGAACTGATTGTAAGCAGATTCTGAAGATGAGCTAACAGCTCAGCAAAGACCAAAGTATGAAAAAGGTCCAATCTTCATATTTTAATAGCATTTTCTTTTATTAACCTTTACACTGATGTTGCTTGTGGTTAAACTGTTGTTTTATCTTTGAATTATGTTGTTTAATATCACCAACAATGTTGGTTTCATAGGAGTTTCTAATATTTATTTCATGTGAAATTGTTTTATATGTCTTGATTTGCTAAAATGGCTTGGTAAACAGACATGCAAATGCTATTTTATAAACCTTTGCATCATTTTTTTGCAGATTGTGGTTATTTCAGCATAAATGATATGAAATGCTGGTGAAGTTCATTTTTGTAACTAGTCAGAACTCATGTAAAAACCTGGTGCTGAGATATTGTTGCATGAAGCATCAGTTTTATAGTTTCGGATAGACTTTAGTTTCAGCTTAGCTCAGACTAGCTATCTATAATTATTTACACAAAAACCCTTCAGAATGTCTGAAAAAGCCGTTCAACTTTTAGAAACTGGTTAAAAAGGCACCAAATATATAAACGGGAGGTCAGGTCTGGATAGCAGCCAGGTCAGTTTAGCACCCAGACCCATTTCTTTGTGGCATAATGTTGTCAGACCACAGCTACTGAACCTATAGCACACATTTATTAGGGTTAGGGTTATTACTCTGTATGTTGGCTGTGTATCCAGGAAGGCCAGGCATGCCTGAGGTCCGCTAGTGGACGTGGATGGTGGGCAGGAAAGCTGTGGAGAGTTATTTTGGCAAACAGGCATGCATGCTGCCCCTCTGGGGTCCAAAGCTGGGTAAAGCTGTCATGTTGAGGGAGCTGGTAAAAGATGAAGAGGTGACTCTTTTGGGATCACAGCTCTGCCAAGGCCTGTGGGACCTCTGTCTCTGTAGAACACTCAATCTCCTTCACTATCCTCCCCCTTTTGCTTCCTTTCATGTTCTCGCGTCTCTTATCGTGTTGGGAGCACTTTCTAGTGGCTCACTTATGCTCTTTCACCTCCTCTTTGCATTTCCACCCCCTTGGTTTTATCTCTCTAAGCCTATTTTCCAGCAAGCCTTTATGGAATTTGAGCCTCGTTTCTATTTTCTCGCTCTTCCTCCTCGCCATTGTCTCAGTTTATTTTCATTTAACTCATTTTAATTCTACTTCATTTCTTCTTGCTCTTACACAGTCCCTATTTATTATTTAAGTCCAAAAACATGCAGACACATTTGCTGTCCCTTCATTTTGGCCTACTTGTGTCTCAGTCTGTAATTGAGTTCCACGCCAAAAAAGACACAAAGCATATTTTTATTGCATAAAGTGGCCAAAACACATCTATGACATGGATGACATGCCAACAAAATAAAACAAAACAAACAAAAAGAAAGAAAAATGTATCTACTTCTTCTTCTCTAGCTTTTTGTTCACATTCGGCGAACAGATAAAGCTAACTGCTAGCCTTTATATTAGCTAACGGCACAGTAAACAGCCATGAAGCAGGTAGAGACCTCCCACTAGTGTTCATACCTGAACCACAAAACTGTTAAGTGCAGTTTTTGCTTAGCAGAGGAATACAGAGTGCTGTCTAATGTGAAGTTCCTCATGTTTCTGCCTCAATAATCACTGAAACCACTTTGAAAGCAATAGCTTAAAGTGTTAAAAACTCTTTAGTACTCTTTCTGCTTTAAAGCTGATCATGGTGCGCTAAAAGTAAAATAAATATGTTTATTGTGTTGTTTGTAATGTGTCTTATTAATCAGACCTTTAGAGCCAGAAAAGGTCAGGAACACTAAAACTGACATGTGATCTTACAGGGGAACATGGAGAACAGCTTTGGACGGAGTTCCAACCAAAAATGCAGTCTGAGGTATCATCATGGTGGTTTTTATAGATACTTGTTACATATTTTGGATGAAAACCAAACACAGACCCAAATAGGGAATTCTTTGGCATGCCGATATCTCTTTCAGTCTCATTTTGGTCAGCATGATCTGCAACGTTCACTTTGACATGTAAGCAGATCGTTGCCAACTTGGATTTTTGTCTCACTATTACTATTTTCCAAGAAAGTGAACTCAATTTTGGCAAAAACAACTGCTGTTAAGGGAAACAATCCTGAATTTTCCAAAAACAGTCATATTTTTCATATTAATGAATATCCTCCTTAGTCTCACTGGACTGGGACTGTTCATGACTAGTAGGAATCTCAGAATTGCAGGAAAATATGAATATGGCGTGACATTTGTGCAACTGTTTTGCAAAGTCCCAAGGCATCCTAAATATCCTAATGTATATATCTAAATAAGTCTTAATTTGTTTGCAATATATTTTCTCTTTTTGGTCTCTTGTCAGTCACGTCTTTGTTCCACCGATTTCCAACCCCTCCCAAAGCTGTCTCACATTTCTGAATCCTAAAATAACTAAACTGGGATTGGATCCAACTGCTGGCCCCAGCTCTATTTTGAGAGGAAATTGGTCTTGCAGACTTTTTGATCATTCCAGACTCATGTGAGAAAATCTAGAAGCCTTGCACATGTTTTGAGAATATTTTGAAACTCACCCATGAATGCTATTCACATTTAACCACCACCGGTCATACCGCAGTGAGACGTTACAAAATGTTTAGCTATAACTTAGTTTGTATGCTGGTGAAGGCAACTGGACATTGGTTTCTTGAAGACATTTCGCTTCTCATCTGAGAAGCTTTGTAAATTCTGACTGGAATATGGAAGGGTCGATCTTATAAACTGTCGCTGTCTATTGTTGCCTAATGAGTAGAAACTACCTATGAATACCCGTCCTCCCTACCTCCTTATGAGTGGTCGGCCTCTATTGTGTGAGAAATGTTTTATTGATTAGATGCCTGAGGGTGAGGCTTGACTGAAAGAGTTTCAAGCAACAACAGACAGATGCAGCTTATAAGATCGACCCTCCCATATTCCAGCCAGTATTGACAAAGCTTCTCGGATGAGAAGCGAAACGTCTTCAAGAAATCAAAGAAGTTCAGTTGCCTTCATTCGAACCCCTTTGGAATATAACTTAGTTTGGCACTTTTTTGAAAAAAAAAATATAAATCTGGTAGCAAGAATGACAACCTGTGGTCCAATGTGGGTACTGCAGTCCATGAATCAAAACAAACAAGTCCGCTCTGAGCAGCTGTTGCCAGTTACGGATCAACGCCAGAAGATTCTAGAAACACAGTAAGTTCATAAGTAGATGAATACATTTCACTGTTATATTGAGTTGTTGGTCATTTAAAAAGTATCTTGAGATATTTTTAGAGCCGACTATTAGCTTCTAATTCACCATTAGCATTGTTAGCTCAACGTTAGCCTCTAGCCATCTTTACCTGATATTGGAGTAAAACAAAAAAGATGCCGTGGCTTCTTAGTGGTACGAGAAATAACTTCTGGGCTGCTCCTTTAACTGGCTAACATACTGTCCACAACTCTGGTGCTCTTTGCTGGCCGGTGTTGAATTACAAATGTCGGCACAGCAACGTCTGCAGCTGCAGGCTTGGCAACCCCACATGCTAAAACATGATTGGCTCTGGAACCAGGGAGGTGGGACAGGTTATAAACAAAGATTACGTCCCTCTTCTGCTTTATTAAAGGATGAAAAACTGACGACCCCCTATTCGACTGAGAAGGAAACCTGTTTCAATGAAACCTTCCTTCCTGACAAATTAGACTGTTGTATGATTATTTCATCTTGTACCTTTAAATATCCTGATTAGTTTCTCGGTTTAGTTTTTAAATGGTAAAATGTAAACGATGATGCTGACACGGGGTTTGTAAGACTAAAGAGCGGGCTGTTCTCAGCTGTCTACAGGCTGGTTATTTATGGGAAATAACCTTCAGACCTGTGTTAAAGGAAATAAGAGGGATGTTATTTCTGGATGTGAGCTCCAAAAAATACATTCAGCTTCCTGCAGCAATCGTGGCATCTGTCATGTTAGATTTCATCCAACTGTGAGCAGCAGCTCTTTAACATGCCACCAACTGAAGCAGCAACAGGACAGCGAGGAGAAGGAGGGGGTGGTGGTGAAATGAAACATGTAGGGAGCCAGAGGAGATGGAGACAGATAAAGAGGGAGGGAGACGGGTGAGGGGAGGGAGGAAGACACAGCATCAGAGAGGGAACAAGGTGCAGAAAGATAATGATGGAGACATGAAATGGAAGGCAGAGGGAAAACAGACGGAAGGAGAAGTGTTTGAGAAGAAGAGAAGAATCAGCACCTGGGGCCGACGGGAAGAAAGGATAGAAAGGGCGGTGCAGGCGAGGGGAAGACAGAGTGACAGAGAAAATGAGAGCTGAGCCCCCTGATTTCTTTGCAGCGTGTTGGCAGATTTGATGAGGCTTGACCAGGTGTGGGAAAAAGGAGGAGGGAGAAGGATAAGAAGAAGGCAGGCGGCTGCTTACTGTAAATGGGATTAAGTTTCCTCATGACAAGCCCTGATTGCAGCAGCCAGATGTGTGAAAATCTGCAGCCGGTAGGAGATAAAAGAGGGACGTCAGCGCAAATCTGTGTGTGAGATCAGTGAGAAAATGTGTTGTAGATTGTTTGGTTGATCATATACGGAAAAAGTCCGAATACAATTTCCTGCTCAAGACATTGATGCTCAGCTTGTTATCTATTCAGCGCCATTTCAACCTTGGCTGGTCTTGTTCAGACTGTCAGACTAGAGAGGCTGCTTCTAAAATTAGACACTAAAGGTGCATCCAGCAGTTTGTGGAGGACACCGAAGCCTTTGGTTGACAAGATAAACACAAATTAGCTTGGCTTGATGTGAAGATTTCACTCATTCTGACACATGCATCATTTTTAGATTATAAATTGCAAAAAGGTGTGAATTTGATCTTATTTTGAGAATTTGCTGCAGCATGATTTTTTATCTGACTTTTATACATCATGTTTAAAGTCTAATCAGCATAAAGGACAATAAAAATGCAGCTGTTGAAAAGCCCACATTTTATTCAGGTCCCTTTTTGTTCTGTCTTAAAGCACAATTGAGTTTATTTTGTTTATTTTTCTATTTGGTTGCATTGTTTTTCATTTTACGTTTTAAATAATTCAACAAACTGACCCAACAGAGCTAATTTGACATCCTTAGTTTGTTAAAATGAGGCTGAAAAACAAACTTTCCCTTTGATTCTTTTGTCCATAAAAATATAACGGATGACAGTTTGACTCATAAAGGTGTGTTTTACTGCCAATGAGGTGATTCCCAAAGAGCTGTGAGGTGGAAACTTGACATCAGCTGCAGCTTAATATGGCAAATCTGCAAAACAAGCTAGCTTAAAAGTGTGGTTGACTGAAAAAACATTTTTTTAAAGATTATTTCTGATTATAATCAGTCACTCTGAGTTTTTAATGCAGGCTGAACATGAAAATAGTCTTCTACACCTATCTCCTGAATTAGCTTCTGATAGAAAATAGACAATGAAATGCTAGGATTTGAAAATCCTGACAGATCTATGTCACACTGTCACTTAACATTCATGGACTCACCCATCTTGGCTAACGATGGGGAAGGATGTTGTTGGTTTAGCGTCCAGGAAACAGCAGAGAATGTCTCGACCATAGACATGAATACGTAGACACCCCATTGGGCACTGGAGAGCGTAACAGCGTTGCCACCATATTGGATGGGTCTCCTCACTCTGTAAAGTAAATGCAGAGTGGGCAACTATGGCCATTTTTGTGCAGTCTACGGTTGCAACAACCGGCGTACTATTGAAAACAGATCACGTGGGATTACTATTGACTTTTCTAGCCTACCTGACGGGATTTTATATTTTTATTTATTTTCATTTGTTTTGTTTAATTACATTTGTATTTTAATTATCATGCCATACCATGTGTCGTAATTAGTGAAAAAGCTTGATAAAATGTGTTTTTTAGTTGGGTAAGCACCTTCCTCAGTAGAAATAAATGCACTGGGTGCAAATGGAGACCCATCTAAAGGCTGGTTTATACTCTCTGTGAGCTCCGCAACGGAGAGACGCACACGGAGCGTCTGAAAGGTTTTCACATTCAAACTTCTGTTCAGGCAGCGGAGTGTTGCAAAGCAATTCCCCGCCAGGACAACAGAGGGCGTAGCGCTATTCTGTGATATCCTGCCACCATGACACTCATGTATCCGGTTCACGATAGTGTATTTACTCATGTTTTTACATTGTTTTAATGTATTTCAGAGACGTTTTAACACGGACTAATTTGTCCTTCATTCTCCTCCACCTCTTCATCCAGTCGCCACCTCTAAACCCACGTTTCCCGTCGTTTCCATCCACGTTTGCTCCGTATTTTGTACTCCTTCAGTCACGGGTGAATAAACGTTCATATTTCCGGACTTTTCTGCGATGCGTTCTTCAATCTATTCTGGGTCTGCCGCTAAATATTTTTTTACTTATTAACAGAGCAACGGCGGTGCTGGTGACGAAGTTACAGGAAGCGTCGTCCTGACCAATCACAAGCTTGCGGTCTCCGTCACTTTCGACGGATGTTTAAAATTTGGGGCATGTCTCCGTCACCCTCCGCGAGCCAGTCGGAGAGCCCTTGCTCCGACGCAAAATGGCTTTGCGTGCGTCCGTTTCACGCAGACGGACTGAGTATAAACCAGCCTTAAGATGGCGGCTGGCCACTACGGCAGCTCCTATAGGCAGTGCCAGTCCACGAGGCGTCTACGTATATATGTCTGTGGTCTCGACTAGCTAACTGTTAGCATTATCAACTCCACCACACAGCAGAACTCCTCCAGGTTTGTGTTATTAAAATGAGTGTAGATTTGTTCATTACAGAGGTTCGTTCTCCACAGCATAGACATTGAAGAGGAGATGCCGCACCGGCCGCTGCTGCCTATAGCGGCCGCATTTGCAGGGTCTACTTTTTATGAAGTCTGGTTAACAGGATGTTTTAGCTAAGGCTTTAGTGCCGTGGAGATCTGGAGCTCTCGAACTGTGAGAGAGCGCCGTTCATAAACCCGTTTACTTTAATGTTCATCAGGCAAAATACGAGCACGGTCACAAAAAAATGAATGAACGTTCAATGAACTCATTTAGGCACAACACTGCAGCGTTGTACTTGTAAACTTTTGCCCTCTCAGCCATACCTTGGTTTGGTGCAGGTTGTGTTTTTGTTTCTTCTTGTTGGCACGGTTTGTTTTCCTGTTCTGTTAAAGGTCTGAAATAGGGCTGCCGTTATGGAATATTTTAGTATTCAAATATTATATTGAATAATTTGTCAAACAAATATTCTATTTGACAATGTTTTAAGTGAATTGAGATTGTGGTCTGCTACTAAAATATGAAATAAAACAACTAAATTATGAGGCTCTTAGTATAAAAGGCTCAATTATATGTATTAATTTGGTGTTGTCTAGTTCCCTCATTCCCATCTGATTTATAGTTAATTCATATTTTATGGGAAAATTGACCTACATTTCAGTAACATTTAAGGTTTGTATTAATATCACTCATCTTAGTCAAAATAACATATCTAAATATCTACAGTTAAACTCTGATCAGTAGAATTTAATGTATTTCATTAACATGTTCAGTAGTAAGCTACTGGAAATGCTAATAACAATAATATTTCATTTCTACTGATACCAATGTAATGGTGGGATGTCTATTATGTATGGGTTGGCAATAATCCAGTTTAAATTATTTTCACAGACAGAAGCGTTTGTGAATTACATACTACAATGGCTTGCCATAGCCCTGGTTTTTTTTGGAAACCCACTTGATCGTAGCGTGCTAACCCGCTAGCTTTAGCATTATTAGCCAATCTGCCCGTAGGTGCGCGTTTGATCCCAAATTTTGGACCGTTTCTGCCTTTGTATCTTTGCTGGTTCCTCTATTTTCCTCCACAGCACCTAGATTACCACGCAGTGCACCAGTAAAAAGCATATTCCTTACACAAAAACATATAACTTACATTTGTTCAATAAAGTTCTGGGGGGAAAAGTAACTTGAATAGATGTAGCACGAGTGCTACGTCTAAAAATAGTTTATCGCACAGAGCGTTTTTTTCATCGCACGAGCGACATATATGTCGCACTGTACAGCCCTGAGGATAAATATGCCGATGTATAAAAAATGGTAAATATCGGCCCGATATATCTGTCTACCCTTACAGCCGCACTACTGCAAATTTATTGATTAAACGATTGAGCCACATCTTTAAATTAAAACACATAAAAAATGTTTTTTGAAAGATTTTAAATTAGTCATGTCTTCATAAAAAAAACTGAGCAGTATTTTCTTGTGCATAAAGCCAAAGGCCTTAAATGAGGGTTGAAAATCTGAGAGAACAGGAATAGTTTAAAAACTCGTGCTCAGCCCATTCCTGCATTTCGGGTTGTGAGATTTTTAAGGGCTCACTTTAGGTTTTGCATGAGTTTGCTGCACCGTTTTTCTGCCTGATCACCTTGCTACTGACACATAAAACAGATGTAACGGGGCTGACACCTTTATTCACAGCGTCTCGCTGTACTACGAGAATATTAATTTGTACCACAAGTAGTTCCAGTGGGAAATGACTGTTCTACACTTCCCATTGAACTGTACAACACCGAACCAAAGTGGATGTCAGAAAGAGCTCGGTCTTTGAAACCAGAAACACACGGGCGTCACGTTACTTCTTCCTCTCATTGTCGGAGTTCTCATAAAGAGGAAGGCATCAAGGCTTTACACGGGCCTAATTAAAACTCTCAAAGCTGTGAGTTCTCTTTCATGTCTGTTCTCTCCCAGATGATCTGCCTCAGTGTTGAAGTTCCCCCTGTCTTGCTGTCCTATAACCCTCTTGTTTGTCATTTTTGATCAGAAACATGCAAATGTGAGTGGGTTTTACAGTTATGGCAGAAAGGAGAGTTGAAACTTAGTTTTTGTATGGTTGCTTTTGCCTGGCTTGTGGAACACCAGATCACATCTTCATCCTTGTGAGGTCGAGTTCTCTGATCCACATCTGTTTTATGAGTCTGGAGAACGATTAAGACGCTGACCTCTGAGGTATTTTATGGCAGGTGCTGCTGGAGTCACTTTTAATTTATTGATTGGCCTCGTACAACCAAACTAAAAACATCCATCTTTTACTTTCTGAACATAAAGAAAAATCCTTATTTGTCAACTTAAATAAAATAGAAAACAAAGAAAAAACAATGTTAAATTCACATTTTTGCATGCATTGTTTGAATTACCATAACCTTGCAACGGTTTGTGCCATCAGAAAAATTCTAATGCTTTTAACAGCACATAGTGTTATTACGGTAAATTCCCTTTTCATGGTTTCAGGAAGCTGGCTGATCAGCCCCTTTGTCCCTCCCTCTCATGCACACAAATGGTGCAGCGAGAGGGACAAAAACGAGCGACAGAGATGAAAAACAAAGCAGAGTGCAACAAATTATGTCTGAAAGATTAACACAGCCATAAATGTTGGCCATAGTTGTCCCACAAAAAGGAAAAAACCTGGAAAGATACCTACATGTGCCTGATCCTTACAACCTCGTGGCTGATGCAACACTGTGTCAGCTCAAACTGGACTGGTGCAACCCAGCCCCCCTCTACCTTATGGGGTATTTCCACCACTCAGCTCAGCTCGACTCCACTCTGCTCTACACCGTTTGGGAGGTTTTTCATGAGAAACGGCTCTAGTGGGAGGGCTTGTCATAGCGAGGCAGCGATCTGACACTAAAGTAGCGAGAGGTGATCTGTTTGTGACAAAAAATCACAACACAAAAATGGCGGACATGATAGTGACGTTTAACTTTCTACTCAGTAGGTGACTTGTTATCAAAATCTGAAAAGAAGAGACCAGGAAACGACTACGGAAACTCTGGAGCAACCAGTGACTCCGCCCCCTAACCAATCAGTGACCAACAGTCTCTGATGTCACAATTACAGATGTCTTGGTACACTTGGAACCATTATGAAGCAGATACTGAAGAGGGGGCGGCAGCCACACACCCATTACTAATGGAAACAGCTTGAAACTGCTCTGAGATGAGTTAAGTAGGTAATAATGGAAACAGACCATTAGATAAGTGAGGAGGTCCTTCATCCAGGTGCTCCTCCTCATCATAAGGAGTCAGGTGAGGTAGTTTGAACAAAGCCTTATCACCTCCTTCTGGAGGTTTTCCAGGAGACCTTGATGCAGATCCAGAACTCTCTTGGTAGGATTATATATCACCTCTCTAGTCTGGAACCTCCTTGGGACCCCCCAGGAGTGGCTGAACAGTGTCGCTGAGATTTCCCTGTTACCTCCACTTTATTGGATAAGTGGAGAAAAAATTGAGAAATGATCTGTCAGAAGGTCAGATAGAAAGATTTGTGCTAATTTTGTCCAGTTAGTTTAGCAAAGACAAATGAAGGCAAGACGGTCGAAAAAGTGCAAGTAGTTCTTTAAAGTCAGAGAACTTTATAAAAGTCTTTGCACCAAAGAGATGACTTTAGGTTTTCAGGATTATAGGAGGTGTATTAATACCCTCATTTAAAAAAAAATTCTTTAGATGTATTATTATAATTAGAACTTTGCAAAACCTTAGTGATTTTAGAGTAGATGATAATTTACTCCCTAAACTGCAAAGTGAACTTCAGCTGAGCTTTGTCCCGAGGTAATGGTTCTAATTCTTTTTCATAAACACAGAGGACTTTTTAAACTCATTTTCTAATTAGACCCTGAACTTTACATAATACATCTAAAAGCACAATCCTTGTTTGAGAGGCAGGAAATGCATCAGCGAGGGATTCACGTGGCTTTTATAGGGATCGATCTAGACCAAAGCAAACGATTCAATCTTAGGTGTCAACTTCAAAGGGAGCAGAAATGTGTGCATGTCTCAAATGATTGTGTGTGTGCACCCGGGAGGGGTGGTGAACTGTTTTGCATTGTCAGTCCTCTGAGATCGTTCAAACCGCTCGTTCTGAAAGCCTGCATTGTTCTTCATTCAACCTCTTGTGGAAATCACTCCTTTGATGTTTCGACTCCATCAAAATTGCTCCGAGTCCTTTCGCTGCACGTGAGACTCCTAATTGAGCAATTAGTGGGACGTCAGTCTGTGGAAATTACGAGTTGTGATCCCATGGTTTTGACTTTTCACTCCATAAGTTTGAACTGATTTGGAACCTCGTAAACGAGCTAATTCTGATAAGCTAATTTGGCATCAAGATAAAGCCACAACACAGAGTGTTTGGCCTGTTTCTATGCAGATTAAACATGTAGAGCGTGTGTGTGTGTGTGTGTGTGTGTGTGTGTGTGTGTGTGTGTGTGTGTGTGTGTGTGTGTGTGTGTGTGTGTGTGTGTGTGTGTGTGTGTGTGTGTGAAGTAGACAGCTGAGGTGGAGGTGCTCTTCACCTGATGGGCTCTGGTTAAACATGGGATGTCGCGTCTTAAGGGAAGCAGCGCGGTGCATGGCAGCCTCGGCTAATGGGAATCTGTTGCCTGTCATCTTTGGCCAGGCCATCTCATCCGAATGTCAATAAGTGGAAAAGAGTAGTATAGAATTTCTTTTGCCCACAGATGAATGCAGCAACGGCTGAAGCAAAAAGAGAGCAGAACAAATGTGGCGCCCGAAGGGGAGGGAAGGCCGACTTGGGGAGATATAGATTGATGAGGGATTGTTCGCTTGGAATGAGATTTCATAAGAAGCTGTAGATTTTCTCCCTCCAGCTGCAGGTATGAAAAAAAGTTGTGTCACAAGAGCAGATACAACTCCCCCCCCCCTCCCACCCCCCCCCCCCACACACACACACACCTCAGATGTTTAACATTCAGCTGTAACGCCAACGTTTGGCTGCGGTGGAAACGGAGACATTTTCTGTTGGCGTGTGAGAGAGCTGATGGAGCTCCATCTCCTGTGAGTGTTAGATGAAAGCCTGAAAGAGCTGCGGATAAATAAATGAGGTCTTATATAATGATATCTGTGGCCCATAAATACAGATTCATCTTTGGCCGACTCCATTTCCATGCAGAGTGTCCCTGCTTTGTGAAGCCAAAAGAAAGCTTCCAGTTTGAGATCTTTGCCTTCTTGGCTCAACTCTCTGTCTCTCGTTCATCTCTTCCTTGTATCTCATCTTACCTTTTTTCTGTCTCAGTAGCATGCAGACAGAGATGGAGACAGGTGACAGTTTCAAAGCAATCCATTGTGAAAGTGCTGGTGTTAAAAAGAGCCTTGATTGCTGTAATTGCTGTCAGAAACAGGATGGGAGTGGAAGCAAGATGGAAAAAAACCAAAAGGATTCAACAGAGTTGTTCTGTTACAAATACAATAAAATATATAAGAGGCCTGGGAGTCTTTTAGGGAAAGCTTATCACCTGACATCTTTCGTTCTAGAGTATTAAACTTGTCTCATGGTGAGAAATTATGGTGAATTTGACCCGATAGTGGTCAGATCTTGAAAATACTTTTAAAGCTGCAATGGCAAATCTGCAAAACAAGCTAGCTTTTAAACACAAACACAGTCACAGAACTCTCACCCATTCCATCGGCTATCATAGGCCACATCCATGAAGGAACTTTTAGCTTCTATCAAAAAACTTTTAGTCCAATATCTCTAAAACTGACTCAATTAGCGCCAGTAATGTCAGCCATGATGAACTGGATTGACTCCAGATTTAATCAGTTGTAGATTATCATCTAGTTACGGTTAGAATTACAGGGGAGCTAAGGGGAGCCCGGCTCCCCCGAAAGGGTGATGGGCTCCCCCAGAAGCAACTGACAATTATAGCCAGTAATGCCAGTAATGATAAACTGGATTGACTCCAGATATAATCAGTTGTAGATGTCCATCCAGTTACAGTTTAAATTACAGGGGAGCTTAGGGGGAGCCTGGCTCCCCTGAAAGGGTGATGGGCTCCCCCAGAAGCAACTGACAATTATAGCCAGTAATTTCAGCCATGATGAACTGGATTCACTCCAGATATAATCAGTTGTAGATGTCCATCCATTTACGATTCGAATTATGGGGGAACTAAGGGGAGCCTGGCTCCCCTGAAGGGGTGATGGGTTCCCCCAGAAGCAACTGACACAACAAGGGGAACCCTAAAAATGATCCAGTTTCAACTTATATTATATTATTTACATGGATTCTCAGCATACTGGGACTTCTTTTCCATGTGTGCTGTCACCGTCCGCTCTTACGGAGTTTTAATGGATGTGATTGGACGGACACCCCCCATGTCTCACGGGGCTCCCCCAGAACTCTGTGTGTAATTCAAACCCTGCATCCAGTAACAACTTTCTGAAACTTTTATCTGTCCGTGAGATATCTGGCAAACACCATAGTCATCCATCTTTTAAAATTATTTGTGACAAGTTGATTTAATAATAAAAAAGCTAAGGTCTCCACAATCTTAACAACATCTGTTATGCAAGTTTTGTCGGGATTTTAGTTACCAAAGGTCTCATTTATGTGCAGTTTGGTCTCCAGCCCTTCCCAAAGCTGTCTCATGTTTCTGTAGCTCTTTCTGACTCACAGCACCAAAACTGAGAAGGTGCCTGAATTGATGAGAAAATTATTAAATTTGTCAAGCTCATTTTTTAGACATAGCACCACCGCAGCGAGGTCCTGCAACTCACACAAGGAAGCTGACGCTCCTCGTGAACTCCTTGTAAACGTTTCACTACATTTTTGAAACTCCCTTGAGGATATCATTCTTTTTTTCCCAGAAATGCAGGCCAGTGAGATAAATCACCTTTAAAAGATACTGAACTCAAATTAGCTGAATAAGTTTTGTTTATAAGGAAAATAAATCAGATTGAGTTTTCCTTGGGTTTAAGGATGCCCTTTTAACTCAGTGAGCTTTAAATCTTTTAGACTTGCAGGATTTTTCATGTCCGATCTCATTTTGATGTTTCTCCTCGTGCAGCGGCAGCCCCAGTGCGTGTCACTACAAACCTAATGGGAAACCCAATCTTTACCCATCATGCCCTGCTGTCTGGGACAGCCTGGCTGCATAACAGAGATGTTCCTTCCCCATACGTAGTCATATAGTGCTCACGTTCTTGCCAAAAAAAGGAGACAGGGTCTTGATGAATGCCTGTTCATGGCAGTGATGTGACTAGGGGTTGGGGGTGGGGGGGTAATGATTTAATCATCATATAATAGATGGAGGACATCATTCAGACTCCGATTAGTGCAGGTGTTTGCCACCCTAAGAATACTCAGGCTGATGAATCTAGTTGTCAGCGCTGAAAGTGATGGTGAGCTTTCATCTTCACTGTGAACTGCATACACAAGTTATTTTTGAAGTGTCACCGATTCATCTCATGCAGCAGATGCATAAGAATTAGCTCGTGTGTTCATGTGGAGGAGCGTCCCTTTTGGTTTTGGCTCATATTTCAGCCTCATTATTTACACCGACTTTTAATAAACTCACGCCAAGGCTGCAATTAACAGTTATTCTCATCACTAATTAACCTGCCAGAGATTCTGTTGATCACATGGTTGATTATTGTGTGTATGAAAACATAAACAGTAGGTTTGGAACACGAGTTGTAGGAGTGAGTTAGTCATGCGTGTGCATTCAACCCTGCAAATGTGTCAGGTATTAGAGCATAGACCTAACTAAAGGCATCTGAAGGAATGCATTTTACATTCATTTAAACTATTTTCATGGTATGATGTCTGAGCTGTTCTGGTCAAATCTTCCAAATACATTTATGCTCAATCACAAGCAATAATGACAGGAAAACATACTTTCTGTTAGCACTGAGCATGTGCTGCTGCTAGCCTCTAACATGTATCAAGTTCAATATCTGTGATGTTAACTGAATTATAGCCATTTGTGTGTTAGCTAATGTTGGGTGCCATCTTTAATCACATCCATAAACATCCAGAAACCGTTTTTACTTGTTCTTTTAGAAATATAATCGGTCACTCTGAGTTTAACATGCAGGCTAAACGTGGAAATAGTCTTCTACCCCTATTTCCTGCATTAGCTTATGATAGCAAATAGATGGGGAAGTGATCGATTAAAGAAGCCAGTCAGTTCTACATCACACTGAAAATGATCATTCATGGACTCACCTATTGGCTCCTGATGGGGAAGGCTGTTGTTGGTTTAGCGTCCAGAAGAGAGCAGAACACGTCCCAAATAGTAGAAGCTAACCATTAGCATTAGCAACTCCATAACATGGACAACATCCTTCATGCTTGTGTTATTTATAGAGATAAAACATCAACGTTGCAGAGCAAACGGAGTCAGTGGTAGAGTCGCATTGCTGTTAACCAATCAGAGGTGAGATGTCCAAATATCAGGAAATAAGACATCAAATCCTGCTGTCTTCTGCTCACCTCTCCTCTGGTTCACTTCTACTTCCTGAAACAGGAGCGCCAGAGCTTTTTTTCCCCATGGAAATCGACTCACAAGACATTCATTTATTAGAGACCACTGCAAATGTGTTGAATAAATTAGTAAATTTGTTTTTTAAAAATGTGTGCACTGGCTTATGAGATGTTTCGCTAACACAAACATGCAGACCTTTAGCCTATAGGAAGCAGGCAATGATTTACTTCAATACAGCAGTCGATGTGTGACTAAAGCAATCGCATTTCTGCTTTCATCTTTTAATACACAACTTTATTTATTTATTATACTGTTGCCTATAGCCTATTGAAAAACAGAAAAAACAAACTGTTTTCCATTATTAGATTTATTGTCTTAGTTAAGCAGATATTTATCTCATCCACAAGGTTCAAACAGCTTCTTAAGTTGGATGAATTAGCTTCCCAATAAACTGCTTCCAAGGTTTTAGATATTTTTTATATTTATATTAAAACCACTTGGTTTGCAAATTGCGACCACGAAGAAGTTACAGTCTCTCTACAGACATTAATAATGCTTTTGACTATCTGACATTTTAATTAGACGACTTTTTTATGCACTAAACAAATTATACATTCAAAGTAGGTTGTGTGTGATTATACATCATAGGTTTTCTGCTCTGTTTCCTGCATCACCATGTTACTCATTTACATAATGCCTGCCTAGTGATTAGTTCGGCATGCCTCAAGTAATCAATGAACTGAAGCCTTGCTCAACAGCATTTCTGTCCAATCAGAGCCAACGGAGTTTGGTGGGGGGGGGCTCTTCCAGGAAAATGAAGTCAGCGACTGTCTGAAAAATGAAAAACTTGTCATTTGCCAGCATTTGTTTCTCTCAAGGAGCACATGATTGGCTTACAAAAATAAAATAAGAAATCTGTTAACGATACACTTTTGCATGACCCTTTCCTTGTCTGTTCTCATTTAGTCTCGCTTTATGCTTTATGCTTGCCCTTCAGTCGTTACTTTTAACTCTCATAGTTTCAGACAATATAAAAGATTTATTGCTGATTTTTGACATCTAACAAAAAGTCTTCTACATACAAAAACATACTGTTAAACAAGGATATTTCATCTGTCTGAGCTCCCGCACTCGCCTTTTCTGTCTGAGAGAGAAGAATAAAATAAACATGTAAGACTCCCAGTCAATTCTCACAGGCCTTCAAGTTGTTTTGGCTGAATGGAAAACGGAAGTCTATAAAAGTATGCTTTTGTGTGAGAGTCCAGGCTTTGAACAGGGCTATAATTGGAGAACTTGACAAAAGCGAAGACAAGAAAACGGAGTTCTTGCGGGACTCTCCGGTCTCTTAATTTGACTTGAGTCAGACTGGAGAACACAAGGAGAAAGAGAAGATGTGACAGATGCACAGAAACATGGAAATGGGAAAAAGAAAGACCTGCTGGTGGGAAACAAGCCTCCTTCTGAGTTTGAACATCTCACGCTATTATTTGGAATTTTACAGAGAATATTTTGTGGCTTTCCTGCTTTTTTCTGCCAAATTTAACCAAGACAACTTATGTTTAAGTGTCTGTTCACTGACTGGATAGTCTGAAATGCTTCAGAGCTGTGAATAACTATTTGTCTACTCACATATTTCTTCTTTTTGTGTTGTTTAGTTACATTTAAAGGGGACATATTATGCAAAACCCATGTTTTGTGTTATCATGTTGGTCTGTGCTGCCTCTATAAAGACTCCAAACATGAAAAAACCCATCAATCCATTTTCTGTCAGTGTTTGGTTTTAGGAGTCATGAGCTTAAAACAGACAGTTTCAAAAAGTCCCTGTTTGTGATGTCACTCACAAACAGGGAAATTAGAATAGAACCATGCAAGAGAGAGCTGCTGCTCCTCCAGCAGCAGCTCTACTCCGAGCCCCTCCTGGATGCCTGAGCTTCTCAGCCTATAGCAGCCTGATTGGGGGTGGGCGTGGCCAGCTCCAGCTTGTTTTCTTAAAATGACAGGGCCCTGAAATGGCTCATTATGGAAGGTATTGAAAATGTCAAGAATAAAACAGCTGAAATTGCTTTTTATGAGAAGGATTTACAACAACTTAAGAAAAAAGTCATAATGTGGCGATATCAGTCAAAGATAACCTGAGAAAATACAGAATGCAGTTTTCGAATGATGATTTTACTTGTTTGAGGGAAAACTATTCACACCAACCTGGCCCAATGTGGAAAAGTCATTTGTTGTTAAATCACAAACTAACTGTGTTTGACCACATTATTTGGGAAGCTGAAAACTACCAGACATCCTGAATTATCAACAGAACCTGAAGGAGGCTAAAAGATCTCAAAAAGCACTACAGGATGCCCCGTACTAAATAAATTAAAGAACAACATTCAAAGCTCTGCAGGCTTCGTTTGGTTAGGGTCAGAGATCATGATTCAATAAAAGTGGCATCTATCTGACAATCCCTAGGCTAAGACCCGTCTCACAACACAAAAACAGCATCATACCAGCAGTCAGACACGGCGGTGGTCGTGTGATGGTCTGTAACTGGTTCTGCTTCCTACCAGGTCATCCTGAAGGAGAATTTTGGATTTGTCTGATCTTGAAATTTGTTTGCAGATTTGAAATGTTCAAATGTCACCAAGAAGCAAACAAAAGAGGAAACTTTAAGGGGGGAAATACTTTTTCACAGTCTTATCCTTAATATGAACAGATGAAAACAGCGAGAAGCTCTTCAAAGTCTGAAGCAGAAGGTGAGAACATCTCTGTAATATTGTTGGCTAGAGACGGGGAGACTTTCGCCTGCAGCTAGGTGTTTTATTCAAGTGTGTTTCTATAAGACGAGTGAATATCCTCTTCTTACGCTCAGGTGAGTGTGCAGCCTAAAGATTTCCATATTCATACAGTCCAATCTCAGACGTTATGAGAGATTCATATTTGTCCTGCGACCAGATGAGCTCTCAGCCTGAAATAATGCCAAGACTTAATCATATCACCCAAGGATACGTTATGCGCTGTGTAGTATGCATAAAAGAATCAGGCAGGAAGCGAGGGCAGATTGTTGTATTCACTGTTGGAAAGACTGTATCACAAACATGTCTGTGACTTGTGCACTCTTGCAGAACCTCTCCAGAGGCCTTGACAGAGGTCCTGAGGTTATGAGCAACAGTGAATGTCAGGCTGTGTTTCTCAGCAGAAGAGGTGAAAGATGGGGCGCTCTGAGGAGAAAATTGGGTTTGACGTGGCTAATTTCTCTGCCGATTTAGCTGGGAGCTGATCATTTTGCTTCTGACACGTTTGATCAGCTGTGATTCCGTCACCGTTGCTCGTTAGCAACATTTGCTAATCGGTAAAACAACTTATGAGAATTTGTTGTGAACATTTGTCCCCAATCAAGCGGTGCATCAAAAATAACGTTGTGTTTTGAAAATAGCACCGAAGGGTGATGCTTAGGGTTTTCCACCTGCTTCCTCTGTAAGTGAAGGAGTTTGGGGATGCCTCAAAACATTTCATTTCCCTGCTGTGCCTTGTTCTCCTGATGATGGAATTTCAAACGTGTTTATATAATTTGCACAACAAATTTCTTTTCAGCTCACAATGTCATGGTGGGTATCTAAAACCTAACTGGAACCCTTTGGTGACAAAATGATGCCATAATTGAGACTAAATTAGCTGAACTGCTGCAGAACTAAAGCGATTTTATATCTGCAAAAATAAAACATGTCTTGTAAATCTTGGTTTATGCTGGAAATGAGACGCTCGGAATCAGGCCAAGACAACTTTTGCAGCGTTTATACATTCGTCCTCGTCCCCGCTGTGAGCCAATATTTTCCCAGACTGTAGGGGGCAGCATAGGGCTCCATGGCATGCGTACAACACACAACAGCCAGTCCGCCATGTTTTTCCGTAGTTAAAAAATTTCCTAGGTGCGCGGTGTGGAAACTTTGGGCCGTGCAGAGGCCGCACGGAGGGGCGTGGTTGCTGAAATGACATAATTTGGCCGCGTGGAGCTGTGCGGAATTCGCGGATGCATCAAGCATAAACCAAGCTTTAAAGTGTATGTATCATTTTAATGTGATGATTTCCAGAGTTTCTTGCAGTCTTGTGCCTCCAAGTTGTTGTCATCAGTTGCTGTGTGGTCAGAATTTGTTTTTGGAGATAAGAAGAGGAGCTTCTTCATCTAGGAGGATCTCAGATGGGAGCTGCTGCTCCTCCTCATTGAATGGAGGTTTTTGCCTCCATCTATAGATTTTCTGGGCACATCCCAATGGGAGAAGACCCCAGGGCAGACCCAGACCTTCCTGCTTCATATACTTTGACTTTTAGTGAGACTTGGATCTAATTGACTCTTACTCTGTTTTCTCAGTTGTGTATTTTATTATTCTTTTAGTCCCATGCTGCTTTTATTCCTGTTTTATCTGATTTAATTGTGACTTATTCTGTGAAGCACTTTGGGGGTATCTGCTGTTGGAAATGTGCTATATAAATAAATTTGACCTTGACCTTGGGAACACCATGCATAGGAAACATTCCTGCAACAAAGTCTTCCATCTGCAACAAAATGTATCTAGTTACCTTTATCCTGTTGCATTCTTCACTAGACCTTCTTGGAACAGTTGACATTGGTAATAACAAGGGATGTTTGATATGGGCTTTTTTTTTATACCAACATCCAATATACCGACATAGTCTGATACCAACATATGCGGGGTCCTCTCTTCATAAAAAAAGAACTAAATCCTTTTTGGTAACTAACGTCACATATCTCCTAGCATGCTTACTTAAGTTTGACACCTTGAGTGAGACAAGTTGTGTCATTAAAAGAGTGAAAAGCCATTGTAATCATTTTAAGCTCCCTCAACCTTACTGGATTTAAGCTACCAAACAGGTTTTTAACTTCAATAAAGGTTAATTAAAGAACGCTTTTAAACTGTGTCTGAGTCCATTTGCAGACCTTTAAATAATAAAGTCTCTGCTGGGTTAATGCTTTTATTGCTTTGGACTCGTCTTGTTCATGCATTTCACTGTTAGAGATGGTGTGGGTCTTAAAATTTGAAGGGAACTTAAACGCCCTCCCTCTCAAAGCAGAGCGCTCCAAACATTTAGCAGAAAATTGTACGACGACTGTTCTATGTGGACGAATGATACCAATATCTCCCAAAGACAGGGATGCACATAACGATGAATTATTGCAGTGTGTGACAGTCTATTAGAGGATAGTTAAGAAAAGAAATCATGATTTTCTTTAACCCACTGTTTGGAAGTACCTCAAATCTATTAAAAACAAAAATGAAAGTATTTTCTTCATAATTTTAGACATTCATTTCAGCACAGCCTCTGGTGGGTATAATGGCAGCCTCACAGAAGTTGTTGCTAGGGAATCTGCAGTGTGTGTGTGTGTGCGTGTTTGATGATTTGGGGAGTACACCTGCTGTGTTTTATCATCCTAAAGGTATATGTTTGTTTGAATGCATACGTCCCTTTTGAGGTTGGGGCGGGGCTGTGACCTACACCTAGCCCATCTATGGGTGGACGCTTTTTTGTCACCACTTTAAATGTCAGCTGAATGGATCACATGTTTCCAATAACCGGCCCTTGTATCCCCCCATGCCGTCCTCCTGATGGGAGTGGATGCAACGCTTCTGCTGCAGGAGAGACTCTGCTAAAACAGATGAAAGCCACTCGAAGAGGCCCTTGTCTCCCCCTTGTCTGGCGCTTATAGAGATGGATGGAAGGGAGTGCATCACACTCGGCACACGAGGGGCTTACTGATGAAGGTGTGGGGGGAATGAGTGGCAGCCGTAGCAGCCTCATTCCTCGGTGCCTCAACCCTCTGGCACCTGGCTCTGAGCCAGAGATGGCTCTCTGGAGCCCGGATGATGGGATTTATGAATAAACAGGGGGATCAAGTAAACACTTAGAAAAGAAAACAAGACAAATGTAACAATGGCGTGGGCTTGAGAGGAGGCATTTAGAAAGAAATAGAGAGGTAAACAAGAAGATTAGAGCATAAAAGGAGGAGGAAGGTGTAAAGATATGATGCTAGCTGTGGGAGTGCCTCTGCTCGGTCCCTCCAGGAAGTCATGCCACTGCTTCTCTTCAATTGAAGGAGGCTGTATTGCCATAGCAACCGAAGAGAATCTGCACCCGTCTCCCGGCTCATCGGGCTGGGTTGTACGTGTGCACGCATGAATGTGTTTCGTGCAAACACATCGGCTCATCGCTGCTGCATGTGTGCCTCTTCTTCTGAAAAGTGTGTGTGTTGTTTTATGAGCATTGAGTGCAGGCATGCATGTGCAAGAGGAAAACACACACACACACACAGCCTCACATTTGCAGTTTGTACTGCAGGCTTTATTTTTAGCACGTGGCACTTATATAATCAGGGTGACACTGGGGGGAAATATAAAGAAGAGAAAACATCTCCATGCCACTTTAGCCTTCTGTTTATTCTTCTCCATACGTTCCTTCTCTTGTTTTGCATCTTTCCTCTCCTCTGTTTTCATCTCTTCTCCTCCCCTGCTTGCCTCATTATATATTTGACATCCATTTCTTCCCTCTTTTGCTGCCCTTTTCCGAGCGTGTTTTTGTCTGTCTCCCACACCCGTCATCTGTCTCCCCTTTTATAGCCTCACTTAAATTCCTTTTCTCCATGAAAGAAATCCAAGCGGGCTAAAAGGCACAGGGCAAAAATGTTGGCGGAAAACAGAGAGCAATGTTTAGAGAAAATAAATTTAGGGGAGTAAAGACAACAGAGAGGTGAGTAGAGATATAAATACCACAGCAGAGGCAGAAGGAGGGTGGTGGATAGCGCTAGGAGCAGACAGGTCCTCTCTCCCGAGGAGGAGATCAGGGAATTCTTCGCACAAACGTTCACTTCACACTCATGTTTTGTCGCTTTTCTTCTTCCTCTTCCCCCGTGTTGGTCCGTTCCTTCAGGTAATTTGAAAATAGATGACATTTCATGATTCATTAGTGGGATCAGTGCAGGCTGGGTTCATGGAAGCTTGCAGCTAAGGTGATGGGAATAACCCACTCTGCTGTTCTCCTGTTACATGCAGCAAACCACAGCTTCACTCACAAACAGCTTCACGGCGGACTGACGTCAGGGTTTGCTTTGGAAATAGCTGACATTTGCTGTATAGCTGCGGCATGTTTGATGTGATCAAGTGCTGCTAAGCTGAATGGCACATCTGAAGAGTCATCAAAAAGTCTCGGTGTCTGTTGTGTGTACAGCGTCCTACGGCTGCATCTCTGTGGGAAACTGCTTACACACATCATTTTAATCACTTTTACTTGGTTTGTGGGTGAGCCGGTATCTCATGTGAAGTAACTCCGAGGCTGCAGTAGAGGGAACGTTCCACACAGCTAGAGCGTATGTAGATGATTGTGCTGTTTTCTGTTTGATGGAAGTGCTGAGCAGATATATAAAACACATCTATGGTCAGAATGAGTTGAAAGAGTTTTTCTCTGTGTGGAAATAGCACCACTTTCTCAAAAAAAAGGGACTTTGAACTTAGCCAGGATGTTTTGAAGCCTGGATCACACGGCACAGTGATTATGCCGAATTTTGTCCCGATTCTCCTCTTCCAACATTCTTAAAGATGCACCGACTGCCTAAAGATGACCTCATCAGATATTCCTGCCATGTGTGGTGTGTTAAGCATGCTCTGGTCCACCCAGAAAGACATCATAACCATTCCGATCACAAATCGGGTATATTCAACATGTAGGATCATTTGTCCGATATCGGAGCACGTGTGGTTTGCCTCCAGAACAATGTGAGCCAATCAGAAAGTGAGGTGGAAGCACGCTGGACAGGGCGAGGAAAATCCAAATCCTCCTCCTCGTCTTTCATTTTTGTTTACTCTGAAGTCACATATGATCTTGGGATATCTTGAGACTTCCTGTCTAATCTGGGAATGTGATGGTTCCATGTGATGTGTTTTTCCGTGTGGCTGGACACCAAACGCTGTAGGACCAGAACTGTTATATCTGTGATTTTTTTTTATAGGCAGGTTCTCTCACCTTTTGAAAATCGTCTGATCATTTTTAAATCTTGTCGTGTGAACCAGGCCTAACTCTAAATAAATACTCCTGACCCTAAACCTAAGCAATAATTAATCAAACCTAAGTCCTAGATAACCTAATCCTAATTCTATGAAAATATACGGTAAGCTAAACCTAGCCAGATAGTTTCAAAGCCTAACCACATAGGTTTGATGCTTAAAGGTCAACTTTACTCATACATGTGCAGTGGTCTCTAGTGGGAATGAATGGCTTGTAAATTGTTCTCTGGGGGAAATAAAGCTCTGGTGCGCCTGTTTGAGGACATAGAAGTCAGCTGGAGGAGAACGTATCAGATGGCAGGATTTATTTCCTGATATTTGGACATCTTGCTTCTGATTGGATAACAGCAACGCGACTCTATAAAGGAGAACAGATTACATCACCACTCAATACTCACCAGATTTCCTGTCTTTAGTTTAGAAGTTGACTAAACTTTCTAACGGTAAATGTAATTATTAAAGTATAAATTTTAACAAATCTAATTCAATACTCCACTGCTTTCCCACACAAACAGCTGAAAATAGCTCACAGTCTGCCTTATGGAGGAAAAAACATGGTGATAGAATTCTGTGTAGCTGTAATGAAATAAGTTTTTGTCAGTTGTGCCGACTACTGTTGTGCAAAAACTAGATCTGCTCCCTGCGTGTGTGTGTGTGTGTGTGTGTGTGTGTGTGTGAGTGTTGTAGAGCTACGTGTGCTCCTTTCTGCAGCATCTCGGATCTGAGACACATATGGGTGGGCCTTAAGCTCTGGAGTGCAGAGAGTGTCACCTCCTGTATCTGCTGAACATGAACATCTGTTTTATATGTCAGCAACTCTGTAGAACAACAAACCAGGCAACATTTAATGTCGATGTAAAGATCATAAAATACTAGTTACTTCATAAAACTCTCATTCAGTCACTCATCAGACCTAAGGTGGTTAAGGAAGCTCTTTACAATAATAATTATTTACAGCTGTTACACTAAAACACACCTGGAAAAGGCCAAGATGTCCTTTTAAACAGCTAAGTGGACATATCTGCACAGGCAGCAACAAAAACGTTGATCAGAATTTGTGCACCAAAAAAAAAAGGGGAAGTTTGAAAAGTGATGCTGTGCAAAACTAAAGGAAGCTGCTAAAAGCGTGAGAGGATATATTTAATGTGAATGGCTCCAACTCATGACTCTCAGCTACAAATGCAGCATAAAACCTGACAAGACGGGTTTGAGCTTGATTATGATCTTGCAAATCTCTCCACAATCCGTCTGTCTCCCAAGGTTAAAGCTCTATAGCTGCAGTCTGAGGCAGTCTGGGAAACACGCTGTATTTACATGTAGAAGTGGATTTGTTTTGTTTTTTTGAGAGCGAGAGATTAGCCGTGTTCTTCTCTTTGAACCATGTTTTACATTGTTGTCATGTTGTTTAAAATCCCAGCCTGATTGTGTTTTAACCCCAGTTCTCAATGGGAAACCTGCCGTACCCAAGGTAAAAAAAGACTTGGATTCATCCCCTGAATCCTCCAATCTGATAAAGTAGAGGGAATAAATTCAGTCAGGAAATTCCATCTGGCAGCGATCCAAACAGCACAAAGGCAGGCACGACCAAATCTGTGTAGTATTATTGTTGATCTTGGATTACAGAGCGAGGCAGCGGAGCGGTGACCTATCGTGCAGTTGTTGAAACAGCTTTTTGGTAACACCGCTCCTGCTCCAGCTTCCCCTGCATGCACCGTTATTCCCTCTGTCGCTGGGCGAGCTCGGGTTTGATGCTCGCTGCTGCAAATTCGAGGAAAACAGTCAGGGAGCATCGTGGAAGACCCGCTCTGCTTCTCCGCTGTGATGTTTGGTCACAGCTGGCTGCAGATTGGGTTGTGCTTGTATGGATAAATACGACAAGCAGCCATTATTCACATGTGAGTCAGGGCTGTGCTCTGAAAAGCCACATTCACAATGCTGAAATGCACGGTGTGTCCTCATGTTTGCATGCAGGTGATGTCCAACTCAAATGCTTCTCATTTGGAGACTTTTTTAAACAAATGTGAGGAGAAACTGAGCAGAAAGCTATGATCTGTGATGGTAGCATCAGTGTGGTCCTGTACGGTAACCCAGAAGGCACCAGAATGAGGTCAAACATATTAAAATTGACATTTTAATGCTTCGTTATATGAACTGGCTCCAGCACCCGACTGAACTGGAACCAATTTGGTCCAAAATGAGGCAATAGAGGCTGCCTGACAGCTCAGGGAACCATCATCAGATATTACCCCAGACAGCCACTCACGTCACATTATTTACTTGTTGAGGCGGGGAAACGGGCTTCCTGCTCTTTGGTGAATTCATTTAAGCATCAAAGCAAATGTCTGGGATTTGGTGATGATGTCAAATATTACTACAGTTTCTGATGACACGACGACTTTAATGTTTTTAATTTACGCTCCCACATCCAAGTAGGACATGCATGTCGTTTTGGATTATACGATTGGTCTGGGGTGGCAGCCTTTGTCAAAATTCAAAGCACATGTGTGTGTTTCTCCTGTCTGGCTGCTGCGTGAGGCAATATTAAGAGGAGAAAGTGTTGACTCAGGGGGAAGGAAGCTGTCAGATTAATAACAAAGAAGAGCCACACGAGGCGGTGGAGGAAGCATGAGAAATTAGACAGGGTGTCTTCACGGTTCGCGCAACCAGGGCGTGCACGTGGAATTTACTGTGATTCACTCAGGTTCATCCTGTTTTCTGTCCCGCAACCTCTTTCCCTTTGCTCTTCTTGTTCCACCAGAACGTACTTCTCGTCTAATTTGAGCAAATAGTTGGATATATTTGAATTTTTAATGGCAAAAACGGGCCGTGACAGGAGCTGGAGGGAGGGGCAAAGTAGGATGGGGGAGGAGCCTCTGGATGAGGAGTGAGGAAGTGGGAGGAAGAGCTGTTACCAGGATTATTCTCATCATCTGATTTCACTGTGATTCTTAGGTGGGCTGTCTGTGTGTGTGTTTGTGTGTGTGTGTGTGTGTGTGTGTGTGTGTGTTACAGCGTGTGTATTATATATATTCTTTTCTTCCTGTTTTGAATTGAGATCAAATCTAAAAGCATTTTTTAGAAATTAAAATAGCTAGGGTCTACAGTAATAATGTCCATGTCTATTGTTTGATTCTCTGCCTCATTAATTGCTTTGGGGGCAAATTTTCTTGAACGATTAAAATGCGATTAATCAAGATTAATTCATTACAAAGCCTCTAATTAATTAGATTAATTTTTTTAATCGAGTCCCACCCCTAGTATTAACACATTAGGGTTTAGTTTAGTGTTATATAATCATGCACACAAACCTCTTGTGGAGCTGCAAATTTAATAAAATAAGACAATAAAATACAATAAGTGAATGAAGTCAGCCGTCTCTCTCTAAGGTTTTCTTCAAACTGTTCTTTTTACTAATGGCTGCTCCTCTAATTATCCGTTTGCTTATGTTTCCTAATACAAAAGTCACCCACAATGACATCATCCACCTCCTCCTCATCCTTCCTTCAGCGCTGCTCTTCCTTCTCTTCTTTACCGTTGTTGGTCACATGACCCTGTGTCACTCTCTGAGTCAAGATGAGCTGTCCCTAGCCTGATTTTGTGCCGGTCAGACTCGAGAGATCATTTTGTCTTTGTTATTAGGCTGTGCAATCATTTTATCTATAGTAATCTTTTTCTGAATTTGTCTTCTATTTATTAATTTTATGGAACATTTCTCATTTATATCTACAAGTATACTTTTTTAGAAGAAATAACGACACAATAAATAGTTCAAAGTGTTTTTGTTGACTCCATACATGAAGGGGATTTTCATTGAGGAGGTCCAGCCTTGCCGCCCTGCCCAGACCTTTAGCATCTGCTTTGCACACACACACCACCACCCCCAGGTAGAATGATCTAGATCCTCCACTGTTTTAGTGTAGAATTATTTGCAGCAGTCTTCTAAATACTGAATATCATCACAGCTGTTTGGATAAATGAAAAGATCTGTTACTAACATGCTCCTGCCCTGTTTGACCAGCAAATCAGGAAAACTGAGACAGATCATTCCTGATGGAACTGGAGCGTTTCTCTGTTTTATAAAGAAGAGATGATAAAAATAACTCCCAGTTAGACTTGTGGGCGGCATATAGACCAGTAGAAGCCCAGCAGGGAAAAAATGCAGAAGATAAATTAAGAATTCAAATTTAAGAAATGTGTGAGGACAGATGTAACTGTAACATTTTACATGTTAGTTTATAAACCAGTCAACACAATTTTATTTGTAAAGCAGCTTTGATGTCACACAAACATCAAATAAACTAAAAAAATATGAAAAAAACAACTTAAGTGGCAGAATACAAATGTATAATTATAAGGAAATTAGAGGGGAAAATAAAAAATAATGTCAAATAAACCAAAGTGAGTAAACACCTTCATTATAATCAGATTTGAACAAAATAACTCACTGAAATGTAAAAAAAACAAAAATAATAACTAGAATAAAATATAAAATTTGACAAAATCGTCATTTGCTGTCAGAAGAATGAATCTGATCATAATCAGCACTGAGACGAAATGTAATCCATACTTATTAAACAGATGTTTTCAGGCTTTTCTGCTCTCATTTGTTTACTTTTTCCACCTTTAGAGGAAGTGACGTGTTTGCCATGCCTGCTAACACTGTTACAGGTAGAAATACAGGAAATCCGCCAGGTTACCACACAGATGTGAGGAGGAAGAGGAGGAAAAAGTAAACAAAGAAAATTCTGCAGATAAAACTGGAACCAAGTGGAAACAGGACGTGTCTTTCCCATCCGCCTGTCTGCAGCGGACAAGAGGTGGGGGACGTCCTGGACAGGTTGTCAGTCCATCAGGGCCACATAGAGACAGCCAATCACACACACACACACACACACACACACACACACACACACACACACACACACACACACACACACACACACACACACACACACTTCTGTCAGTCTGTGGTGTCTGACTCTGGATTTGGCTCAGACTGAATGAATTTAGTTCAGTTTCCAGGAGAGAAGCGTAGAAGTGAGTGCTGCATGCCGGGCGGACACGCAGGCCAGCCGTCTGTGGACCTCAGGAGCAGACTGGGATAGGAGGAGGTTTGGATCTGACTAAAGAAGGAGCTGTGTGGGATAACGGAAAAGAATGAATGTGCAGATGAGAAACCAGGAGAAAATGGCAGCTCTTCATTCTAATACTACAGGTCTTAGTATTTTACCTGTTGTGGGCAGCACTTTGAACATCCTCAGCTTGGAGAAATAGAAATGAGTCGAGCTCACAGCTAGTTGGAACAGGGCCAAACCTAATTATATTTTTAAAATAGCAACAATTTTGAATCATGTGATTTTTAAAATCTTGATTTTTCTACCACTTCTGTTTGCAGACAACCGTTAAAATTTATTCAAACAACCAATAAAACAGAATTTATAAAATAACATTGATATGAACTATTGTGAAGGTTTAGGACTAAAGTAATCCGCGTTGGTCTTGGTTATCTCATCAGGCCTGTCACAACTCATCTGCATTTCTCATAAATAAGGCTGTTCCTAAAGCTGGTCACATTAGTCATTATTCTAAACTTTTCTCAGAACCCTCTTGTTGGCTGAGCTGCTGCTTTAGAGTCTTGTACTTTTGTATTTTTATTACTCTCCTGCTTAAAGGTAATGGTGACCTGAGCTGTGAGAGATGCTCTTCATGCCAAATATTCATCTGTCACTTTCTACTTTGAACTTTTTTTATTCAACCTCAGTGCATGTGTGGCATAAATTCCATCTTATGCATGAGACTGCATGTTTGCGGCAAGGGGAAAAAAGCTTTTGCAAACAGCTAGCTCAGTCATTTAACTGCTGTTAGTTGCTGAGGACCTGTTGCATGTCTAAGGAGATGTACATGGACTGTAGACTATCACATGTCTATGGTTGGGAAGCTTCAGTGCTGCAGAGTGTGGTATGAACCATAAAGCCCATTGGTGAGACCTTCACCAGACCTATGAACTGGTTATCCATCTGTTGACTGGCTGGGGAGCTGGGAACAGTTTAGACACTCGTTAATCCTGTAATTAATGACCAGGTGAATTATTGACTTAATTCCATTACATGAATATGCACCAGCTTTATGCATCTAATAACAAACACAGAGCTCAGTCTGAGTGCAGGTAGAGTCATTTCTGCTACAGGGGCTTTAAAAGCTACAACCACAGCTGGTGCTCACATGTTCTCTTGAGTTTGGATTCCATTTTCCCTTTTTTGGAACTTCATAGGGTCTAATAGTGTCCTAAAGTTGTGAAGCTAGTTTGTGTTTTGTGGAAATTGCAGACCAACCTTTTGCAGGAATAACCCCTCATCGACGTGACTTCTGTCATTGTTCCACTGGTTCCGAGACTGACCCCTATTTCATGCCTTAAGCGTTGCACACTGAATGAGCCATCTGCAGCTGAGTGACAGCTTTTCACTCCGAAGGACCGAGACTGCACGACTTCTCCTCTCGTCTCTCGCCTCCACCTTTTAACGCTTCTCTTTACATTTCCCCCTTCGCTGCCTCTCTGCGGTATTCAGCCAATCCGGCACACCTAGGGTGATGTGAGCAGGTGTTGTTTCTCTGTCAGCGGCCACACTGAAGGAGATGTTGGGAATGAAGTTGGTGTTGAGATTACCGGGAAATCAGGTCAGCTTCCTTAACTTGCACACTCAAACATCGCTGCACACCGTCTAAAAATAAGGTCTTGGACGAAGGGGGTGGACAGGGAAATAAAACACGTGAAAGCAGAAACATTTGCTGTAGAGGATGTGACGAGTGTAAAAACGGTATAAACTAAAGAAAGTGGGCGATAAAGGCATAAAGAGAAGATGGAGATAGAATAAGATGAACTGACTGAACGGGGCAAACGATATCTATGGTGATTTTCCTTGCCACACCTTATTAAGGTATCATGTTGAGTTGCCCCCTCCTCGACCTTTCAGCTTTCCTCAGGTGCTGACACACTGTGTTCCAAACAAACACAGCAGGAGGTAAAGGGGGGACAGCAGCAGGATGCGGTAGGGCCATAACAAGCCACTGTCTTACTTCATAGGACAACATTAAGGGCTGATTTGATTAACATTACTAGTTTTCTATGTCGGAACTTATTTCCATCCAGATTTATGATACATATATATATATATATATATATATATATATATATATATATATTTTTTTTTTTTTTTTTTTTTTTTTACCAAGATGTATTGGTAAAAGAAAAGTCATTCCACATGTTTAAGTTTTCTCCAGCATTACTAAAGGATCCCAGTTGCGTTAAGGTCTGGGCTCAATTAGTTTACTTGTATATGAATTTTCAAGGCACCATCTTAAATTGTTGGTAAAGGGGATATATAATGCAAAACTCACTTTCTACATACTTTTGTGCTCCATGTGGGTCCCTACTGCCTCTATAAACACTTCAAATGTGAATAAAAATCATCTATCCATTAACTGTCAGAGTTTGGTCTAAGAATTCATAGGCTTCTACATACCTTTAAAAAATCCCCTTATTGTGATGTCACAATGAGGGAAATTAGCATAGACCCTTCCCAATGTTCCTTGCCTTGCCATGCATGCTGGTGTATCAATAATCATCATCATTGTGTTCTTTGTGTGAAATTTTTAGGGATGTCCGATATTATCGATTTACTACTAATATCGGCCGATATCGGCATTAAAATTTAATATCGGAAAATATCGGTAACAGTTTTCAGTCTTTTAATGACACAACTATTACTTACCATACACATATTATACATCAAATTATTCAGTTTCTTCTCCTCTTTCTCAAAATGTAAAAATATATCAGATCTAAGGTTGAGTTTTTGAGATATTTTAGTTTATTTGGCACAACTTGTGAAATTTGCCCTGTGTGTAGCTAGACAGCTAACAAACAACTAAAACAAAACAAGAATCTTCACCCAAGGTTGGATTTTTAATCTGGATCTTTATAAATGTTTTATCACTATAGCTGCAATATAAAAAAAAAGAAAAAATATGTTATAAATACAGACATCTTAGCGTCATGCTTTGGGAGAATGAGATTCAGCTGCTGTTGGAGACAAAATAAATATGACACTTTTCCTATTACTAACTTAAATTGAAGTAGTTGTCATTGTGCACAGAAAATGTTCATGATAGGAGATATGTGATGTTAGTAACCTAAAATGTTTGAGTTTTCCTTTTTTATGAGAGGGGGACACATCATATATCGGTATTGGAAATCAAGAGTCAGACAGTATCGGAATATCGGATATCGGTAAAAAAGCCAATATCGAGCATCTCTAGAAATTTTCAATCATGAGAAGCACAGAATGTATACATTTATAACAGGGCCCTCATATGTGTGTGGGTTGAATGGTGGGAAGTGCTGTTGCAGTACTTTGCTCTCCTAACCCTAACCCTTTAGAACCATTCTCCATTACATCATTGCTGTGCTGTTTCATTGTGACTTTGCAGTTTCGATGAGGGAGAGCTGCTCTGTGGTCGTTGTCTTAGTTATTTTGTAGGTTTCAGATGTTTTGAGAGTGTTTTGAGAGCAACACTTCAACGTGTATTTGTTGAAGGATTGAGAAGGGTTGAAGGAAGATGGGTGAGTCTTGCTGTTGTCTTTACGCTGCTGGAGTAATCCCTTGTGGAGTAATCCCTTGTTACTTTGTAGTTTGCCTAGTACAAGTGCACCCTTAAGGCTCGGTGGAAGTTATTTGTTTGATACAGAACATCACAACAAGCAACATCCGTGCACTGCAGCAACAACATGCCTGAAACGAGAATCACCACCATAAAAGATGGAGGCGAAGACCACCAGCAGCACACACAATGCACACCCAGTACTGGAAAAGTGGAAATTAGATAGTGTTGGTTATGTGTAGGTTCTAAAAAGTGTTTCTCTTCTCCCATTTATACACCCACACTCATATAAATGTGTTATATTATATATTAGCACACTGTAAACATTCTCACTCATGTACCAAGAGGCATGTCGGAGGCTTACCCAAGGGCAGGGCTGAGAGACTGAGCCCAGATCCTTCTGCTGGGCTGAGGGCACCTCTATGGGTCCTGTTACATAAAAATACTTACGGTGGATACTTGTTAATACCTTACATGTGCAAAGAAGGATTATGTCTCCCAGCAGGGTGGAAGGCTGACCGGGGTATGGTTGAACACTTTTCAGATGATGTCATTAGTTAAAAAAAAAAAAAAGCAAATAAACTGAATTCTTGCAAACAAAATAGTTTCAGTCTCAGGACTTTAAATGATAAACAGGGAGAACATACCGCAGTGGTAAAGATGTAATACTTTAAGGAGCTGAGCAGGGGAGAGCAAAAGCAAACCATCACACAGACACTTTAGCTGAAAGGATATGTTCTGCTGTACAGCCTGTCCTCAAGAGGTTTTCAACAAATGTCAAAGCAAATGAGAAGAGTGATGGATGATGGGATTGATCTGTTTAGTTTCCACTGATTCTTTCCCTTCCATCACCTCTTCCAATATGCGAGGTTTCCCATCTGTGCCCCAGAGGACTTCAAGTGCTTTCCAACAAGACCCCAACTCTGACCGACCCACTGAATAGCTGCTATTTGTCTCCCTCAGGCAATATTACACATCTTCAGCACTTCAGCAGCCCTCATCCTCCTATTATTAGGCCCTACCCTACAGGGCCAACTGTTTAGATAGCCCATTCCCTCCTTGCAATATTTATACATAAAACCATTTACCAGCAAGATTGGGACTGTTTGGGGTCATCTTTGGATAAACGATAAGGACCACCATTTCTATTATGTAAATGCTCATTACATTTATAACTCCTGAAAAATAGGGACATTAATTAATCAATCTATAGAAACACCTGTGGTTGTCCAAGTCAGACACTAGCCAAACACAATTATTTGTCAAATTCCCTAAACATTTTTATTTGAGCAACTAGACAGAAAATTGTTGAATAATTGTGATCTGCCATGGATGTTTACATTTGTGTTCAACCCTTTGAGCTGGTTTCAAAACAGTGTAGTCGGGGTGTACTAGTAGTTGTAGATATCCTCCATCCATCCATCCATCCATCCATCCATCCATCCATCCATCCATCCATCCATCCATCCATCCATCCATCCATCCATCCATCCATCCATCCATCCATCCATCCATCCATCCATCCATCCACACATTCATCCATCTATTTTGAGAAGAAACATGATATCTGAAGGATATGGGCCCACACCCATGCCCCCACTAGTAATTAGCCGAGTTCATGCTGTAAAACTGAGCTTCTCAGTGTGTCATCACTAATGGACCTATTGCAGACCTTTATCTTCTCCGAACAGGTAAAATACAGCAAATTCCTTTTCTTCGCCTGTGTGCGCTTCGTGGATAGATTGCAGAGCTCTAGCTTCCCATCCGATCTCCTGGGCTGTTAGCTAACGGTAATGAGGATTCGGGAGGAAGGGATGATGGCAACACGCTCTAAGGGATGGAATTAGCGCTGAGCATTTCAACTTTCCCTCGGAGACGATGGCCCTTTTATCCCATCATTATTGGCAGAGACAATGGTGTGGTTAATCTTTTTAAGACAACACAGCAGAGGGCCAGGAGGGAGGGAGGAGCTGTCCAATAATCTCATCAGAGACCAGAGGACATACACTATGATGGAGGAGAGTACCTCCCGTACATGTTGAATCATTCTTCTCTCCTGGCACATCGCGGTGCTTTCCTCTCCACCACCGTTCTCCCTGCAACCTTGTGAGTGTGTGTGTGTGGGAGCTCAAAACACACCATGCAGCTCTGTGACTTCAACGTGTGTGTCAGTGTGTATGTGGGCAAACACCACTAACAGCATTAAAGAAAGGTTCAATGTGTCAAAAGAGCTGTCAGGTGAATAATGTACATGTAAGGTGAACATTTTGAAGAGAAATAAATCTGTGTGAGTTACAAAGTGCCAGCTGTGATGCTGTGAAGGAAGCATGATGCAAATTTCTCCATAAACTAATCTAAATTCACATATAAATTGCAGAAATGTGAGGTTTTTTGCTTTCTGTTACTAAGTGTAGTTTAGTGTTGCATATCTACAGACTTAGTGAAAACTGAAAAGGAGGTGGCCCTGCTATTTTGCATTATGGAGTTCCTCAAGGTTTGGTGCTTGGACCACTACTTTTCTTTTTTGCACAAGGTGGAAGCAACTATAGTGCATTGTGGGTAGAAACAAAGACCTAAAACTAAATATGATGCATGCAATCACAGTTTTTAATGTGTTTGCTGGAAATGTTTTATATCATGTCTATGTTTTCTTATATAGTCCAATATTTGGTGTGAAGGAGGACACATATATAGGTAAATATTTATTTATTAAAATGGAATAGCAATAGAAACAATGCAAGTATTGCTATCATTTGAATTATCTTATATAATAGTGCTGAAAATAGAACTAAAATCAGGGACAATTTTGCTTTCAAACACCAGTTAGCCACATTATAAAGGCCTGTGGTCTAATACTGTGTTGGTGCTGCCAGGCCTGAAGACATTAGCAGCTCATCCTTTAGGTCCAGTAAGATTTTAGAATGGGTCTCTTAGGATATGATTTGTTTTACCAACACTTTCCTGAAGTGTCAAATCAATATTAGATTTGGGGAATTAGGGGGCCAACGGAGCACCTTGAACTCTCCTCAGACCATTCTTGAGCAATTTCTACAGCGTAGAGCACATGATTCTGCTGAAAGAGGCCACCAGGGAGTACTTTCACCACAAAGAGTTGTGTACGGTCAGTAACAATGTTTAGTTAGGTGGTGCATCTCAATGTAACACCCAGTAGAACGTTGCCCAGAGCATCACACTCCCTCATTAAGCTGGCCTTTCCCCCCATAGGCCATCTTATTTCTCTCTCCCCTAGATAAATACACACATACTCTTACACACACCGTTGTTGATGTCATTTAAAAGAAAGTAGTCTTTGAACACAGCTGTCATGCTACTTTTTTAACATTAAAGACTATTCTCCACTTGGCAAACAGCAGCCTCGTTGCATCATGAGCGCGTGTTTTCAAACAGCCAACCTAATTTGAAGCATGAGCTTCAACTCTTCCTCTCTTTTTTGTTTCCTACATAAGAAACAGAACAGCGATGCAAGTCACAGCAGTTGTTTTTTTTTTATCAGTGTGAAAATTGTTCCAGACTAGGTGCCTTTTATTATTGATGCATGTTGCAGGCGTGACTCTGCTAAAAACTGGGAACACACACACACACACTAATCCTAATTCACTACATATGGGTGCTTTTGCAGGTGCAAATCAGCAGCTAAACCACACATTGCACTTCCATCTCTAACTGCACTGACAACTCAAAGCATCTCTTTAAAGCACAGTGCATGAATTAAGTAACTTACTATAGGTTTCAAAGAGTCAGACTGTGCTAGATCAGCGCTGTTTAGGTTATTTGGTAATTTTCTGATAGCTGGCAGTAATTTTGACTCAGATGATGAAAAATAATAAGACCCACAGTCTGCTGCATTGTTCCCTTTGCAAAAAAAAGGTAGACATGTCACCAAAAATATAAATTTTGTGTCCTTCAGTGTTTACTCTAGCATTACTTTCAAGTTTTCTGGCAGTTTGTCTTTTTTTAAACAGTTTTATGTTACAGTGACATTTTTTTTGGATAAGGTGGAAACCACCACTGTATTGCCACTGTATTATTTTAGTCATTCTATTTTATTCTATTTTATTTTTTATCTCTTTACTTTTTCTTGTACAGCACTTTGGTACAGTTTTCTGTTTTTTTATTAGTGCTTTATAAATAAATTGGATTGGATTGGATACGTAACTTGACAGAATGTGTTTGAAACACTACAGATGAATAGACTGGCCCACGTGGACGGCTAAAGGGAGCTGGTAGATTTATGAGATAACTGAAGGTTTAGAGACTGGACGTCAACATTATGAGACCAAACCAAGCTCTGAACAGAAGGAGCGTAAATATAGAAAAGGATTTCACCACAATAGCCTTCTGAGTTAGCCGCTCACTGGGAGCCAAAAACCCCAGAATACTCGTCTGACGTTAATAACTCTAGAAGGAAACGTTTCTATGGAGTCTGTAGACTACATGCTGTGTTTTAATCCTCCAAAGGGCAGAAATAAAACTCCTAATAAGCTTTTCAATAGAAATTCATTGGCAGGCTGTGCTACGTTTAAAGCAGTCCTACAGTGCCCAAAGGCCATTGGAAGATGTTCCACAGTCATTTCTGTATAATTAGGAATTTATCAGGGGGCCCATTTTAACATCAGAAGACATTGCATTAGTTGTGAGCCCTAAGGTTAAGAAACTGTGATGTACTGTTGAGAATTGCAGCATAAAAACCCTCGCTATAGGCGCGTTATGAATGTGTTCTGTGGAGTGTGTTCAGAAAACATTGTAAGCACACAACTCCAGGCTGTAAGATCATAATTTCAGTGTGTTTTCAAGTGTTTGTGTCAGTCTGTGCTGATGTGTGGCTGCGTCACGTAAATAGGGGAGTTTTTGTGTGTGGACAGAGCGTGGACTCAAATACAGCTGACATGGGCTTGGTGTTTAGTTTATTTGGGTTTGTGTTACCTTGTCCTGCATGGAAAAAGATATTTGTCCCAGCCAGCCCACATAGGTGGGCCCCATATGGGATCTATATGGGGCAAGCCGTATGGGTCCCAAAAGGGTTTTTTCACAGTTTCCATGGTGGCCCCACAGGGGTTTGCCGGTGTTTGAGTCAAACCCTCTGAAAACCCATGTAGGGCCCATGTGGGCAAAAATCTTTCTGTGCCAATCCTCATGGGGCCACTGTGGAAACCGAGGACAAACCCTGTTGGGACCCATATGGCTTGCCCATATAGATCCCATATGGGACCCACCTATGTGTGCTGGCTGGTTGTGTTTGTGTTTTACAGTTCAAGCTGCTCTTTGTTAGCCTGGCAAGCCATCCTATATATGTGAATATATAGTCTGGCCACGAACCATTGACGGCTCTCAGTCGTGAGGCGGGATCTACGGTTGTCTTTCAAAATGTCAGCACGCAATTGGATAGCGCTAGGACCAATCAGAGTGACGAACAACATGACGTAATCCGGAAAAGCGGGAGGCTTTAATAGCGTCTAGCTTCAATGATTTCTGTCATTTTTGTATGAAAAACACGCGAATATCAGGTGTACTGGGACATTGCACTACTTTGTTTGATAAAAATAAGAAGCCGCTAAGTATATCAGACAGACTTACGCACGTTGGAGTCTAAATAATCCAATGTTGATGACAAAGCCGTTTCAAACGAACGTGTTTTCCGAGTTGCCGCCATGTTGCTTGGGTTCGCGGCGTTCGCGGCCGCAGCGCTGACGTCATCGGCTACTCCCGCTCTGTGATTGGCCCATGATATAGAGCGCTGTGATTGGCCCAACCAAAACTATAGCGAGTTGTGATTGGATAGACACAGCAGTGGTTTGGGCTGCGAGGTTTCCAATGAAGCGTGCCTAGACCAAACTCTGCAAAGCAAGAATTGGTCTAGTTCACTAGGCTAGCTCTTTGTAAGATTCTTATCCAAACTTGTGCTCTGCGGTCGTCTCAGTTCAACTTATAAAAGCCGTGCTGTGGTTTTAACTTCCGGTGATTGCAGCGCTTGTAGTTCTGTTTTTGAAAAATGCTTACCTCTTTTTCCTCCTCTTTTATCACCTCATAGATGCTCCTAACAAATCACAAAGTCCTTTATTATCTTTAGTAGCTTCTCTTAGCTGTTCATTAGTGATGCAGTCTCTATGTGCAGCTGTCTCGATGCGAGGAATTCACACATTATTTTAGACACTTAACTACTCTACTCGTGTCTTTGTATGTGAACTCCTAAATCAAACATGTTTAATGCAAGCTATTCATTAAAGCAGTTCAATTATAAATTAGTTTTTGTCTGCTTTACTTTATTTTATTAGTCGTTGGGTCCATTGAAAACGATTCACCCACCTCATATAAGACTGGAAATCTGTGCAGATATGGCTATAAGTATCAGGAAAATGATTCTGCTATAATCTTTTATAACAGAACATCCAGCTATAATCTTTTTATTTAGTTTTACTATTCCCCCTAAAACTAGATGTGTTTCTATAAATAGACAACGTGCCGTCATGCAAACATAAATCACACAGTCATCTGCATATTTGATTTTCCCAGAGGTTAGTTTGACATGACTATATATATAACAATCTATGAACAATCTGTTCATGAAAAGTAAAAAATATTTAGGTCACAAAGAAACGTCAAGTTGTTAGGTGTCCTTAAGTTAAATAAAATAGGAATTTAATTACTTTAAATTGATTTTTAAACACAGATGCATTATTTCGTAGCAAGTTTTCCAGATTTCAGCAAATGCAACTTTGTGAAAAAAGTGACACTCTTACACATGATGTCTGATTGGACTGAGCAGGATATTCCATCAAATGAAGAACATGATGGACAGCTTTGATCACAAGACAGTAATTCAACAACGTCTTTGATCATAGGTTTCCTTCAGATCTGTCTACTTTGAAAAAAGTGTTTTGAGCAAAGTTGCTTTAGATCAGGTCTTAAGAAAAAACAGAATGTTCCCATATAAAGAGACAACCCTGTAAGTGTCTGTTTACATATTGATAAACATAATTTACATGTGGCTAGCATTTAGATTAGAACCTTAGCATAAGTAATTGAATCACCTGCTACTTTTCTAACTCTGCTCTCTCTCAAACTACACACACACACACACACACACACACACACGCACACACACACACACACACACACACACACACACACACACACACACACACACACACACACACACACACACACATTTACTCCATAATGCATCAGAGCGTTTGCAACAACTTGCACATATTCCCTCTCATTCACCCTAAATGTGCTTCCTGCTGCTTGATTAGAGGTTCACTGAGGTGTGACTTTTTTCCACATTCCTCCTCTATTTCTTCTGCAAATGCACAAATAATAGCACCTACTGTAGTAACACCAATGTGCAGAGCATAGCAGATGAAGCGCTGCCTAATGTGCGAAACATGTGCTGAGGGTTGGTAAGATGCCCCGGTTCTACAGAGAGCAACACAGCCTCAGAGAAGGAAAAAGGCATGGGCATGTGTGATGGTGAGCACTCATTTAGAATAAACGAACTAGGAGGCCTCACAGATACAGATTATAGTTCAGTTAGAAAGTGTGTTCAGTAGCTGTTTGGTTATCTACATTGTTACCTTTATGTATCCAATAAACACAAAGGTATATTGGATCTAGAATGCACAACGCATAATTGACAGTGTGTCAATATTTAAATGTTTTACAGCGAGAATGATCACTCTGTTCATAACCCACCAGTTTAAAGGGTTTTCATTTGAGTGTAATAAACCAACAGATGGATTTTAATTAAGGTCTCAGAACGTAATCATCGGACGTTTGTGTTCAGCTGTTTAACTTTTGGAGTCAGTCTAATTTAAGATGGCCACCACCGATAAGCTTAGCCAATGTTTTCCAACACAGGAACAGTTATGGGTCAGCCAGCTTAAAGACCCACTCCAATGAAAATTGTGTTTTTTCTGTTTTTAACATGTTCTCCACGCCAACGGCTCCTCCCACAACCCAGAGGCGAATTTATAATGAGCTACTTCCACTATGTAGAAACTAAGTACTAGAAAATGGCACAGGTTTTGTGTTTTTGGCTAAAAACAGCATAATCATAGTTTAATGACCACTGGGAACTATTTAAAACAGCTAAAAGGATGATCGGAGAGGGTCTTTAATAGATGTAGTCTTGGTCTGATTTTGAGGAAAAGTGGGCGTGTTGCCTGCTGAATGTGGTGTGTAGCCAAGTGAGGGAATCATGCTGCATGCTCTTCGTCCACCATGTTTGTTTACTTGCATGATTTGAAAATTGTTAGACAAACACTTCCGTGTGAAAGCTTTCATCTCTGCACTGAACCTGAATGAACATCTTGACATCGTCGGGATTAGACGACTTTTGTCTATTTGAATGAAAAAATGACCAAAACCATTTTGAGTTTGACGAGGCCCATCATGAGGTAAATAAAGGGGTCTCCACTTATACACTTATCATGCCAAATATACAAAAAGGTTCTAAAAATGTTTCCCAGAACATAAAGAATGGTGCTGCAGCTGTCTGTCCTCTCGCCTCCTTATCCATTCCCGCCTGTGAGCATGAATCCTAAAGCCTTCGGTGACGTGATCAAACCTACAGAGGAATGTGTTTAACTCAGCACCAACAGTCAGGTTTCTATTTGTGGAGCCTCATCCGTTTGCCTTGTTCCTCTAAATAAAAAGATGAGTTATGCTTTATCATTTCAGCATCCTGCTTCTGCTGAGATTTACTCTCAGCCTGATCCAGAGGGGAGCCTGTTGTTCTCCCAGGTCATTTATATATGATGGTGTTTGTCATTTAGCTGAAGGCGGTTTGACTTGTCCGGTTTTGGCTCTCTGAGCTATCACAGACCCACACCCGACACCCAGAATAGCGCTCATGAATTTCTTGCCCCCAGCCCAGCCATCTCCTTCACCCCATCAGGGTACCGCTTCAGCTTTCATTTTGGCGTTCTGACTGCATCCTCTATTAGTTCCTTCTCTTCCTCCTCTCCCTTCCTTGTCGCCCTTTATCAGACGCATCTCATCTGAGTGTTTTATTGCGCTGTGTCCTTGTGGAGGGGGACCTTGGGGCCTGCACCAGACATCCAAAAAAATATATCTCCACCCTCTCGCCTTGCTCTTGGCCCAGAAAATACGGAACAAAGACGTTTGTGTTTTTACTTTATCCTCCTGCCTTTCCTTTAGCTTTGAGTGTCCTCTCCCATTTCTCATCTTCTAATTTTGTCTTTTTCTCCTTCAGCTCTGGCAGTCACCATGTTTTTATGGAGACAGTGTTGTAAGGGTGCATGACAAGTGCAGTCAACCAGCGCCGCTCCTCCTCCTCCTCCCAAAGCCAGGGCTCTCCATTTAGATCAGTGGCAGGCTCTCTTGAAATTAGATTTTCCTCTCAGCTGCTGTTCATTATGTTTTTAGTATTCCTGGTTCTGCTGAGCTCTCTTTTATAATCCAACGTTGATCATTCAAACCACCATATTTCCATTTTTTCCTTTAAACATCAACTGATGAGATTTAGGAAATATCATTTATTCTGAACAAAATGGCTTTTTAAACGTTTTTAGTTTAAAAGATTTTGCAAAACAAATAAAAAAAACTTGAGTTGCTTAAATTACAGACTTTTATCAAAATATTTTTACACAACATTTAAATATGTTGTTTGCACATTCCAACTGTGATATTGGATATTTGTGGTTATTCACTGCAGGGTTAAGCAGTCATCCTTTCCATTTTGGGTTTCCAAACGGTCGTTAGGGTTCTCAATATCTTCATGTGGGTTTTAGGGCTTTGCTCACATGTTGTTGGAGTTTTAAACTTGTTAGAAAATTTTGCAAGACAGATTTCTCTCAAAATAGTCACAGAAGCGTCGCAGCATCTGGAATTTCCTGGGAACCTTCGTAAATCAAGTCAGTACCTCTCCAGGCTGAGAATGTTGGCAGCAAATTTGACAAGAAGATTATAAAGGGAGTTTCCAAATACGCATGGAGGTTCTTAAATTCCTTGAATAGGCCTCACCCTAATGTTGTTTAAATTTTGAACACGTTCCAAAAATGTGCAAAAGTTTCTCAAATAGGTTGCAAAATCATTGCAAGTATCATAAACCTGTCTTTAGCCCATCTCTATTGGACATTTTCTTGAATGGCAATAATTAATCTGTTGATACCTGTTGGTCAAGATGCCAAAAGTATTTTTCATAGTCCAGATTCCTGAAGTCCAGTCCATGGAACTTTGTTCTGAGCATATAACCTCCACAATTTTTTGATTGTTATACATAACAGTCATCTGTGGTGTCCCTCAGGGATCTATGCTGGGCCCTACTATATTCTCCATTTACATGCTTTACTTAAGGCTGATTTATACTTCTTCGTCAGCTCGAGTGCAGAGTCGTGCATACATATTGACAGAGATGTTTTCCCTTCAGACTTCTCTGTTACCTGGGGAACGTTGCAAAGCAATTTCCTACCAGGACAACAGAGGGCATACGTATTTGGTCCAAGATAGTGTTTACTATTGTGTTTATATTGTTTGTATGTATGTCAGAGACTTTTTTAAATGGACGAACTTGTCTCTCATTCTCCTCCACCTCTTCAAGCGATCGGCATCTCCAAACCCACGTTTCTCGTCATTTCCGTCCACGAATAAAACACTTGCTGCGTATCTTTGCAAATCTAAGAAATCACTGCTGAGGTCTACGTGCGTGTGTGTGTGCGTGTGTGTGTGTGTGTGTGTGTGTGTGTGTGTGTGTGTGTGTGTGTGTGTGTGTGTGTGTGTGTGTGTGTGTGTGTGTGTGTGTGTGTGTGTGTGCAGTATTCATGTGAGGTGCATGTATCATTAGTACAAGTTCACCTAGCGTTCAACTGGAAATGTTAGTATTTGTTCCACAACACTTCACAAATATGATTCTCCAAGGTCAAGCCCAGTGAGATACCAGCTTTGGTTTCTACAAGTCATGAAGGTCAAGCAATGTGGACCCTAACTAGTCATCAACACCAGTGGACCAGAATCAGGGTTTTGCATACTGCTTGCCTCCAAGCTGAAAGTAGCCAGCCAGTTTCAACAGCCTGAAATCTCCACACCATGCTGCTTTGAATCACTCATTTTCTCTCTCTCTCTCTCACACACACACACACACACACACACACACACACACACACACACACACACACACACTCTCTATCTCTCTCTCTCCTCACCATTTCTCTTTTCTTCAACTCACCAGCTGGGGTAGTGTAATAGTTTTTAAGCAATATTAGGCATTAAGATTTTGCATTACTAACCATAACCCAGGAGCTTTCTCTGCTCGTCACAAATCCTGTCCAGTCGCAGTCTTAAAAACTCCTCCTATTTTGTGCCAAACTCTCCAGCAATCTGTTGTAAAATACAGGGATCACTGCAGGGTTCAGCAGGAAGCATACGGCTTCTGGTGTGCTGCTTAAGACACCCATCTTTGTTGTGGAGGCATTGTCCCTGTAGGAAAAGAAAAGAGTCAGACTTGTAGCACGGGGGTGATGTGTAGCTTTTCTCAGGCGTTACTGGTTGTTAGGCTTTGACAGGCCTTGAGAAGCAAGCTGATCCTCCCTCCACCTTCAGCTGCTGCTGAGGTCTATGTGTGTGTGTGTGTGTGTGTGTGTGTGTGTGTGTGTGTGGGCACACAGATGAAGTAATGGGCTATATGTCAGCAGACAGAGGTAAACCTGTTAGGACTCTCTGTTCCCCCGGGGGACAGATTCATTGTGCCGTTTAGCTCAGTGCAGATGCATGAATGGAAACAAATGGGAAAGGTTTAAGTTTTACAGAAAGCACTCGTGTGTCATGTGTCACATTTAGAGAGGAGCTGGGCTGGCAAAAGGGGTTTTGTATCCATGACAACAAGGAAGAACGAGTGCAGCAAACGGGAGCAGGTTGGATGCATTAGATATTCAAGTCCTTGGCTTGTGAATGTGCAATATCCACAGGATCAGAGAGGGGTATCTTGTCACAGAGGGAACATTTGATCAGCCCTCACTTCAATCTAACACACACTGTAATCGGAGCAGCTACCCACTAGGTGGGCTTAAGTGAAAGATGAATGCAAGTCTGGTGACACCAAGTGTCAAAGCTGAATCCAGTGAGAAGCTGGTGGAGGGACAGCTGCAGTCCTCCTGTGGAATTTAGATTATGTGACTCCATCCAGCTTCGTGACGACGATTCCTTTTTGAAACTGTATTAATAAACCTGGCAGAGCTCTCGCTGCAAGTTCTCACCACCGTTTCACATCGGTCACGTGCTGCGTGCACCTCACTGCGAGGCTTCACCTTTCCATCTGGATGTGTGTGTGTGTCTGCCTACGTCCTCCAACTGATATTGTAAAGTTATAAAAAACTTTATTGATCAGTCTGTTGGTGTGACCTCTCACACCTCCTCCACGGTCAACTGCAGCTCTGCATCTCATGAGCTCGTAACCGCTCAGAGGTCGATTGCTCAGGATCAAGCCGGAGCAGACAGGAACAGCGGTGAGGTTTAGGCCAGCCGACGTGTTACATGATAGGAATGAAAGGTAATCTCGGTTCTTCCTGCAGTGCATTTTGATGGCAAGGTTGTTTTAGAGGTTACACACAAGCAACCTGCTTCCTAAAAGTAGCGACTCTCAGAGATGGAAAAGTCTTTGGCGTGTTTTGGTAAGATGCTACAGGACTGCAGCACCAGGCTGGTTTTGGAGACAACTGACTCAATTCATAGATATAGAGATATATTCATGGACACAGATTTACCCTAACTGTTGAGGAAAACCCAAAGTGTCCACAGTGGTAGTTCACAAAAGCACTTAACAAAACCACATTTTTGTTTTGATAAATCTTGATGAAACTAAAATTTGAAATTTTCAGGAGTACAGGAGTATGTGCTTGTAAAGTAACCCACAATTTAGAGTTTTTCTTCAAAAAGGGTTCAAATGTCACGTTGAACCTTATATTGATGTATTCTGTATGTGAACGCAGAAAGGCCAAGGCCAGGTGTTGAACGTGCAGCCTTCCTGCAGCAAGGCATCAGTGCTCCTAACTATAACGGCTATTGTGATGCTTGTGTGTAGTTTGATGAATTTCAGTGTTTTCTGTTTGGTGTTATTCTTATATGAGCATGTAGATGTTACGTCTGTCCCAAACTGGTGAAAGCTGATGGAGCACTGGCCTCTTTGAAGGATGTTCCATTTTGTGGTGGAATATTTGAACTCCTCTTCCTCCTTTGTGACTTTGCATCACAGACCAAGAGAAAAGGGAAGGACTAGTACAAAAAAAAATCTTTAATTTGTCTAGTTTTCCACACAAAAATGGACAATTGATTCAATTTTATAGCACATAATGAGTCGTGTAGAAATACACTGATGAAAATATTTGGTTTAATTTAATTTCATAAACTATTTGCATTGTTTTAGTATACGTAAGCAATGCATTTTCCGATTGAAGTCTACTTGATTTAAACGTTTAGGTGAAGATGCCTTTGTTTGTAGGATCTACTAAACATCCCAACTAATTATTTAAAGTAGGATCTACTCAAAAACATTTAGTTACTCTACTCATTTAAAGTATATTTAGTTACTATTTGACTCAATGTTGGATCAAATCATTCCTTTAAACTTAAAATAGGACCTAATCAAGTCTGTTTTTCACAGGTGCAAGCATAAAAGTTTTATTTAATTCAAAATATAAATAACTCATCCTAATGAATGTGGCTGGTGTTAAATAGGCTGGTGTACTCGGGCTCCAGATACAAACATGACCACTAGGCTGGTGGTTAATACACCAGATGTAACTTCTCTGTCAAACATCAGCACCATAAATCCTCTGGGGCCATTCATCTGTATTTTCTTTGAGTTTATGGAGGCTGTCATTCAGAGCTGTAGCTTATTTTGAATGATGACTATTTATTTTTGCTGTGTCACCTTCTGACATTGATGCATTCAATGAAAAAATGGAAAACAGTAAGTCTAGTCTTTCAGAAGAATAACTAAAATGTTCTCATGCAGAAACATTGCCGGGCTAAAAACAGCTTCTAGTGCACCCGTAGATCATGTTTGCTGATGTCTTATTGAAGGTAAATGAAATAACGTGTTGATTAGGCTCAGAGATGAAGGAGAAGAATAAAACCAGCTGGAGGGACAGAAAACCTGGACACTCCAGCTTTGATGTGAGGCATCATTTGGAGTTAAAGTTGGAAGAAAAAAGGTTTTCTTTTACTCCAAGATGGAAAAATCTGGCTTTCTTTTTTTAAAGAAATCAGATTACATTATTGAATTAAATATCTTCAAACATAATTAGGCCTGTTTCCGCTATTGGAACTTACGGGTAATTTTACTGAACTTTTGCAGCATACGCTCAGTTTCACCGGGCCAGCCCAAAAAGACCGTTTCAGAAACCGTCTGAGACATGTGACCAAACCAGTGACCAGGTGGGCTTTATTGGAGACCTGTTGGGATCATCGGCACCAAACAGGTTTTATAGAGGGAGGGGCCAGGGACTCATGACCTCATCAGTGACTCCTATTGCTCTATTGCAGGGGTCCCCAATCCTGGTCCTCAAGGGCCGGTATCCAGCAGGTTTTAGTTGTAACTCTGCTTCAACACACCTGATTTCAATTAGCAAGTGATTAGCAGGCTTCAGCAGAGCTTGATGAGCTGCTGCACAGGTGATTCAACCACTGAATCAAGTGTGTTTGAGCAGAGAAACCACAAAACCTGCTGGATAGCGGCCCTCCAGGACCAGGATTGGGGACCCCTGCTCTATTGTTTCAGACCACAAGCCTCCCAACCCAAGTTTCAGAACTGAAAAAGCTTCTTGGATGAGAGGCAAAACGTCTTCAAGGAAAACAAGGAAAGCCTAGTTGTTTCCAACTAAACCTGTTAGATTATCGTACCTTGGACGACTGAGGATCTACATAAAAGTTTGGAGCTGCTGGTGAGGCAGAGTGGAAGGAAAAGAAAATTAGCAGCTGCTTTAAAATCACAGTTTCTAAACTCCCAATACTGAAATCTGTAGCTGCGTTTACATGGACACAAGCAATCGGAATAAAAATGTGTCATGTGAACAAGCCATTCGGAATACTCTGACCTGATTAAACTCAATTGGATCAACTTTTCATTCCGATTGAGACAACTGGGTTATGCCGATTGTTAATCCGATCATGGTGCATGTAAACACTTATTCCGATTGTGGGTCATTACTGTGCATGTCAGTTACGTCATACGTATACGTACATCGTTGCTGTACGAAAGTTGGATGAAAATCATGGCATCGTACTGCTCCATTTTGACATGCACGCAGCCATGTTTGTTTACAGCAGAAGTCCACTACTTCTTCTTCTACAGCCTTTTTCGGTGTATTGGACGTTGTTACGTCCCAGGCCGTCTAGGGGGCTTGGGGTAACAAAGTGGAGACATGTTCGGATGTTAAGAATGATAAGATGTTTATTTTACAAAAGGAAATGAAGGCAAACACAAACTAAACCGGCAGGTAAACAGAATTAACAAAAAGGTCTCATAATCCGAAAACGGCAAACCGAACCAAACCGAGGTGATGTCTTAGTTGGTCTCCTGCAGACTCACACCAAATACATCACATAACTGTCACTCGAATGAATAGTTGTCGAATCTTATCTTAAACGGTTATCCGAATGAATACTGAAACGTTTGCTTAACATAACATGAGACCAAACTGAAGACGTTACACAAAACACAGAAAATAACCACCGCCGGGGAGACAACAGACCATCAAGTGCTCTCTCTGGTCTGCCGCTCCCAGAATCTGAGGTGTGGCAGGGCTTTGTAGCAGTGTCTGGGCTGATTGGGAGTTGGGACAGCTGGTACACTCAAAGTTGAGGCAATTAGTGGGAGTGGAGCCAGGTGCTACCCTCACACACTCAGGAAGGGAGAAAACAGAGAAAAGTTTTAAAAACACAAAACAGCCAAGGGCTGTAACACCTCCCTCCATAAAAAAAAATTAAAGGCATAGCTTTAATTTCAATAATACCTCCCTACCCCAAAATCCTAAAACCATAGAACTGTCCCAAACATATACAAACCACTTATTCAGAAGTCCCAGGTGGGACGGTGTGAAGCGGGGGAGATGACAAGCAGCCCGTCAAAGATCAGGATCCATCCAGAAGTCCTGCGTCGATACCTTAAACACTGTCCAAGCACAGAGTCCATCACCATGTCCACACAGATGACCTTTCTTGGGGCAGTTTACTGCCATCTTTACGCCCACATCCAGTTCCACGTGCTGCCATCAAGGGAACTCGACCAGTCCCAAACACACAAGGCAGATCCGATGACGTGGAAAAAGGGCTCAGTCAGCGGGGGTGAAGCAACTCTCACGGCAGGTGCATCCCGCTCGTGGAAACATCAGGGGAGGAGACGAAGAGCCACCGGACCAACGCCACCAGAAGGCATCGGACTTTAAGCGGGGGCCACTCACCCACAATCGATCAGTCCAGGGGAGTTTCGTTTCCCCATTCCCTTGCTTTCTTTATTATTCTCTTCCTCTTCAGCTGATGTCACCTCCAACACTCCACACCCACAAGCACCAAAGGAGATCAGAATGGAGCGGCTGAGAAAACAAAAACTCAAAACAAGGTTAAACAAAAACATCAAACCATATGACATGCCTCCATTGGCTATGGGATCAAGGATCCCGAACGAGCCCCCACTTGTTACCCTCACACACTCAGGAAGGGAGAAAACAGAGAAAAGTTTTAAAAACACAAAACAGCCAAGGGCTGTAACAGACGTATGACGAATGTAAACACTTGACATGATCAGATTCAGTCATATTCTAATCCGAATGATTCAATTAAAGACATGTTGCAGATGTAAACGCAGCTACTGACTGAAATCCCCGGCAATGCTGTAATTTTTACCTCTTTGCGGTTTCACAGAACGCCACTTCTTCTCATCTTGAACCCACATTTTACATCATACAGCCGCTCTCCCCGTCCCCTGAATGGATTCAATTATGGCATACATTGACAGAATGAAACTTTTAATGTTATTAATGTTCGTGGATGCCTTTTGACACTGATCAGTGCTGCTGTAGCAGTGGTGATGCTAACGTCTTAGATAAATCCTGAAAGGACCGATCTTACAGCTGAGAAGACTAAGCCGGTCACTTTTCGCCCTCCCAAAAATTTCTCAGAACTCCTATAATGGAAAAACTGCTAATGGACTCACAATAAAATGTTTTGAATTGGTAATCACTTCAGCCTTCAAAATAAAAGCACTTCAACATACAAAAGTAGAGTTGTTATCATTTGTTTTTGGGATAAATAGTGATGAAGATCGTCATTGAATTAACAGTAACAGGAAGTTTTTGGACGATACAAAATAACTTGGTTTGTAAACGTCATCTCACAGCGCCACAGCCTCTAGACGAGTTTTTAGTTTGATATTTTACGAGTGGCTGAAGAACGATAACACCTAAGCTTCATAACACCAACCCCCATCACTTTCTACAGATCGTTTCATTTGGACAAATTGCTCTACTCACTCCCTTTTTCTTGACTCTGAGTTTAAACTGTAACTTGCATTATCATGTATTATTCAGGCACCATCTGCCACTGCTGCACCAAATCATGCTTTATCCTTTTGCACCTTGCAAACCGTAGTTTTCAGATCTGATTAGATTTTCCTGGCTGTAGTTTTGTTTGACCTGTTTAATATTGGTAGAACTGTTGTCTAGTTGCAGCAGACTGCCGTCCGTTTCTTTTTTGTTTTGCTTCATGGGATGAAAAGAAATAAAGAGAGAATCTGGGAGAGTGCGGACGGCGGCCTCGGGGGTGTGGAATATAAAATCTGATGTGAATTTTTCATCAGATTGGCAAGAAATCATTGACAAATGTGTTTACTGGCTTTTTCTCTGATTGCTGGAGAAAAGCAATAATCAGAACTGTAATGAGCGAGGCCCATAATCCCCGCGCTCGGTGACAGAAACCAGGCTTGCTTAATTAAGACTCTGATTTCCCATGAGGCACTGGGGCCTTTTCTCCCTCTCGCCCTCTTTCCAGCTTTATAGTTCTTACTTTAAATGGAATTTTTGCTCTTTTCATTATGATCGGAATTAGTTATTGGAAACAAATAGTGCTTTTTGATTGCCCTCATGTTGCTTTTGCTCAAAATTTCCTTTGTGTCTGTCATTTTTTAGGAACTCCTCATCGTGCCACAATGTGTTTACGGCATTGAAAATAATGTGCTTCCGTCACTCTGAGCTCAAATACAAGCTTGCACGAGGATGAAAAGCAACTTAAAAGCACTCGAGACAAAAGAAAGCACCAGAAAGCGACACTTTTGAGTGAAGTTTAGATCTCTCTAGTTCAAAGCAGAAATATCTGGCAGCGCTCCTCCACAGCTCTGGTTTAGAGGAGAGAAAGGTCATGTTTAATTGTTGGAGCTCCTTCACTTTGAGGGCCGACGAGTGGAAACAAACAGGAAGAAGAAAGCTGGCTATCACCTCCACTACAGCAGCTTCTACTAAAGCTCCAAACCAGTTGAAGAAGATGTATGGAAGTGGAGCCCAAGAGGGCGGTTAAAGCAAATTTAAGCTGCAATGTGGATTTTGGCTTCACCCAACATTTTTCCTTCTACCACCTCCACCTATATTTCAGTTCCTTCACAGTTTCCTCCTCCTCCTCTATTTATTCTGGAGTCGGGGAAGGCAGAGGCCGCTGGTGCAGCGGAGGTGTGAACCCTCTAATCGCCGGTCATTACTCAGTGACACTTCCCACACGAATACGTAAGTCTGCCATGTCTGGTGTGTTAGCATCACTCACATTTACTTTGACACATTAGTGCGATTCTGTTAAACAAAGCAGAGGATCGGGTTTTAATTTAATCCTCTGTACATTTCAACATGACACTTTTTATTAGTACTTTTATTTCTTGGCAAAAGGAGGAATATTTGGACGTCTCAAGAGGTCACTGTGCTAAAGAGGAAAAGAAAAGCTGTAAGTGGGACTCGTGACCTTTCTCCACATGGTTTCCTCAAAGCAAAGTGACAAAAAGGAGCTGCGGGCAGGAAATGTTGGGTTGGAATTACAGAAGAGTTAGACAAGTCTGTCACATCTGTGCCAAGTGACAGCAGGGAGCTCCCTGTTAAAGTCAGCGTTTGGGGGTTTGATCCACCTGCAAAAGCTCTGCAGCGATCATCTGTAGCTGGAGGTTTGTCAGAAGACTGTGACAGTCTCGTCTGATGCTAAATAACAATCCTTGATGTGTTTTAGAGAGGAAACATTTTGACAGGTTTTCATTCATTTGAATTCATAAGAAAAAGAATGCATTTCCCAAATAAAGGCAACAGTTGACTCCAAAGTTAATGTGATTTGCAAGTTGCATGAATGAAGAAGAATTATTATCAAACACAAAACATGACACGTAGGTTCTCTGTTTATTTTGCAAAAAATTCTCAATCTTCTCGTTCCAGGTCCCGCTTGTCTGTTAGACTATCTGCTCCATTTTTGCCTCACAGTAAACGCGACTGAAACGCTTTTCATACGTGTTCAAAAACTGGATTTCCTGTTTTTTCTGCAACACAAACTTTTTTTGTGATTTTCTCCACTTCACGTAACTCGAGACTTCGTGTGTTTTTCCTAATTTCACACACACTGACATGAATATACATTTTCCTCTTTTCTTGCTGTTTTTCCTCCAGCAGATATTTGTTATAACACCTGGTTAAAAATGTATAAAGAACAGAGAAAATCAGGCTCTAGGAAAGTGCTCTTAACTTATGACTCACAGCTTTTCAGCTGCAAAACAGTGCAGTGAAGACGTCAGAAAATGCACGCGTGACTCATTTTGTTTGTGTGTGTAACATCTATCTAAACAAGCCGTTTGCCGCCCCGTGTCACACCTTGTGTGGCGACTCTGTCAGCACACACTGGATCCACTGTCCACCACGCTAGCAGTCCCTGTAAACAGGCTGATTTGTTTCTGTGTTCACAGCAGGTGTTTGATTGCATCCTTGTCACCCCCTCACACACACACACACACACACAGACACACACATTCACACACAGAAAAGCGCAGCGCTCTGTGTGCAGAGCTTTCTGCAGCCTCCACAGTGTCTGATGTCAGATGTTTATAAAGATGGATGAATAACTAGTCATCAAAGAGAAATGCACGCATTATGTAACGCTCTCCAAGATGTGTGTGTGTGTGTGTGTGTATTGGTGCTCTAGTGTGAGTAACACAGTTGGTTCTGTCTACCAATCTGAAGTAGTACTAAACTTTCTTTACGACAGTTGAAACCTGTACATATGGATAGTTGTCTAACTGTAGGGTTCTGTGCAGGGCCGTAGCAACAGGGCAGGCAAACAAGGCAATTGCCTGGGGCCCCGAGCTGGTTAGGGGGCCCCCCCCAAAATCCATCTTGCGCTGGGCCCTCAAATGCCTTGAAACGGCTCTGGTTCTGTGTGATGATACAGGCTGGCCCTCTGGGGGACATTTCCAGTTACTGGGTGGAACATTGTCCTACAGCTAGCACAGAGGGTAAAGATGCAGCTACTGTCAGTAGAAACTTATTTAATCAGCCTGTAACAGATGTAAAAATAAAAAAACTGCCTTTTTCAGGAGCAAAAGAGTCTGAGGAAACCCCCTCACCAGGCTGTTGTTTCTTTGGGCCACGCTGAGCTTTGTAGCAGGTTTTTGTCTTGCTGTAATGGTTTTATGGCTCTCAGCTGAGCACCAAATAGCAGATGCTTATATAAACTTAGCACAACAAAATGAGGAAATTGGTTTTGGTCGATTATTTCTTTGTTGTAAAAATGCTTCTTGGCAATAAATCTGATATTGTTGGAAAGCCTAGTTAGCTACCTTTACAAACTAAAGGATCATGAATCTGTGGAAGAAGTACTAAGCCCTTGTTTGAGACTAATCAGGCTTCATTAGCAAAGACTACATTTATTTTTCATACTTTTAGATTTTCTGAGTTTTCCTACATAACTTCCTAACCGAATCTGTGGATTTAATGTTTTTATTTATTTATTTATTGAATCAAGATCACAACTATCCAATCAGGTCGTAGATAAAGTTCTTGATATTAGCTGTGTTGTTACTATGCAGAAGCTGTGAAGATGTTCTATTTTACTCTCATATCTACGTAGATCTGATGTAGGTCGGCCTGATGTCACTTTAAGATCACGTTCACTGGGAAATTGTTCTTGTTATTTTTGAAATATGATCGGTCACTCTGGGTTTAGCATGCAGGCTAAACTAGTCTTCTAACCCTTTAGCAACTCCACAACACGGCAGAACTCCTTCAGGCTTATTTGTGGAGATAAAACATCAACGTTGCAGAGCAAACAGAGTCAGTGGTAGAGTCGTGTTGCTGTTAGCCAATCAGAGGAGAGATGTCTAAATATTATGAATAATAAAACCTCCAAGACTCCAAATCGTGCCTTCTTCTGCTCTCCACTCCTCCGACTAACTTCTACTTCCTGAAACAAGAGCGCCAAAGCTTTTTTTCCCCACAGAGATCAACTCACAAGTAGGGCTGGGCGATAAATCAATAATTTATCGTTATCAAAATTTCTGACTCTAACCGATATAATTTTTCCCATTTCAATAAATTTGGTAATAAAAAAATGAAAAGATGTATGTAGGTTGGCGACGTTCACGTCCCTTTAAGAAGCTGTACCACCTCGGGTCACATGACAACGTGACTCAACGTAATACACGTGACAGCCCCATCTAGTGGACAACTTTTGTTTTTGCGCATACACGTAGTTATGGTCCATTTATCGTTATGGAGGTGAACTCCTCAATATACCGTGATAATGATTTTAGGCCATATCGCCCAGCCCTACTCACTCGTACTCGAAACCACAGCAGATTTAAGGATTAGCATTGATGCTAATGCTGAAGAGCTTGTGGTACCGTTTGTGTTTGGGACCTGGTCCGTGATTATCATCAGTGTGAAGCAGGATGGAAAAGATTATGTGACACACAATTAACTGGTAAATGTGGTGAGAAGGATGGCCTTGGGCTAAAATAAACTGTTACTGGTCCACGTCTGAAACCAGTATGGTGATTGGAGATAGTGAACAGCATATACTGAAAACTGATGTATAGAAACACTTGGAGCTCTGGGCCCAACGGCTCAATTAAAGGCCACAATCCCCCACGTGTCATTAAATATGTAGCTGATAGCCACAGATTAATTGTGTGGCTGTAAATGTGGTTTCTCAAAGCCAGCACTGGCAGGCACGTTCACCACACACACACACACACACACACACAGATCCCACTTGTCCATTAGACTTTCAGTTCTTCTTCTTCTCAATCTTGATGAAAACCGAAGTGCCGTTCAAGGCTGCAGAGGCCGGCGCTGCAGACGTGTCGCCTGGCAGGAAAAAGGAAAGCCCCGCTGGTGAGATGTGAAGAGAGAGAGAGAGAGGGAAAGAAAGATGGATGGCTCTGCTATGTGCGGTGTGTTAAAAGGCTTTTAGAATGTGCAGTCCCCCCTTAGGCGACTCTCAACACACCTTCTGACCAGAAAAGGGGATTGAAGGAAACACAACAAAAGGAATGCATCCTGTAAATGTTTGTCTGCAGATATTTGTCATAGCACTTATACGTGTGAAGCGTGCAGCATGCTGCTGTGTGGGTGTATAAGAGAGAGTTTTTGCCTGTTTGTGTTGATGATTTTATTTTTTGTGGCAGTGTGAAGTGTGCGTCAGTGCTTTGACTGACATATAACTCACTGAACGTCATGCTGTTGGAAGTACATCACTGGGATGTCAGGGAAGGAGCTCCTTTTTGACTCGATACATGATACACCAGCAGCTATCTATAATGAATGCTGTCGGTCCGCTCATCTTATTAGCTGCTTTCCAAATTCACTTTTTGCCCAGAATGGAAAACTAAAAAGCAGCTTCCTGTGAGATGCCAGGCACATAATAAAGTGTGTCATCCCCTTTCTGTGCCGCTGTCGACTGTTGTAGGCTTGTCTGCAGCTCACGGCGCGTGCTTTCTGGAGTCCCAGAGAGCTGGTGCAGCGAGTGCCATGACTCGTTGTGGGTTTGTTTTTGTTTTCCAGCATCAGACAAGGCATGATGTAACATTTGCATGAGTGAATTCAACGCGGCTATTCCTGTGAGGAGTTCCCGCTGTGATACGGTGAGGCTCAGAGACTTCTGGAGCTGACCACTTAACTGCCCGCGCTTGTCAATAACTCTTTATAAAGATCAATTTGGACGATCAGTGGAGAGAGCGCCGCTGGGGCTGAGGTCCCATATTGAGCTGTTTCTGTGTGATGATGTTACGCGCAGCACTTTTCCAAAGAAAGAGCCTCACCCCTCTGGACATTTGACTTCATTACAGGAGCGTTCACCTCCAACTGGAGCTATAAACTCAGCAATGAGCTGAGGCGTTTGAGCGGCTTAGGGAAGCCCACTGTCCAGGTTTTGCTGAGAGGGGTTTGACTGAAAGATAATTGAAGGAATTTAAAAAACAAAGGAAGTTCTTTTTTTATTGTATTCACCCTGCCCTGGAGTGTTTTCTACTCTGTCCCGCCCGTAGTGGAGGCTGTGATGAATGTGGTTGTCATGACGCCCACGCCAGCCAATGAGCTGACAGAAACGGGTCTGACTGCTGACAGCCAGGCCCATCCACAGCGAGCTGACCATTCACCTCCTAATCTTTCTTCCATGCTGATTATTAATCCGGCTTACAGTGCTCTTCCTGTGTCCCTCCATCACAAATTAACCTTTCTCTTCTTCTCTCTCCCTCCTCCCCTCCTATGTCTTTCTCTGTCCCTTACTTTTCACTACCCTGTCTTTTTCGTCCTCCCCTGTTGTCCTCCCTCTTGCAGCAAATTTATTCACGTGAAAGTTATTGACGATGAGGAGTATGAGAAAAACAAGAACTTCTTCCTGGAGCTGGCTGAGCCTCGCATGGTAGACATGAGTCTGCAGAAAGGTGCAGTACTGAAATTATTTCTTTTGTTTTGTCTCCTTTAACCTCACTGCTTGTTCCCATTTTGCCTTTTCTTGCTCCTTTTTACCCAGACTTTCCATTTTCCATCCTCTGTTTAGAGTTTCTTTCATATGGCTGTTCTTTAATGTCAAACCTGGTGTAAGATGACATCATTTTTATCATAATGACAGCCCACTCAGATGCTGTCATCGTCTGCAAAAAATAGTTACTTTTATGTACCGCCTCAAAGAAGCAAGCGGACATTTTTATGTTAAAATAAAATAAATTCTAACCTAAATGCAGAGCCTCAAAACTATTTTTATCCATAGACTTCTGCTTGGGTGACAAATGCATGAAATTACTCTCAGTGAAATCAGATTATTGGTATCATGTAAAGCAAATGATTCACGTGATTTTTGGGGCTATTAAAGTATTCATGAATTTATATAATTTGATATAATTTGCATTCCTCAGACTTTTTGACATATAATGTTTTTTTTAAATAAAATTTCAAATTGGTAAATACGGAAGAGGATTAGGGCCAATGTAAAGAAAAAAAGAAAAGAAAAATAATTCTGCAGAATTATGAGAATAAAGTCAAAATTCTGAGATCAAAGTCAGAATATTTTTTTTTCTTTTTAGTGTCCCTAATCCTCTTCCGTAGGTAGAAGTCCAGTAGCAACAAAGCCAGGTCACCATCAGTCCGTGATTTTATAGCCTCCTTTAGCTCCCTCAAACAAGTGTACTAGGCCACGCCGATGCTAGCCTTTATAGTAGCTATCAGCACAGTAAACAGCTGCTGTTTATCAGAGACTCTATGGGTCGGTGCTCTATGGCCTTTAAACACGAGAGGACTTTAAAAACAACAAACTGATCAAACATACACAATTAAAATCAGATTTTCATTAACTAAACCTGCCTAAATCTTTTATCAACAATAGTTTCACATCAACTAAGTAAATGATAGAAAATATTTTTAAGAGTCAAATTATTCTTTAATTTTTTAATAAAATGATGTGATGTGTTTTGGAGAAATATTGTTTTAACAGGTTCAGTTCTGTTCTTTGTGTTTGATATGAGAACGGTTGTGTTCTGCAGCACAGTAACGGTGTAGAGGAGGAAGGTAAGATATCTGCTCAGGCAGAGCCCGAGATGAAGATAGGAGATGGCAGCTGAGGCTATGGCGGATGAACGCCAGTGGCCAGGTTCAGTCTGAGGGGTCAGCAGCAGAGAAGGAGAGAAAGTGAACCTCTGTGTGTCTTTTTTCTGGCTGTATGTAAAGCATACAAGTGTAAAATATACTGTGTGTGTGTGTGCGTGTGTGCGTGTGTGTGTTTTGTACCCATCTCAGTAATGGAACACGTGTTTTATTCTCCTAAGTGAATGACAGATTTTGGACATTAAAGGAATATTCCACCCCTCTGTGAAATTGAGTTTGTTGCCATTTTCCCTATAATAGATCAGTGGGGAAAAAGCATTTTATAACCAGCCCAGTCATTCTCCTAATCTAGCAGTATTCTGTTAGCTTTAGCTTAGCATAAACAATGTAAGTGAATGGTAACAGCTAGCATTTTGTGTGAAAATGTCATGACAAGGGCAATCCAGCATTGGTTCCTTTCAGGTTGTTCGATTTGTTAAACTTACAAGTTCTTACTGTTTTTATGGGTATTATACTCTCTCTCTCTCTCTCCCTCTCTCTCTCTCTCTCTCTCTCTCTCACACACTCTCTCTCTCTCCCCCCCCCAGCTTTTGACCCATTTATCCAACCTCATTTCCACCTATTTATTGTACAAATATAAACTGTTTCTTATTTTAACAGCCTTATTGTAAAACTAATGAAGAGTACATAAACCATCTAAGATATATCTACTTACCTCCATACATGCAGGAGGTAATGAATGTTTAATCAAGCTAATAAATGTTTGAACGTCCTGTAATGAGGACTTAATGAAAAATCTTTTTTATGCTGTACCATATTTTATGAATGAAATGCTTTGAGACTCACTTACATTGGCTGGAGCTAGAGCAGGTGCAGCTTTGTCTCATTAACATGATGATATGATCATTTCATGGTTTTCCTATATAATACAGCAATTATATTGTTGTTCAGAACCACTGATCTGCAGCTGATTGGGTTTGTTTATCTCCCTATTAAAGCCGAGAAGCAGAATTGATGAATATTCTATGAGAGTCTTTGTTTTATTAGACTTTCCTTCAGCCTTGCTCCATTTTCCTCCTGGCTGTTCCACCGTCAGCGGGCTGCTCCGTTATCACAGCCACCTTAACGCTCCATCGTGTCGCCATTATTTCTTTAAAGAGATGATCAAACTAGAAAAGGAAAAATGGTTATCAGATCAGATTTTAGCGCTCTGATCTGCCGCCCATTTATTACTAGCTGTTACATCAGTCGCTGCAGCTTTTCTTGATTTGTTCAATTCAGTGAGTTGTGGAGAGCAGCTTGTGGCAGACGTGATGGAGTCCCAGGCTGGCAGGTCTGTCTTTGAACAATGTGTGAGTAATGAAAGCAATCAAGGCAGCAGTCACCCTGACCTGTCAGTCTGGAGATGTTTACTGCCTGCTCCAGCAGTGCCCTTCTCTAACTTATATTAAGGTGGTCAATACCATTAGCGCCTCTACTGAGGAGGCTGCAGACGGAGCTTTTCAGCGTAGACAGTAGAGGATTTTGTGTCGGTGAAAGTGATGCTCAGGCTGGGGTTTGTGTCAGAATTTTTGTGGGAAGTTTTTCATATAAGCAGAAAACGCTAAACCTAACCCCTCAATGGTCCTGACTGAGGCACATCTGACAGTCAATGGGTGTCCTTCCCTTTTACAACAACACATCTTAAAGCCCCATTCCTTAACTTTGCAGATATATGCTCTTTGCCGCCCTCTAGAGGCTTGCTGCGTAACATCAAATCTCTCTCTCGGGCATAAGAGGCATGTTTACATTCCTAATGTCAGGCAAAACAACAAAAACAAACTTTTCCACCTCCACACATTGAATAAATAGTTTTATCAGGACTGTATAACAACTTTATGCCCGACCAAACACAATAACCCTGGTGAAATAATTTATTACTTACCTATCCATTAGCAGCACGGCTAGGTTAGAGTCCGTAGTTCATGCTGTTCTTTCTAAAAGAGCTCTCCAGCGAGGAAAAGACGGCCCAATAATAACTCTGGTCTTTGCTCTTACTCTATCACGTTCTCTTTTTCTTTTCCTATATTCCTCTGATACGGGATTTCTAGCTTTCTTTGGTGAATCTGCCGCTGCTAACCAGCGAGTCTACGTTATACAATTATGGCAAGCCAAAGGGATAAAAAAAAATGCACGTTGTAAACTCGCATTATGTCCACCAAAACGCTCGTTCAAGACGCGCGTTTTGGCGGACATAATGCTCGCTTTTATAACACGCAAGTTTTTCCCCTTTGGCATCAAAACGCGCGTACAAGACGCGCATTTTGGAGGACATAATGCGTGTTTAGAACACGCGCTTTTATTTATCCCTTTGGCTTGCCATATTCTGCCGTAAAGCAACACCCAGTCAGTACTTCCGGTAGTGACCCGAGCTCAAAAACTGTATAGTGCGGTAAACAGATGTGGGACCCCCAACACTATCACAGGTACGAAAATGAACATAATAGATGATAGTATGACACCAAAACTTTACAAAAAAGCATAATTTTAAGGTGTAAAAGTTGCGGAATGCTGCTTTAAATTCACATTAGTTTATACAAAATCTATTTTAACAAACCTTTACATCACCATCAGCTTAATCAAATACATTTTAAACAGAGTTTCACAATTATTTGAAAAGCATCAGCTGTCTCCAGGGCAGCTTAGTTCACTTCCTTCACCTTCAGGATTGATGAGCTAACGACTAGGCTGAGTGCATGACAGATCAATGTCTTTTGCTGCTCTAAAACAGCTCCAGCCTCCCAATTTGTCCTTCGGATCATGCAAAGGTTATTTAATTAACCCGTTCAATTTTGTCATTCTCACACTGAATTGTTATTTCTGCAGAAATATCCATACTGGATTTGAGCCCTGGACAAACTGCAAATGCTAAATTTTTTTCTTACGCTAACATTTTTGCTTATAAATAATTATGGATGTAATATTTGAATGAGATACCATAAAATTTTGCTGATTTGACTGCAGCAAAACACTTTGTTATTGGCTGCACTCACAGACTAGCTGTTAGCTCATCAATCCTAGTGGACGTAGACTCTATCTTTCTAAACAGGATGAGTAAGATTATTCACAATTTTTCTTCAAAATGATCAAACGAATCATAAGGTAATCTGTAAATTAAACTAAAACATGGTCATGTTCTAAGTTTACATCAGAGGGAACCTAAAGCCCGACAGACAGTACTACAGAAGCTCATAAATACTAAAACAGTTGAACTCAAAGAAGCACCAGAACAGTCTGAACTCCAGTGTGACACACTCAGGGTTGATCAGAGTTCATGCCCGTATGTCAGCGAGCACCCAGCTGAAGTGTCCTTCAATCAGATGTTGTGTCCAGCTGTGATCTGTTAAAGTGTCCTCTGGTTTAAACTCAACTAAGACTCTTTTCTACATATTTTAAATGTTAAATGAAACAATTTAGTTACTCTAAATGACCATTTCTACCACAAATATAAAATGGTTCCTTCAGAATAAAGGCTCACTTCATACAAAATTATATTATCAGAAAGTGACAAACTTGAAAATTCCAAGTCCTTCAGAGTGATGCCGCTGTGTTCTGAGGTGCACAGATTAGTCTAAAAGGAGAGGGATGGTGAGAGATGAAGGGAAGGACAAGAGGATCGAAGAGCTTGCTGTAACATTTCAGAAAAAATAAAGCGGGTAGATGAGAGTAATGGATGGAGGGGGTGGAGAGAAGAGAGGAGACCTTCAAATGACACAAAAGGTGTGCTACAAAGCAGCCGTGTCATCACTCAGGGTGTGTTGTTTGGACTTGTGTGTGTTTCTGACGTGTGCAAAAAACTGAATGGGAGAAACCCGAAGTGAGTTTTCTACACATTAGGGAGTAGGTTTGTGCAAATTAGATGTAACGGCTGCGTTATCTGTGCACGTGTCAGTGTGTTTGTGCATGCATGGCTGTAGGATTAATACCCCTGCAGTAATCCATCTCCCGTACTGCCACTTTCCATTCAAATCATGCCTGCCGTTGGGAATTATGCCACCCATCAGCCGCCTCGGTCAGAGTCAGCTCTCGTGGCATCTAAGGGCATTTTACATGCTAGTGGTCCTACTCCCAGTCCTCCTTCACACACACACACACACACACACACACACACACACACACACACACACACACACACACACACACACACACACACACACACACACACACACACACACACACATTTGATAAATCCAAACGAGCACTGAGTGGAGGGGTGCTGCAGACAACGCACAAAAATTCAGGACAGATAAACATGGACTGTCTGGATCTCCAGTGGTAAAGAAAACTGGTGTTTTTAGGATACATAAATAATCCAGAGTCATAAATATGACCTTTAAACCTGGTTGATGTGCAAACAAGTCTTCATGGTTGGGCAGCTTCAAACACACGCCACCTATTAAACGCTAAGTGTCCCAAAACAAGCGTTAAAGCTAGTGAAGCTGGGTGCGAAGGTTTAGGACAAAAGTTGGTCTGAATTGTTTTGAGCTTATTAACATACATTAAAGGTGTAACAAAGGTGAATTTAATAACTAATCATAGTTAGTCCAAGGTGAAAAGCTCCTGCAGGTTAGGGGTGAGTCTTCAAGCAAAAGCGTACAACTATCTAGGTATAAAGGAGCTGAGCCAATCAGAAAGGCTCCCAGTTTACTGGTTGGTCTGCGTTCCGACCTTCATGACCCTTCTGATCATGGCCCAAAGAACAAGAACAAGATCCTGATTAAGTTGCTTCCCTTTCCATGCTCGTCCCACTGGGAGGAGACCCTGGGGCAGTGTTATGTTATTTCTAACAACCACTTCAAACTTTATCTGCTCTGCAGTCTCAAACATCCGAATACAACGTTTGACTAAGTGAGCACAACAGACGAAGTTATTCTAATGATAAATGTGCCAGAGGGTGCAATCAGAGAGATACTATAATCTACATTTTTCAGAAACACTCATAATTTGTCTATAATAACGTTATATTGTGACTGTCAGTCTAATTATTAATAATTCTTTTTTTTTCCTTTTTTCGTTTTAAAAAAAACGAGAGAAAAAAAGACAGATAAAAGGGAAAAAAGAGAGAAAAAAGAAAAAAAAGGGAAAAAAATCCAGAATATTTTCCATCACTTCACTTAGTGTGATATTTTAAGCTTTCTCTTTCTATCTCATTTGATGATGTTAATGGTGGACCCCAGTGAATTTTTCACAGGCAGGTCAGAAGGTGTAAGACTAGATCTGGGAACCTCTGCCAAACAACGTAGACATGCCAGAAACTCTGAGCCAAACATCGTTACTGACCAAGGCCTCGGGTGAATCTGGAGAAGGGAATTGGTTCAAAACTCTTACGTTGAACAGGGATAGTTCAGTTTTTGATGAAGCTTCAGCATCAATAAAATACATTCAGTTACACATGACTAGGATTTACATCACATATTTGCTCACAATGAAAACGTCGAGGTGGAATAAAATAGTAGGAAGAAAGCGACCATAAAAGGTCACTGGTGCTGACTGGTCACTTCACCTATCAGCAGCAAACCTGGCATCCCGACAGCTGGGATCCTTGTTCTATTGTTGCAACTACAACCTCCACACACTAGATGTCGCTTTGGTGTTCATGTTCCATGATAGTTCACCTTTAATGCCTAAATAAATGAACCACTGAAATGGTGATCAGAGCTTCAGATGGGAATTGTTCTTAAATTTACTACATAAAATCAGTAAGTAACCTTATGAGATTCAGACGGTTTCACCTTGTGAATTATTTCTGCCATTTTTACAGCAACTGAAACAGCAGCAAAGCTCTTGTGAACTCTGAGCTCATTATGTTTCCACTTCCAGCTCACGTGCTGCATGAATCTTTGATTTTCATGAACCCGTTCTTCAAAAGGCAGCTTTTTATTCCCTTTGTTACCAATCAACCAGCGTTAGAATCAAATTCATCTTTTGGGAGAAATATATAAGCTTTAGTTTAAGCTTCTCTGTAATCTTAAACTGTATTTCAAATTTTTGTTAGGGTAAAGAATTTTGGAAAGCTGCTTTTGATTGCAAAACAAACTGGCTTAGTGTTTCAAATGTATCTACACAGACATACAGCTGAGGATTAAATAGTTTTCTCTTTAGTTTTCAGTTTTTGTGATTCTGATGTGGGTTTTTCTTTCCAACCAACTTTAATTACTTCTAAACATACAGCAAATGGAAATATCAACATTCTTGTGTATTTTACATATTTTTACATGTGTTTGTGTTGTTAAGCACCTTGGGAGGTTGTAGAACTCTAGAAGGCGCTATATCAAATGCAGGCCATTTACCGTCAACCCAACCAGCATATACAGATGTAGATCCTGGATAGATACAGATGTGGATCCTGGATAAATACAGATGTGGATCCTGACAGATACAGATGTGGATCCTGGATAAATACAGATGTGGATCCTGACAGATACAGATGTAGATCCTGGATAAATACAGATGTGGATCCTGGATAGATACAGATGTGGATAGATACAGATGTTGATCCTGGATAGATACAGATGTGGATCCTGGATAGATTAGGGCAGAGTGGAACTCATCAATATCTTGTCAACCTCAAAAATTTTAAAATTAGAATTTTCTAATGGCACACTGCAAAACAGTATACTGTTTATCTATTTCTAGTGATATTATTTTCTTTCCAACACACTGAAATTGACATGTTTCACAGTGTAGATGTGTTCATTTTGCATATTTTGAGTTAATTTTTAGTATAATTTCAGCCTATTAAGATAAAAATAATACTGAGACATTTGCTGTCATAGTGTCTGTGTGGGTGGAGTGGATTACACCATTTACCTGATTGTTTAGTGGAACTTCCCAGATCCTGAACACTTGCTTCTCTGTGTTTTCCAGGATGTTTGTGGATTAAATATTAGTTCTGTTTGGGCTGGCATGCAAGGATTAAGCATCTATAGAAAGAAAATCTAAAAACATATGTGACCTAAAAGTCATTTACTGATCAAGCAGCACATTCTAAGTGGGTTTCCATTCAAATCAGGACAGTATAGCTTCAATGTGTACTTTACCAACAGCATATGTCATTAGATGCATCATTACGCAGCAAAAACGTCCATTAAGCAATCTGTTATTACCCTATCTGACACTGCAGTCACTGAGCCGCTATCACCTGCCGTTTTCGCCGCCTCCTGGTGCTTTGCCATCAGCTTTCAGGCTGTGTCCTTGGTTTGGCAAGCGAGAGCAGGAAGGAGACCTTGTTGAGTGAGCGATGGAGAACAGCTGTCGCTCCGTACAGCTGGAGCCGAATCCTCGACCCTTGTTGGCAGACAGTTCAGGGGCGTGACCATAAAACTGGTCCGTCTGTTTATCACCTTAGTTCACTTTTGCAAAGCAGATATTATTATTATTATTATTATTATTATTATTATTATTATTATTATTATTATTATTATTATTATTATTATTATTATTATTATTATTATTATTATTATTATTAATTAGGATGTGTATGTTAGAAACATGGGAGAATGAAGAGTCTCTTTGAGGCTGCTCAACCTTGTGCCTGAAGTTGAGGTCATAAAAAAATTAAATAATAATAATTTGCATCAACCGACAAAATCCAAAAAGTTTAACAAAGTCTGTATCTAAAGTTTTGCCTGAAACTAATTTATGGAGTCAAGTTAAATAAAGAATATGTGCGTTTGTGGTTTTATCAGATCCTGATGCATAGCAGAGCTTGAATGTTTGTTTAAGCTAACTGCAAATTCAATGACTAAATAAAAATCTATTCGTTGGTAACACTTCCAGCAGCAGGCACTGAGCTTAATTAGCTCTACTGAAAATAATGAGGCCAAACAATACACAGTGCAATGTTTTTGTTTAGTTGTTGTTCTTTTTTTCAAACCTTTATTTAGAAACTTCCTGCATCTATTCTCCTTCTTCCTGAAAGTTAAGTTGGACCAGCTGTGGTGCTTTAGTGCTGGACTATAAAGGTATGCAGCTGGTTTGTTTTGCTTCATACAAAAACTAGAAAAACTGAGATGAAAAATAACGTTCACTAAAGGAGCCGTATGTAAGAATTCTACAGTGAAATAATCACAAAACAGTAGAATGTCTCAATCATGATGGAAGGAAGGTTATTTCCTTTTTAGCCATCTGGGGGGTGTCAGTGTTTCTCCTCTAAAAAGGCCCAAAAGGGATGTAGTCTTTGTTTACAATCTGTGAACCTGCCTCCATACTTCCTGGTTCCAGAGCAGGGTTGCCAAGTCTGCTCTGGAAAACACTGGGGCACCGGCATTTGTAATTTGACAACAGCTGGCAAAAATTAACAGCGCTGTGGGAAGAATTGAAGCCAGTAAAAGGAGCACGACATCTTTTAGTTTTACTCTAATATCGGGTAAATCAGACTAGAGGCTAACGTTGAGCTAACTGTGCTAACGTTGAATTAGAAGCAAATAGTCGGCTATAAAAATATCTCAAGCTACTTATTTTCAATTATCAACAACTTTATATTTATTGTATCTACTTATCAACTTACTGTGTATGACTCGCCGTCGCTCATCCGTAACTGGCCACAGCCATGAAACTCACAAACAGGAGGGAGGGACTTGTTTGTTTTGATACACGGACTGCAGTACCCAAATTTGACCACAGGGTGTCATTCTCACTTCATGCACCTTTAAGCTTCTCAGCACCGTATCCTCAATAAAAATGTAATACCAATGTTGTTGATTTTATGAATTTACAGTATGATGCAAATGTTAATTCCAGTATATGTTGCTTTCAAGGACTCTTTATTGTCTTTGTAGTCTGAATTAGTGTTGATCAATATTTCTGCAGAGGTGGTGAAGGTTGTTCAAAGTTCTTTTGTTTTCATTCTTTTTCTGTCTAACCCTTGTACCTGACCTGACAACAAATAGTGCAGTTCGTGTTTAAAAATGAGGGAAATGAACAAGTAGAGGACAAAAGAGACGTGTTTGGCTCCAAAGATGCCGTATATAAACAGTCTGAGGTCATGACTTTAATAAATAAGGTAAAGAAGTCCATCATTCTTTATTGGAACACTTCCTGCAGTGCTGACCAAGTCTTCAGCTTCTGGCTCTGTGGGAACCAACTTGTTGATTAACAGGTCCAACCTGTGACGTTTTTCAGCTACTGGACTGAAAATCAGTGACAAAGCAGCCAAAGTCTAAAAAGAATCTTTGATAGGATCTTCAGGAAGCCACAAAATGAAATACCACGTTAAAAGATCACAAGAAACGACTCAAGACTTTTACACAGTGCTGTATGTTCCTGTTAAACCTGCAGAAATCCTACTTTTTTGAGCCAATTAGTGAAACTTGTAAGAGTTAGAGAGCTTAGAGTCTCTAGTTGCAAATCTTTGTCTAAATTACTACTTTGACATCTGAGAAGCGAGATGTGGCTGAACGCATCACTGATGGGTTGTTTCATGTTATCTTAATTGGTAGAATTCTGTGTTGCTCGTTGCACTTCTGGCCTCCGAGCTTGCGTCAGTCCTCGTCGGTGTTTCACAGCTTGCCCTCTGTCTTAAATCTGATAAAAACCTTCTTAATTGTCAGCAAAGTGTGAGTTTGTCTCTGCTGAAGTCCAAGACTTACTCTGAATACAGATGACAAGCGATCAATCCAATGTTAAGATACATTTTTTATCACTGATGTTCTACTTTACCTGGTAGTTGTGTCAGGAAACACATTCTTTATCATAAACTCTGAACCAAAAGAAAACCTTTATAGTTTTTATTCTAATCAGGATGAAGAATGCTTTGTTACAGTTTTTTCACCAGTACTCCTCATGATACCTACATAGCAGGAATGGCAGCAGAAGAAGAGTTGCAAGATAATTATGCTGATAATTGACCCGACTCTCCCTTTCTGACAATCCTAAAGATAATAATAATAATAATTCATCGAACTTATATAGCGCTTTGTTAGGACACTCAAAGACGCTGCATGCACTCACACATTCACACACTGCTGATGATGGTAAGCTACTGAGTAAAGATGCACTTTCTAGGACAAACAAGCACAATGAATGTTAAAGGGAAACTAGTCAGTTTTGCCTTGTTTTTAGCACCCCCTAGTGTTCGTTGGTGAAAGCGAAAATAAAAGTTATCTCTCCTCGCTGTGCGTTCGTCTTTTTAACACCTTAATCTAACTGCTGAAATGTCTCCCCAGCCTTTATTAGTTTCTACGAGAGCGGTTCATCACTAAATAAAACAAATCAGCTGTGTTCATGATCTAAAACATGCAGGAAACATGCTGGAAGCAGACTGCAGAGCCAGGTATGTCAAGGTGAAGTCCCAACAGACCGGACCAGCAACTGTGAAGTTGCAAGTGGAATATTCTGGCCACAGGGGGTGACAGGAGCTGGGTGGCCTTTCATTAACCTTGTAAAGGGTCATTTTAGCACATACTGGCTCAAGACAATGATTTAAAAATATGAAAAAGTTGCAAAGTGTCCCTTTAAAATGTGACGCAGAGCCAATCAGAAAGCAAGGTGACAGAAGCACGCTGCACACTCCTCCACCATTTAATCTGACGTCACATCTGAGCTTGAGAGGTTTTGCGTGATTTCCCATCTGACCTTGTAATGTTCCTTTGTTTAATTGGTTTGTGTGCGGTGTGTAGTTTTTGCAGTGTGGCCACAAAAACTGTTATAGCCAAGATTTTTTATCGCCTCATGTGAGGTCTCGCATGTTTTGAAAATCGTCCGACAGTTTTTAAATCCTGCCGCGTGAACCGGGCTCCAAAGTGTCATGAATCTGCTGTTTCTTGTATAACGGAAACAAAAATGGTTTGATCCACCCACCCATCTCCCATTGGAGCCACTGCTGACACACATTTTGTTTTCATATTTTTCCAGTCTTCATATTTTTGTGGGTTTTGAATTTATGGTGACAGCCAGGATGGGCAGATGGATGTTCATCTCCCAGTTTGCTTCACCAGCCATGGCTCAAATGTCACGACTCAGAGGGCCTTCGCCCGCCTCAGTGCCACAGAGAAATCACACTGGCATGGATGAACAGATTTAATTTGGTACTCCCAGCTCGGTGCTTTTCATGCATTTACATTAAAGCTCCACTTCTGTCCTGGGGCACAAGGAGGGATGTCAGAGGCTAGGGCGAGATGTGAAAATGAAAGGTTAATGAACTTTTTAATCTACAACGTGCCATATCAGGTGATCGGCTATTGCATCTGGTAACGGAAACACGGAAATGAAAGAAAGCATGTCAAAGTTGAGCCATTGCATCGTTGTAATGGAAGGTTTTTTGTTTATTCGTACTCTTTCGCTGTAGCTGAGCTGATTGTCAAAGCTTCATTGATCATATCAACGTGCAATTAAATGTTAATTCAGTGATGCAGCGTTATTGTGGGAAGCACTGCATCAACAGTCCCTTTAATTATCTCTGATTGTGATTATAACCTTGCCTATTTTCTCTGTTTGTCCTCATCTTTATGCACACTCTTTGCCCAGATTTTCAAACCTCAGAACAACCAACGTTTGTGTTTAAAACACCTCTCTATAAGGAGCCACGGGTGGGTAATCATTAAACCTCTGACTTACAGCTCAAATTAAAATGAATAAAAAATATATGCAAATATGCCCCAAAAATGCTAAATATAGAAACGCATTGAGAGATGTTACACACGTGCATGTATTAGGAGTTTGTTTGTTTGGGGTATTCTCAACAGCTGATTTAAAGAAGCTGTTGTGACGTGAGGTTCTGGCTTTGGCGGAGCGTGGCCTACGATTACAGGCTAGCAGCTCTGAAGTTTATTTGGGTGGGAAGGGTCAGCAGCAATCTCTCTGGTCTGCCTCAAGGTCCTGGAGGGGCACAGGTCCTGGAGAGAGGGCTGTTTGCAGCCAATCACCTCCTCAGCAGGACTGATGACCCTCTGCAGTCTCACTTCATCTTCAGCTGTGGCAGCAGAACCAGACAAAGGCCAATTCAATTTTAAAACTGGACAAAACTCAGTCTAATTTACAAACGTTGAGCAAAAATAGGTCCTACATATTTTTAAGATCTGACTAAACTCCTTTTCTTGTTGGTGTTTGATCTCATTTCCAGGCTCATAACCTATGTTTGTTCTCTTTTTCTTGCCAAATCTTACTTCAGCCTCAGAACAGTCACAGGGAATGACAACGGAAGGTTGCCTCGTTATGAAATTAGATGCAGTCCTCAGCTTCATGCTGCTGCCTTTAAACAAGCATGTTTCATTCTGTCAGAGTGACTGGAGTTGGGTGATTTATCTTATGATCACATTTCTTTCCAGACTGGGGTTGCAGTTGAAGGACGGGACTCGTCGCTTTGCGAATGACACAATTGTTTACGTCAAAACGCCTCGTGTCCTTTCATTGCACCTCCCAGGCGTCAGCGGCTTCGCTGTAGAGGCAGGCACACGGCGAGGTTGTTGTCTGGTAACGGTTACCATGGATGCCACCCTCTGCCAGGGTCTTAGGTGTAATGGATTTAAATTGGTCTGTTGAATATCAGGCTGGAAGAGGCGAAGATGCAAAGTGGGGAGGGTGGAGGCGGGTGGCCGGAGAAGTGCGAGGAGGAGGAGACGGAAATAGACTAAGGATGAGGAGAGAGAGAGGAAAAGAGAGCGAGAGAGAGGCACAGTGAGTTAGAGATAGTGGCAGTGTGAAAGGTGAGGGGTGCTTTGAAAGCCCTTAGCATCTGCGATGAGGAGCAGGAGGAGCATTAATTGTTCCTGAGAGGTGTGTGGATGCTGCGCTTGTCACTGAGATACGGACCAACAGTATTGCTGCCTGCAGTGCCAAAGGCACGCCGCGGTGTCAGGCCTGTCCTGACATGGGTTTGAGGCCAGCGGGGGCACCAGACTTTTACGTGGACTCTCATTAGTGTCGTTGTCAGTGCTGACCTTCTCAACTCACCTCTCCTCAAGAACAACTCTGCTCCCCAAAGATATGCACAGCACTTTAGGCAGGAGCACCCGGGACACTTTGCAACTTTCTGCAAACAATGAAAGCTGCTGTTAAAGTCCCAGTCCGTACATTTGTTGTCAGTTATGGAGCAATCAGTGAAAGAAAGGGAAATTCATCAAGAGAGTTGCTGATGGCGTTGCTAACACGTGGAGGAGTTCTAACACGTGGGATTTTCAGAATAATGTACATGTTTTTCACACTTTGGCTGTGTATGATAGGAGGAAACAGGTAAGGAAGGCAGGTTGTTGTAAACAGAAAACATAAATGACTGCATGAGGATATGGGACGACCCGAGCACAGAGAGGAGTTAAGCTAGAATTAGCTTCCTCTTCTAAGGGGATATATTATGTGAATCTAACCTTTTGCATCCTCTTTTGCATTATTGGTCTTTTCTGCCTCTATAAACACTCCAACATGAATAAAAACCGTTGTCAGAGTTTGGTTTCAGGAATCATATGCTTCTATTAGCCGTCTGAAAATGTCTCTGTTATGAAGTTTCAATAAGCAAAGTTAGTATAGAACCCTTCCTCACTTATCGACACTTATAGGGAGGCTTCTGCTTTTAGCTACTATGCTGCACACAGATGGAATCAGCTTCCCCATGACCTCAAATGTGCCCCAACTCTAGTAACTTTTAAATCAAAATTGAAATCTTTCATGTATTCATCAGCCTTTGAATGAATGTTTCTTATGCTGCACCTTCTGCACTGTGACTGCTCACCCTTTAACTTTGTCTTTTTCTGATTCTTAAATCTGAATATAATTTGTGTATTTTAATTGTGCTGTCACGTTGATTTTAATGTGCATGCTATTCTCGCTAATGGAAAGCACATTGAATTGCCTCTGTGTATGAAATGTGTTATACAAATAAAGCTGTCTTGCCTAAAGTGACAGAGACCTGAAACAATTCATTCTGAAATGTAGTGATAGTGACTTGACACTGACCTAGAATAATATGTCCTCTTTGAGGAAAATGAATAATATTGTGTTCTATGTTGTTAGAGGGACAGCAATCAGGATGTTAGATATGTAAGTGTGTGTGTGTGTGTGTGTGTGTGTGTGTGTGTGTGTGTGTGTGTGTGTGTGTGTGTGTGTGTGTGTGTGTGTGTGTGTGTGTGTGTGTGTGTGTGTGTGTGTGTTTATAAGTCTAGATAGTCATACTAGTTTTAGTTTTAGTACATATTTTTTAGAAATGCTGATTTTAAAACCTAAATTTTTTATTAACCATTTTCATACTTACTTCTGGTGTTTCTTCATTACTGAGAAAGTGTTTCCCCAAGATCCTTTGGTTCTTTCATATTACAGTAACCCCTGTATTTAATCTGTTTAAACTTTCTTCTGTAGCTTATCTTGACATTATGTTTTGTTTGTTTACATTATTTCTTATTTGATGGCGGTAAAGTCTGGTGATTGGTTGGTTGGTTGTAGGTTGGTTGGTTGGTTGTGAGTTGGCTGGTTGGTTGTGGGTTGGTTGGTTGGTTGTGGATTAGTTGGTTGGTTGGCTGGTTTGTTTGTTTGTTTGTTTGGTTGGTTGGTTGGTTGTAGGTTGGTTGGTCGGTTGGTTGGTTGTGAGTTGGCAGGTTGGTTGGTTGGTTGGTTGGTTGGTTGGTTGGTTGGTTGGTTGGTTGGTTGGTTGTGAGTTGGCAGGTTGGTTGTGGGTTGGTTGGTTGGTTGGTTGGTTGTAGGTTGGTTGGTCGGTTGGTTGGTTGTGAGTTGGTTGGTTGGTTGGTTGGTTGGTTGGTTGGTTGTGGGTTGATTGGTTGGTTGGTTGGTTGGTTGTGAGTTGGCAGGTTGGTTGTGGGTTGGTTGGTTGGTTGTAGGTTGGTTGGTCGGTTGGTTGGTTGTGAGTTGGTTGGTTGGTTGGTTGGTTGGTTGGTTGGTTGGTTGGTTGGTTGGTTGGTTGGTTGGTTGTGAGTTGGTTGGTTGGTTGGTTGGTTGTGAGTTGGCTGGTTGGTTGTGGGTTGGCTGGTTGGTTGGCTGGTTGGTTGGTTGGTTGGTCGGCTGGTCGGTCGGTTGGTCGGTTGGTTGGCTGATTAAATAACTTACTCACTGGAGACCATCACTCGGCACCATTAGGACAACTTTGGAAGCCTCTGATTCTTGTGGGATAACTGACAAAAACATCATCAAAACAAACTTTAAAAATCAACTAAAATTAATATTCCTTACAGGGATAATACGTTGATTGGTTTACTACAGTAAGGACTTGACTTCTTACATGGGCTCAAATCCCTCAATGAGTGAGTGTATTCACACCTGTACTTTCTGTACTTTGAGTTTTCCACTTGAAATCTGACATAGGCAACCCAGAATGTGTTTGTGAGTAGGGTTTTTGTTCTTGTCATAATTCACTGCAAAGCGACCAATCAAAAAGCACATTATTATGCATGAAGAGTCCTTTAGGGGCTTTTTATTGACTAATTAGTGTTTAAAGTGGACACAAAGATTAACATTTAAGAATACATCTCAGAAGGAAATGTTCCTGTGGGATCAGATTTATTGTATTAAAACTAAAATTACAGAAAAATAAAGAAATTATACTACAAGGTTTGACTGAGTACTGAGAACCTTCATCAGCATACTACAAAGTGGGGGGAAAGTACTCCTCAGGTAATCAGATTGTTTTTATTCATGCTTGTTTTTCTTTTGCATAAAAACTTTGACAAGGAAAACAACATATTTCTGATCAAAACGCTGCACACAAAAACATTTCAACAAAATTCTCATGACCTGAGGCAAACAATTGTTACATATTTGAAAAGAGAATCATTTCCCTTTCCTGCCTGACAAGGAATTTTAAATTATTTCTGTGTTAGAGAATCTAAATAATCATTTTTTTATCACTACGGTTCAGTTTCAGCTCTAATAAAGGATGTCTCGTTTAGGAACAAAATTCTTTAAATACACACAATAAAATATTCATGTTGTGGCTGTCTCACACCCAGAGGGTAAAAAAACATGAAAGGATTTAGAGGAAAAAGAAGTTTTTCCCCACAGCCTTTAGTGGGAAACGTGTAATAATTCAGCCGATATCAGTTTTGTGTATGAAAAATGTTCCTTTAGCTTTTTTTTGCAATGTGAAGTCAATGAGACGACTCTGTGGCGCCTGAGGGTTCGTCTGTGAGCAGCAGAGGCCAAACTGGGCCGTTCAGCTCCCAGAGTTATAGGAGCGAGTGCAGAAGGTGCAGCACATTACCAAAACTCCATCTGAGCTCAACCCTAACCTGTTCTCTAGTGTGGATATGAATGTTTGTCTTTTTGGTCGGAATATTCAAAAAATACAAGATAAAGCAACACATCGAATTATCATTTGCTATGTTGCATGAAGGTCATTTCAAAATAAAAGTCTGATTTTAAGCTTTACATTTTAACATTTTTACATTTAGGCTTTATTAAATTAGTTCATTTTTAATTTAACTTGCCACAAAAGGCAATAAGTGAAACAAAACCATTTTAAAGCAACATTTACCTCTGATAGGCTGCATGTTTGCATTCACATTCTGGTTCTTTTATTTCCTTGTTATTGCCATGTTACTTCCTTCCTACTTGCCTGTTCAGATTTATGACTTTCCTGTGTGCAGCACTAAATGTCCCTACTAAGAGATCAATTTAAGATATTTTTTATTATTAATATATTTAGAATTCTTGTTAGAAAAAATTATTTCAAGACTAAAAAGATGTGTTCATCATGAACACCCATGGGTGTCCTTTTAATTTAACAAACCTCATGTAAATAATCCTGAGTCAAAGATGAAGCAAATATTCATGTTGTATTAATCTGACAACAGTAAATCATAATTTGGGTTAAATGTTATGAGATTAGCAACCCCAGTGCATCATATATTTACATCTATGCTGTAATCAAGTTTACAATATTAATTTTATTTCAAAAACTCAGTAAAACAATTTAATGTCGTGAGTTAATTTAGCCTTTTTATAATTAAAATAGATTTTCTTTGCCTTAGGAAAATTGTTTTTGTTTATAATATAGGATTGTTTAATTTTGAAGTGTTTTTATTCAATTATAGGAGTTTATTAGCCCAGAATGAATGTATATACATATTTATACAAGCAAAAATAATAATAAATGTCTTTGAAGTTTTGACCCTTTGACTGGCAGGTAGAGCTCATTTTAGTCTCCATATCTTATTGAAACATGCTCTGAAATTCACATAACAAGAACACCAAACCAAAAAAATTCTTAAATATAGTGGCATGTTTAAATCAAAAGGTAAATGTTGTAACTGTACATTATTATTACCTTAACTTAATTATATTCACATTATCATGCATTATATTGCCATTATATTATCTTAATGTCTCAAATGAATAAAAATACAAAAAAAGATTACTTCTTCATCAAAATGACAAAAAAGAAATCTGCCCTAATAAATGTCAAGGGACCAATCAGTCTACCCGTAGTTGTGCCATGGATGGATGGATGGATGGATGGATGAATGGATGGATGGATGGATGGATGGATGGATGGATGGATGGATGGATGGATGGATGGATGGATGGATGGATGGATGGATGGATGGATGGATGGATGGACGGACGGACGGACGGGCGGATGGATGGACAGATAGATGGATGATGGATGGATGGATGGACGATGTGCCATTTTTGTGGCTTGATAAACAAATTGATAGTTGGGATCGACATTGTAACGAGTGATAGTATGAACTAAAGTGTGCGTGTGTGCATGCATGTGTGTGTGTGTGTGTGTGTGTGTGCGTGCGTGCGTGTGTGTGTGTGTGTTGAAGGCTTCATCTGATGCCTTTATCAGAGCTGATAATCTGCTCTGTAATTGCCTGCTCCTGACGCGGCACAGAGCCTGATCTGGCTGCAGAATAAACATGAAGGGGAGCTCGTCTCTGCTCGATAACACGCGTGTTTGATGTTAAACGATGAGTAAAAACAGAGCATATATGGAGTAACAGAAGACTTTAAAAAATGTCATTACAAGACGTAAACATGTTTGCTACAATTACAGAATTACACCCCATCTCCACAAGCGCTGGGTAGCAAACAGCCTCTAAAAGCCAATTACACTGAGAAAATCTGTGTCATTTGTCCCCTTCTGTAAGCGAGCCTTCTTTTGAAGGAAACAAACACTACAGGATGAGCTGTTCTAGGTCAGCAGTACAGCAGAGCCAAAGTGGCTGATGTTAGACACAAGTGTAATAGGAGGGTATCCGCTGTCAGCAAGGTAACTTCACTAAATGTTTATCACTGTTCTCATCTTCTGTTTGTCAATAAACAATGTGCTTGTTTTAAACCTACACATAAATGATTTAGAAGCACTTTACAGTAATGAGATGATAACAATGGAGTAGTTAAAATGATATAATTACCAAAGTATTATGTTAGAATAGAATTTCCTTGATAAATTGGGATCAAATTTAGAGAAATAATAGCAAAAGCCCTAATTTTTCTTCCATATTAAGTTTCCTATCTAGTTATTATGTTGATGGTCATAAAAACACCCACAAAAACAGAGACTATTCCAACCGGGAGCGTTTCAGACGCGAAACAGGAGCAAAAACGTTCCATACAGCTGGTCCGACAAGGTCACAAAATAAAGGGAAAATTGCATCACCACTCGTGGTTTTCAGAAGTCCACACGATATCAAACAAGGAGAAAGACAGCAGCATGTATCCAAAAAGGTCTGTGGTTTATTGTCTGTTCTGTTTACCTCAGCTATGGAGGTTTGACAGGAAATGACGTACGTTTTATTACTAGTTAAGCGACTGGAAATTTGCACGTGGCTTTTATTTTGAAAGTTTCCAAATGTTTTACACTGCTTTCATGTTTGACATCCCATGTGGCCCGATCTGAACTGCGGAGTGTTTTGGAAGCGTAGCGCATAAAAAATAGACTCAAAACTTAAGCGTATGCTTCTGGGATGCATCTAAAACATGGCTGATGGAAAGGAACCCGTCCACTATAATGGCGGCTAATTGCCCCAAATAACATTTCGCAGCCGTTTCACGTCTGGTGGAAAGTTGGGGTGAAACTGGATCCTGTAGGAGACAGGAAGCCAATATAACAGTAATGAAAAAATAAAATGGGATCTTGCCATTTGTAGTTCCTCCACCAGAGGGCAGTAGACATATAGGACTAGTTATGGCTGGTTTTGGATGAAGGTACTAATCCTGATGCTCCATCTGGATGCCAGAAGTGATTTGATGTAAATTAGTGACAACAGTCCACACAAGGTTAATATTCACTGATTGGGCTGATAATCCTTTAACAAATAAAACAAGCATCCTGCTATAAAAAGCATCTTCTGTCTAAAACACACAACTAGCAAGAACAACATGATCAAGAAGGAAACAGAGAGGTGAAATGTGAAAGAACGTGACATACAGGAAGGGGAGAAAAGATACAAGAGAGAGGAAAAGAAATGGGGAAATTCCGATAAATAAAGCAAGAGGCCTCTGATGAGAGAAGCACCAGAGAGGAACAAGACTCCTGTAAATATGAGGAAACGTCCCAAGTGAAATGCAGCATATGGGTCGATTAGAAGACTCTCTAGTGTGTCCCGAGGCAGGCTGTCTGGGGTCTGCAGGCTGTCCCAAACCAGCTATTATTTAAGACACGGAACAATCCAAATATAGACCTTAACACCTGTGTGACTGTGTTTAGTAGCACGCCTTTATTTTTTTCACTTCACCAAAAAAAAATGTGTCTGTGCTATAAATAAAACTCATGTTCACTCCCAGAGAGAGAACTGGCAGCTTTTCCCACTTATTAGAGCAAAACCTTTCAACTCAGCTCTCACGCCGTACCAAAACAGAAAACTCAGAGTTAGCGTCTGCCAATTTAGTTGGCAAAGACTTCGTTTGATTACTGTAATCACAGTAATATCTCAACATGAACGTGGTAAAGATTTATTGATGTCAAAATGTGAGACGCAGCGGCTTTAATTAGCTCAGCGAGATTAAAAACATGACTTTTCAGCCATGAAAGACTCATCCCGCTCAAGTGAAATCACCCAGCATTCAGGTAAAGGATCCGTTTATTCAGACTGGCTGTGTTGCTTCAGAAGATGAAGCATGACGTACGCTCACAGCTTTGACTCCCGCTGATTCCACGCCGTCAGGAGCAGAGATACGGCGTAACGAGATGATGGACGTGCAGCAGAGCCTGCAGCCTGAGAGATAATAACAGCAGCTGAAGCATTTGTCTTAGTTTGTCCCATATGCTGTTCTGTGTGTGTGTGTGTGACTGTTTTTTAAGAGGTAATATTATAGACTCCCGTGTCTGATCAGTTAGATTCTCTTTTTTTGATGCAGAAATACGTTATGTGTGTAAAGACCTTCACAAATGCAGACGTGGTCCTAATGATGACTGATAAATCCTCAGAGCAGAAACTAATTAGCCCCATAAAGAAAATTAAAACATCTTCTGTCTGCATTCCCTTTGGACATTCATCCCCTGTCTTGCATATATTCTTCTTTACTTGTTCATTCCTGTAAGTGCTCACATTTATTCCATGCACCCTTTGCTCCTGGTGTGTTCTTCATCCTGTCTTCTTGGTGATGGCTTGGTTACCTCACAGCAAAGCAGCCGCTCTGTTGGGATTCTTATGTATTTGGATTTTTCCCATAATTCCCAAATACAAGCATTTTAATTGTCCGTTGTGTGTGTGTGTGTGTGTGTGTGTGTGTGTGTGTGCGTGCGTGCGTGCGTGCGTGCGTGCGTGCGTGCGTGCGTGCGTGCGTGTGCGTGTGCGTGTGTGTGTGTGTGTGCGTGCATTCTTCACTTTTATCAACAGATGTTCACCGTTCCAATTCAAACTTGGCACATTTGTAGCTGCAGACCCTAGGTAGTTTGCCAGGTCATTTCAATGAGCATTTCTTATAATTAGGCTGGAAGCTATTTAAGCTTTCACATTGGTTGGTGGTAGATTGGGTTAATGGCTATGCTGCTGTGATTGGTTGCTTCTTTCTGTCGTCTCAGTGGGTCTTTGTCATCAGAGTCCTTCAACATTATGTTTCGACTTGTGAACCCACCTTAATTTGACTCTGCTTTGGCTCATTTTTAAATGACATCTTGTCAGAACTCAGCAGTGTGTCATTTAAAATCCCAACGAGGTCTCAAACGCTTAACTGAGTGACTGAATTAGAGAAAATCATAAAGAAAAGTTATTGGATTTGATTGTTTAAAGGAGCAATAAGTAAGAATTTTACTAAGAAATAATCGCAAAAGTGTCTAGTGTCTCAATCATGGAAGGAAGGTTACATTGACAGCTCTGATTTTCTATAAATGCATTCCTTCTCTTGCACAGCCGCTAGCTTCCTCCTCCTCCGAGGTTCTGCTCCTCATCCACAGCTCCTCCACTAGACCCAGACCCGTCCACAGCCTTGGTAATCAGAACAGACCCAATAAGCCAAATGATGATTCTGTCTTAATGAGCTGTGCAAAAAGAACGTATCTGTTAGTGTTGTATCGATCCCACGACTCCGACCCAGATGTGATGTGACCAGTTAAACACAGACTCCACTCTTCATCATCCACCACCCTGCTAATTACATCCTTTTAGTCACTCTTTCCTCTCACATTTAATTTCTGGCTCCATTTGGACCTGTGCAGCTGGCGCTCGGAGTTTTCATGCGTGCATATGTTATGAAAGTTTTTAATAATTTATCACAAAAGTCCTGATCCCGTATAGATGCGTTTTACACACAAACAGATTTATGACCGCCGGCTCTGCAGCCGTGAGCTCTTCTATACATGTTAAATGGATTTCTTTGTAAAACATTTGAAAAGATCATTTTTGACTTTTCTTTTCTACTTGATGGTGAAGTTCAGCATTTATTCGTCAGTACATCCTTTGAACTAAACAGCACACATTTATAATTTACAAAAGTGGTATTTCTGCAGACTGGCATCTAGCTGGGGGGTGTTGGAAGGCAGCAAAGCTCTTCAACAGCAAGGTTTATTTAATTTTTTTTATCCTTTACTAGAATCAGCCTGGATTAGCTGTCAGGGTCGATCATAATCACCAGCAGAAGAAAGCTAAAGAAAAATTAGGGCATTTTTTTTCTATTTTTTTTATTTTTAAAAACTTTGCTCAGAGACATTCCTCTAACTATTGCACACCAGGTGTCCCTGAAATATAAAAAAGTGTTTATCTTCTTGCTTTATTTGATGTTTTGAAAAGTCACAGGAGCTCTAAAGATCCAGTCAAACCCACCTGTCTTATCCACCATCATCTTATACTTGAAACACTCTGTAAAATAAAACACAGTTAAATTAGACTTGTGTTTTCCTGGTGCAGCTGGTGCTGGGCAGACGTGTTGACGACGTTTACGATACGTAGAAACTTCTTCAGGAATCGCTGACTTCCATTAAATTAATCAGGATGATTTTGTACCTTATATTTATAAAGTTACACCTCGTCCACATGAGAAATATCATTTATCAATGGGTTCATTTAAACTTTACAACAACATGGAAACGTTAGTATTTCAAAAACACCTGCATACTTAGGTGGGCCACATGTAGAATAAATATGGGTATGTATTGTTCCCAACAGGTTTTGTCCATGGTTTCCATGGTGGCCCCACGGGGGTTTCCATATATGTGTCCGTGTATGAGTTAAGCCATCTGGGTCCCTCTGAAAACCCAGGTGGGGCCCATTAAATCTATGTGGACAAACCCCTGTGGGGCCACCAAGGAAACCATGGACAAAACCAGCTGAGCCATACTGTTTTCCCATATATTCATGAGGCTGTGGAACACTGGACCAGCTCTATACCCTTGAGAGTTCGCCCAACCAATCTACATGTGCTTTGTGGATTTGGAGAAGGCGTTCGACCACGTCCCTCGGGGGGGCCTGTGGGGGGTACTCTGGGAGTATGGGGTACCAGTGCCCAGGCCCCTTGATACAGGCTGTTAGGTCCCTGTACGACCAGTGTCAGAGCTTGGTCCGCATTGCCGGCAGTAAGTCGGGCTAGTTTCCGGTGAGAGTTGGACTCCGCCAAGGTTTCCCTTTGTCACCGATTCTGTTCATAACTTTTATGGACAGAATTTCTAGGTGCAGCCAAGGTGGTGAGGGGATCCGTTTTGGTGGCCTAAGGATCAGGTCTCTGCTTTTTGCAGATGATGTGGTCCTGTTGGCTTCGTCAGAACGTGATCTCCGGCTTTCACTGGAGCAGTTCGCAGCCGGGTGTGAAGCAGCTGGGATGAGAATCAGCTCCTCTAAATCCGAGACCATGGTCTTGAGTCGGAAAAGGGTAGAATGCCTTCTCCAGGTCAGGGATGAGGTCCTGCCCCAAGTGGAGGAGTTTAAATATCTCGGGGTCTTGTTCACGAGTGAGGGAAGGGTGGAGCGTGAGATCGACAGGCGGATTGGTGCTGCGTCTGCAGTGATAGGGGCGTTGTACCGGTCTGTCGTGGTGAAGAGAGAGCTAAGCCGAAAGGCGAAGCTCTCAATTTACCAGTGGATCTACGTTCCTACCCTCATCTATGGTCACGAGCTTTGGGTAGTGACCGAAAGAACGAGATCACGAACAAGTGGCCGAAATGAGTTTTCTCCGCAGGGTGGCTGGGTTCTCTCTTAGAGATAGGGTGAGAAGCTCGGCCATCCGGGAGGGGCTCGGAGTAGGCCCGCTGCTCCTCCACATCGAGAGGAGCCAGTTGAGGTGGCTCGGGCATCTGATTAGGATGCCTCCTGGACGCCTCCCTGGTGAGGTTTTCCGGGCACGTCCAACCGGGAGGAGACCCAAAGGAAGACCCAGGACACGCTGGAGGGATTATGTCTCTTGGCTGGCCAGGGAATGTCTTGGGATCCCCCCGGAGGAGCTGGCCCAAGTGGCTGGGGAGAGGGAGGTCTGGGCTTCCCTCCTTAGGCTGCTGCCCCTGCGACCCGACTCCGGATAAGCGGAAGAAAATGGATGGATGGATATTCATGAGGCCCACCTATGTATGCTGGCTGAACAACCTTTAAATATCCTCCTTCGGTTTTCATGTAGACCAGTGGTTCCCAACCTTTTTCCTTGATGACCCCCTTGCTTGTATCTAAGATAAGCCAGGGCCCCCCAACCCTAACTCCTACCTGCATACACACATTAAAAGTTACTTACTAACTTTAAACAGACATTCAGAGTTATAACTTGTACCATTGGGTGTGTTATTCAGTGGCGCCCCCAAGGGGTGGCCATGCCCCCCCCCCCCCCCCCCCCCCCCCCCCCCAAGGAAAACCAGTGTTCTTTAATAAATCATATTAATGTTCACTCAAACCATAAATACATCTTACTTAATCAAGACATAAATGTCCACCCCAAAATCCTCTCTGGCTCCGTCTGGCCACCCTTATCAAAATTATCTGGGGGCGCCTCTGGTGCTATTGGGATTTTATTAAAGTAATTTTTCCACATATGATCTTGGTAACCTCACAGTCTCAGTACAGACAAAAATGCAGGGACCCAACGCAATCTTGTGGAGGTCTCCCTTGGGGGGTCATGGACCCCCGGTTGGGAACCACTGATGTAGATGGCCAAATTTTTGTAAACAATGACATCATCGCCCGACCTCTAACCCTAACATACGACCCTGTGCATTTACCCAACCCTTGCGTTAATGCTCCACAGCTTGTTTTTCTGTGCTGATGCGTTTGTGTGACATCGTTATATCACCACTTATAGGCCTGACATAGTTCCTACAGCGTTTTGGGTCGTTTTAGTGTGGATGAAGCTATTTCTAGAAACAGTGCAGGGTTTATGACGATTAGACACCCAAACAGAACCTGGATGTTGAAGCAAATAAAATAAGCACACCCCTCCACCCCATGTTCAGATATTAATTTGTCTTGTATGTTTAGTTGCATTTGGTCAATCGATCCTCAGAACACCATAATTGTGCGTGTGTGTGTGCATGTGGGTGGATGGATGGGCGGGACATTTAACTTCACATCTTCAGTGTGCAAACTCTTCCTGCGTTTGAGATTTGCCATAGAAACAAACTAAAAACCAGCTCAGTCTGTGACAAAATCAGCAGCAAAGTAACTAAATGTAAATTTAAAACAATTAGTTAAAAAAATAGCTGCATTGTCACAATCCCAACTTTGACTTTTAACGCACACAGTTTAGTTGCATCAGTGTGCTGATAGATGCTTCCTTGCCAGCCTTCACTAAACGATGCAGTGGAATATGGACACTCAGCCTTACCACAGCTGGGGTTTACACCACGCTTGGCTTCAGATCAGCACAACTCGGCTAGCACTAATGATAATGAAGCAAGTCGCCCACAGCAATTAATGTACTTAGCTAGTAATGATGATGAACTGTGGACTGTATTTGATTTAGGGAGGTGATAAGCTGCCTCTGAAAACAAACAGGTCAATTAGTATCACATCTCTGTGAAAGAGATTTAAGTAAAGAGCCGATCAATGCATTTAGAGATGTAAACAGCTTTGTTTTGTCGTCCAAATCCCTTCATCCCTTTGGGAGTGTGAAATTTTGTCTTTGTTGTTTATTTTTTTTGGAATGTGAGAAGGAAGGATGATGAAAATGTCAAATAAAGGCGCCGTCACCGTGAAGCTCGCATGAACAGAGAAAGCTTTCTTTCTCTACTTTCACACTGTCGTGTCATCTTTTCTTTCTTCGCCAGATGAATTTTTTAAAAACACTTTCTGTCTTTGTCACCTAATTTCGTCATGGTTTGCACTTCGCCGTGAGCATGTGCGCTTCAGTGTGGTTTCACAGAAGTGACATAATGCAGAGAAACAAACAGGAAGAGCTCAGAGAGACGTCACCGCAGGTTTATTTAGCTGAATATGAGGTCTGACAGTGAAATCCACTTTCTTCTTGGCTAATTAATAAACTGTACTTTTTACCAACACTGTAGTGATGATAACCTTCTTTGATGGTGGTAACTTGTGTAAAGGCACTTGACCCTTCTGCAGCAACCTTTTATGATTTCATAGTCCTGGTTTCTATGGTGACCATCCCTGTAAAAACATATGGAAATGAATCTGAGACAAATGAACGCTGTTATTGTCATTTCCTTATGTTGGATGTGTGTAATCATCCCTCTGCACCAGGCCACTGTCACATGATGTGCATGCACTTTGCCAACAGCTAAAATATTCAAAAGACATTTCATGCTCCGCTCTTTGAATTTAATGCTTTTTGGCCACATATTCATTTGGGTTCCAAAATGTTCCAATGAATAAATGCTGCTGGAGGTACTTTGTAGCTGTGCAGCAGGGAAAAGCCTGGGAAGCAGGATTTAGGCAACCTTGACACACTGAAACTCTTTTACACGCTAACAAGGTCTTGAGGCTGGCCACAACTATTCGTGACTGCATGACAAAGGTTTGATGTCGTGTGTTTGCAGCCGGAACACCAATGGCTTCCAAGTGAAACCCTGTCTCCTATTAGCCGTGTTTCCACTTTGCAGGTGAAACTCAGAAACATTAGGATATGGTGCAAAAGTCCAATTATTTAGTAATTCAGCTTAGACTGAGAGACTAAAGGCTCAGGAACTCTTTGCAGGTGTTCTGGATTCATTAGCTGATTTGAGTGTGACACTTTGAGTCTAGAATATTGAACCGTTTCACAATATTCTAATTGTCTGATATTTTGAATGTGGGGTTTTCACCAGCTGTAGCCATAATCATCACAATTACAAATAATGGCTGAAATATCTGACTTTGCATGGAATGAGTCTGTCTCATATGTTAGTTTCACTTTTTAAGTGGAATTAGTGACATAACTGAACTTTGCACCAGATTCTGGTTTTTTGTTTCACCTGTAAGAGTTCCGGGACATTTCTGGGAGTTAGACACTGTGATTTTAAAGCAGTGTGTACACTGCTTATTTTCTCTTTCTTCCATTTTGCTTCACCGACAATTCTTCCATATTTTACAAATGTCAGTTGTTTTGGTCGACGTTTGCTGATGTCATTTCCTACTAAGTTACAACCAATCAGCATGAGTTAACCACCTAGCAACTCCTCAGAGCCATTCTGAGTACCTACGCCCATTCAGGTTCCTAAAATAGCCGGTATGGTGAAATGGAGACATGCACATGCCACTAAGGTCCGGTAAAATTACCTGAAAACTCCAATAGTGGAAACAGGCCTTTTGTAAATAAGGAGTCACGTTTAAAGACTTTAAGTGTTTTTTTAATCAGCTGTGTTTAGACTATTCAAAAATTGAAAAGCCTTTTAAAGTATTAGTATTAGATTTGTGCATAAACCTCCTTTTTTGAAGAGACACGCTGACATTATTTCCCAAATGATCATTTTTTTCTCATATATTTGAGACCAACTCTTTTTCATGATAATATAATAATGATGATGTGACAAATGCGTAGTTTAGTGTGTGAGGAAGTGTTTTTAGAAACCGATTTGATACTGTTGTGCAGATTATACAGAAAATTACATTTCTCCCATGATGCAGCAGATTCTCATAAAATAGCTGAAATCCTCCCACTGCCTCAGGTAGTCAAATGATCATTGTCATATTTACTGACCTCACGGTCAATAAGCCGCCGTTCTCTGAGGCCAACGCATTTCTCTTCCTTCTATTGACCAGCTTCCTGTTTCCAATGCTGATTTTCTCCACCTTATTCTCCATCTCTCCTCTCCTCCACAGCCATGTTGCTAGCTGATGGTAAGTTTCTCCTGTGTGCATCCCTACTCACATCACTTCCTCAGTGTGTTTGGATCAGAAATAGCATGAAATCAAAACCACGTCTTTGTTTGCTGCTAATAATGTTTCTGAGTCCGTTTCTAACTAATTAAATCTAACGAAGCTGCTCATGAATTGTTTTACAAACCGCTGAAGTCGTTCCATGCAGCTCTCTTTCTCAGGTGATGATGACGGATTTGCTCTTAATCAGAGAACTCATTAATCAAACGTCCATGTTTTACTCTGTCCAGTCATTATTATCCAAACACCCGATAAGTGTCAAGATAAAAACCTGCAGCTTTGAAATTGGAAATGTAATCGCCTGTGTGTAATTGTATTATTATTAAGTTCTCCTGCCTTGTCAAGGAAATTGTGTCATGTAGCGACACCGCGCAGGGCAAGAGGACGGGATAATCACATTTTTAAAATGAGCAAAAGAAATCCTGCCAGGACTTGATGGTGCACACAGTTTGTGGTGTGTAATTGATTTGACTTTAAACTGTGTGTGTGTGTGTGTGTGTGTGTGTGTGTGTGTGTGTGTGTGTGTGTGTGTGTGTGTGTGTGTGTGTGTGTGTGTGTGTGTGTGTGTGTGTGTGTGTGTGTCCAGGAGCTCATGTGCTGGTGCATTATGCATGTGTGTGAGAGCGTGTGTGTGTGTGTGTGCTTGCAGATACGCCCTCCTATCGAGGGAGCTTGGCTGTGATCCTTAATGGCAACGTTAATATTTAATGGTAAGCCTGCTGTCAGCAAAGAGCAGCAGGCGGGGACTCTGGGCTCGTATAAAAGATGACAAGGTCTCTGCACCAGGTGGCTCAGTGGGGGTGTCACATGAAGAGCAGGACGGGAGACGTTCGGATCCACAACCGATCCTCCTTGATAAAGTCCGACAGAACAAAATTGATGTTGTTGAGTTCTTTGTAGTGTTCAGTGAACTCGAGAGGCTTGTGAAGCGTCTGATAGGCAGCAAGAGGAAAATACAACAAACCCTAATGTGTGTTGTCAGTCAGCCTCTGAAGTCGAGCTGCTGAAGAACTAAATATCTGCTTTAGAATTACAGGAATTCACCTTTTTTACTAGCTTTTTTCTGATGCACTTGCTCTGCCTTCATTATGACGGAAGGATGAGGGCCACTGGAAAGAAAAATAATTCTAACTTTATTCTTAGAAGTCAAAAGATTTTTGAGAAAAAAGTCAGAATTCTGGGGAAAAAGTCAGAAATATGAGAAAAAAGCTGAATTTAGAGAAAAAAGTCGGAATTCTGAGAGGAAAAAGTCAGAAATATGAGGAAAAAAGTCAGAATTCTGGGAAATAAGTCAGATTTCTGAGAAAAAAAAGCACAATGTCTTTTCTATTTGCTCTTTTCAGTGACCCTAATCCTCTTCTGTACATTACAGATAACGAAGATCCACTCCACCAAAAAGGGTGGAGTCCTGTGAAAATTCCCCACAAGTTGGGAATGGTCTTTGCTCTTCCCCTGTATAACTTAGTGAAATGCAGCTGGGTTGTTGAAGAAAATTTTTTGCATTTCTGCATAAAAGTTACCAGTGTCTTCAGTTGCCTGAACGGCCTCAGTTGAACGAAATAACTGGCATCCAAGAACACGGCTGAACCTAACGGCTCGTCCACGCTCAGCCCAGACCAACATGCATCAGTGCTTCCCATGAAAGGATTCATTCAAAGTTCCTGTGTAACCGTCACCACTCTTTCAACAGAAACGTGTAGAAATTCCTGCCAAACTCAACAACCAGATGCACCAGACATGCTGCATTTTATTGCTGCTGGTGATATTTACACGTAATAAAAACCCATGCATGCATGTGTGATTTAACATGCTTTTTTAAGCAGGCAGTGTGTGGGCAACATTAAAGTGAATCTTGCAGATTTTCACGAATTCAACTCAAACAAAGCTTTTTTAAGCCTGAGCACAATAAATAACTGATGCTAACGATACCTTCTGACGTTTTCTGTATGCTGTGAAGTGTTGCTCAACATTTTTATTCTGCACCCCCACTTTTCCCATCCAGATGTTCCAGACAGGAAGCTTTCTTCAGACGAGGAGGAAGCCAAGCGGATTGCAGAAATGGGGAAACCAGTCCTGGGGGAGCACCCCAGACTGGAGGTCATCATTGAAGAATCATATGAGTTTAAGGTGAGAAAAGCTGCTTTGAACACATTTTAAATAGTCTTATTTTAATTTTAAGTGAAAGGATCTGACAAGCATGCAAGAAAATACTCTATGCATCCCTGTTCTCCACACTTTAGAATGTTTTGTTTCTGTATGAAGTTCCATTTCTGCTGCCTAAGACTGGATTACACTGCCACCATGTGGTGAAGCTCCAGTATTTCCTCTCTAGGACTTCTGTGGATCACATCTGTGAATGAAAGATGAATTAATCTGATGAATATCACTCTCACGTAGAGCACGGTGGACAAGCTGATCAAGAAGACCAACCTGGCTCTGGTGGTGGGAACAAACTCCTGGAGAGAGCAGTTCATGGAGGCCATCACAGTCAGTGCAGGTAATGTTCACGCTCTGCAGCTATGTGGTCATGTGTGAGGCTCGGGAGGTAACAAGAATAAGAACAGGTGTATTTTCCTGATAACACCAAATCTTGAACCGCACCTCTCTGCAGCTGTTTGCTTTGGTCTTGATCATTTTTCTAGAGATCTTTCAGATTTTTTATCTTCTGTCTATTACATCTTACCTGACCATGACGGCACACTGTGCTCATAATTAGATAAGAGCAGAAAAGACATAAAAAGGTAAATGTTAATTTTCTAGTGTCTGAAAAATGATGGAAAAGATCCAGAAAAGATCTGAAACTGGACCCGAGACACGACCTCCAAACTAGTTATTATTATTTTAGTTTCTTTTTTTTTCTGAAAGTAAACTAAATAAAAAGCAAATTGTGTGTTTGTGACAGATTTCTAGTAAAGTGTCAGGAGATCACATTTAGAATGAGTTCTTCCTGTTTTCTGTTATGTGGCTCATCCCTTGAGTTAGGACCCTTTTTTACATCTGGATGAGTCATAAGTCAGTTAAGTGGCATAAAAACAAAAACTGCTTCTATAAAATGCAAAAGCTAACATCTCATGCCACAGTGCACATTAGAAAGGACTTTTCATTGTTTTGCTAAGTCTTGATGAAAAAGATGGTTTTTCCTGCATGAACATTCACCAAACACGTTGATTCCATATTTTATTTTAGTGGCTGTAAAGAAGCAAAACATCCGCAGGTGTATTTTTATTCAGCGCTCCTTCTAAAGCTTTTGAAGCTTGGGAATAATCTCACAGAGCCTTCAGACAGCTTATCCATCACTCAGCAGCATCAGATCTGCAGCGGTGCAGCTGCACTCAAAGCCACTGTGTACTGAGAGAGGCCTTGGTTTGTCACTTTGGTGCTGAAATATTTAATCAAGTGCTGCTCTTTACTTTTTCATGATCTATCCTTGGCTGAAAAATGCATGTGGCTCTCATGGCCTGACACTTTGAATCATGGCGGCGTCCCTGCTCCTCGCTGGGACACAGAGGATGTAAAGCTCCCTTGTGGATCCGTTGAATCTCATCTTAGTTTATTTGAGGATTGCATCATGGTGACTTGTTTTTCCTGCAGAATGCAAAATAAACTCAAAATTTAATCTTGCTAATCAAACTTTGTAACATCAGTTATACAAAATTAAAACATATTTTCTCCTTTTTAAATGTTTTGTTTAATTTGATTTGAGTTTTCTTCAGTTTTTCTTAAAGTTCAAATGAAAGTTTTCAGCTTTTTGAATGATTCATCTATTGGTCTCATAGCCGACAAGCGAAGCAGCTGGTCTTCTGTGGTCTTTGGCTCTGACAAAATCTTCATTGCACATTAAAAGCTGAATATGCATGAAGTAAAAATGATGCGACACTCTGAGGAATAAGAGAATATTCTATCTTTTGAGAGCTGTTCTCTTTCTCCCCCTCTCTGTCACCCCTCTTTTTCCAACTCTTTAACTTCCCTCGTCCTCCCCCTGCAGATGAGGACGAGGATGAAACGGGAGAAGAACGGCTCCCTTCCTGCTTTGACTACGTCATGCACTTCCTCACCGTCTTCTGGAAGGTCCTGTTTGCCTGCGTTCCTCCCACCGACTACTTGAATGGCTGGGCCTGCTTCGCCGTCTCCATCATCATCATCGGTCTGCTCACAGCTGTCATCGGCGACCTGGCGTCCCACTTTGGCTGCACCATCGGCCTGAAGGACTCCGTCACTGCTGTGGTTTTTGTTGCTCTTGGCACTTCAGTCCCAGGTGAGCCCAGGAATAGCAAAGAGGAACCTGTAGTCATTTTTAATACTTTACTGGATGTTATTTATACACCTGTCCACACGTATTTTCTTTGCTGGACTTAGTCTTCTACCCCTATTTCCTGCATTAGCAGGAATTTAGACAGTTTTTGGGATGCTGGCCATCTTTAAACAACTGCTTAGTGTTAAATGTGTAGATGATGTTAGCCTCGTTGACTCAGATCTCTCCTGTCCCATCACACCTGCAGGAGAGACTGATGCAGTCAAAATATGGCTTCTCGCTCTATGAAATGTAAAAAATGTATTGATTGTTTGGAAAAACCCAGAATTTATCTACTTTCTGCTTTGAATCGGGTAAAAAATACTTAAACAGGACCTGAGCCCTCCAACTGACCAAAAAGGAGCCATCTATTATTATAAGATAATTATGCCATTCTGCCCTTCTGACAATCTTAAAGACACCCCTAGTACCGTGATGGCTCTAAAGATAATCTTATCAGATATTCCTGCCATGTGTGGTGTGTTAAGAGCTCTGGTCTGCTCAGAAGAACGTTGGGACCGACCCAACTATAAATCGAAGCTATTAAACGTGTTGGATTGTCTTTTCCCATTATCGAGGACAAACAAGCGTGCTTCCTGTCGCGTAGCCAATCAGAAAGCACGCTGCACTACCACTGCTTTTGTTTACTCTGAAGTCACCTTTGATCACAAGAGGTTTTATTACAGCTTTTTTCTAAGATAGATAGATAGATAGATAGATAGATAGATAGATAGATAGATAGATAGATAGATAGATAGATAGATAGATAGATGATAGATAGATAGATAGATAGATAGATAGATAGATAGATAGATAGATAGATAGATAGATAGATAGATTATTCCTTCCTTTTCATTCGTTCTCATTTCAAAAACTGCAAAGTGAACAAAAACAAAAATAATTCCAAGAATACGACTCTTTTTTTTTCATAATGAACATCACTTGGTGAAATTGTTTCCTCTAAATAATTTAAAGGCATTTCATCAGATTGAAGTGATGAAGACTAATACGTTTTCTTTCCACAGACACCTTTGCCAGTAAGGTAGCGGCGGTCCAGGACACCTACGCAGATGCCTCCATCGGGAACGTGACGGGCAGCAACGCCGTCAACGTCTTCCTGGGAATCGGCATGGCCTGGTCGGTGGCAGCCATCTACTGGCACATGAAAGGGAAGTCGTTTGAAGTGCAGGCCGGCTCGCTGGCCTTCTCCGTCACTCTTTTCACCATCTTCGCCTTCCTGGCCGTGTCAGTGCTGCTCTACCGGCGCCGGGCTCACATCGGAGGAGAACTGGGAGGCTCCCGGGGACACAGACTGGCCACGTCAGCCTTCTTTTTCAGCCTCTGGTTTCTTTACATTCTCTTCTCCAGTCTGGAGGCCTACTGTCATATAGAAGGCTTCTAAACAGACAAGACTCCAGGAACAGGGACATATAGAGGTTTGTAAAGAATCAATTCGGTGGTGAAAAGAGTGAATTCTCACTGTGGAATTTGGGTCGGTCTCAGATGGTAGGAAGCAACCGGAGAGGCAAAGTTGGGGTTTCCAGAAACAACTCCTCCTCTCCCCTTCTCTCCCTCCCTCAACCCCGTCTGTAAGAATGCTTGGAGGTGTGCACCGTGCCCTCTGGTCTCGTCAGGCACGGCTCATGTAGAAGCTGAGCGTGCACGAGTGTGCTTACAGCTGGGATTGGGTCACCACAGAGCCCAAAGGATGCCCATGCCAAGAGGTGGTCCTGCATTCTGCTGGAAGAGAGTTCAGTCTTAAACCCGAAGAGAACAGAGTCAATCAGAGATCTATATTTTTCTCAACGTGTTATGAGAATGACTTTTTGGAAGAAAACAAATAGATAAAATAAAATAAAAGCATATTTTGGGGATAAAAACGGAAAAAAAAAAAATAAATGCAACAAAAAACAAAGAGGAATCAAAGAACTATTTTCTGATCCTAAAAAAACACATTATATCTAAAGTACATTGCTGAGTGACTGTGGTATGGTTTCATAGTATTTATTTTTATTAGCATAATTTCTTAAGGAGCACTGCAGAGTTCTCAGAAATCACACCGGCAGGAGGATGAAGAGGAGCAGACATCACACCGGCAGACGCACCACCGCTCCGACGAGTCAGGAGGCAAATCTGGACACGTTCAAACTGCCCTGGACATTACTTCCTTACTCTAAATGTATCTATATATAATATATTTCCATATTTTCTGTATATTTTGAATATTTGTTTAAGTGTGATCATCTTCTGCTCTAACAGAGGATTGCTGCGGCGAAGAGGGGCGGGCCGGGGGAGGGCGGGGTTTGGTTCATCCTATATACTGGAACGACGTCTTCACCTTTCTAGGAGTTGTGTATCTAGGTAAAAGTACGACATTGTGTTTTATTTATTTACTGATCTCTTGGTCTCACTCAGCTTTCACCTCTTCAATCCGAAAAAGAAAAAAAAATGTGTTGCTGCAGAAATCAATTCAGAGGTATTTTTGTACTGTTTCTTCCATGCACTTTGCTGTATAGTTCTACTAATGGAGACTTCTACTTGTACATGTGCAAAAGGCCAATATTCAAGTTGTCATTATGGACTGAGCAGTGCCTGTGGAGGTGGAGGAGAAGGAGGAGGAGGTGTTGGCTGCAGCGGCCCACTCTGGCTCTTTAATGGTGGAGAAAATGGAATCCTGTCCAAAATGCTTTTAAAACTATTTTAAAGCTGCATTGATTAAATGTTCCGGCTCTATAATGGAGTCAAACATCCAAAACTTTGACCCAAAGTTGTCAGAGCAAGGTTTATGTTTTAATACATCGCTTTTCAAGATTTCATTCTATCATTTAGACCTCAGGTTATGTGTTTGGAATGACTCTTGGCTTCTCAATAATTGTCAAATTGACTGCGTTAGAGCCATTTTTGTGTTTGGTACTGTTGATAAGATGAGGCAGCCATCTTTAACAGTGCTAACACCAAGTTGTAGATGGACATGCAATGATTATTTACTTAAAGTTTCATTAGAATCCTCATGACATGCACTCAAAAAAATAATTCTTGGCCCTAGTTAACACCAGATAAAAAAATGTATATAAAATTGAGCTAAAATTGATCAAATCAAAGCTTTTCTTTACCAAAATGGATAAACAAAAATTAAGTGTAGTAAGTGTAAAACTAAAATAAGTATGTTTAGTAAATTCTACTTATTCGAATGGCATTTTTAGGACTTTAAAAAATTTGCAAGGTGGTGTTTGGGCTTAAGAAGAAAGAAGAAGGAAACTGTGCATACTCTAAAAAAAAGACCTAGTAGTCACCAAATTTAAAAAAAATTTAATTTTTTAACATAAAATTTAACTAAAATCTATAAATTGCAACTGTTATTTATTAAAACAGTTAAACACAAGTCAAATAAACATAAAAACACATTAATCTAAAATGCATTGCTGGATCTTTCATTGACTTTATGCAAAAAAATTACAAGGAAAATTTGTATCTAGTCGTTTTTGGCCGACCCTTTTTTCTCCGACAGTGTGGGCAAAACATAATTTTCCCCATTTCAGATGTTCATTTTGAATGAACGCAGCTTTATTTGAGACTTTAAAACTAGTTTATTCCTTTATCTTTTTACAATTTTTCACTTTTTTTCCTTTCTCATTGGAACTGTATACAGATGTGTAGGTGATGCTCTTTTTGACTGGATTTGGATAGTTGCAATAACTTAAAATAGCACTCTCTGAGACCTGTTTTAACACAAACTAGTGTCTTATTTTTAAAATAAGAAACAAAAACCTCTTGAGAAAACCAGAACATGTCTTTGTTAATTTGCATCTAATTAATAAATAGTAAATACATTATTTTAACCTAAAAAGTGGGAAAATAAAGCAGCAAGGGGGTGTCAGTGTCCAGTCCTGTGGTTGCACCTCCTTCTCACGCCCAGTCCTCCTCCCTCTCCTCCCAGTGTTCTTCCTTTGTGGTGAGCGGTGGTGTAAATACGTCTCGTCGCTGACGTGGATGCACGGTTCCTGGCCCTGGACCACACCTGTTACCCTCACTATCTCTCTTTAAAGAAAACAGACAGGTGTGCAGGACGTTAGAGAGTAAGACACGACCCACATGATGTACATAAACACAGCATAGGTGTCCTGAGCGGTGCTGAGGGGGGAGGCACGTAACACTCAAGTCATGTTTCATCTCTAGATTTTCTGCAGCCGATGCTTCTGAGCCAGTACAGGTGTGGAGTTTTTCTGAATCCACAGCATCACTTTGTTTCCTCTTTTCTGTGTTCAAATCCTGGAAACGTTTAGCATCAGGGAGTAATGTTCTTTAATTTCATCCATCATTGGTTGTATTCTTGGTTTCATCAGCAGGGATGTGGTCGATGCGTGTTTGTGTGGCGAGCATGTTGCCATGGTGACGTCAGGCCTGTGTTTGGTCTTCACCAGGGGCACGGCTCAGTTCATCATTCTGTACTAAAGATACGTGTCTTAATTCTAACACAGAAAACAATCCTGAAGGTCTGTTATTACTTTATTTTTTATTTCCATGTGCAGTAAGTGGACCTGTTGTTGTTTTAGGACTCATTGAGAAGGTTAAAATGGTTCTTTTTAACTTTGTAACACAAAAAGGAAATGATGCAATGGATGAGTAGGCTCTGTTGGCCTGCTTGGAGATGTCCACATTTAAAAAATGCAAAAGTTCCAAAGCGGACGTTTGAGATCAGATGAAAAGATGAAAACCTTGTGGGTCACAAAAAAACCTGTTTCAGTCCGTTCAGTGCATCCTGTCACCTTCTGTAGCGTTCGCTCCACCGTGTAGTTTTAGAATTTTGACCAATTTTACCAACAAACCAAAAGCCTTGACGACTATGAGAATCAAATCTTTAAAAATTGTTGCCATGTTGGTCTCGCTCCACACTAAATGTGTCGGTGAACGCTAACTGCTGTGGAAAAAGCACAATGTCAGTCATCGCCTGATGTTTGTGGCTTCGTGTCCTTTTCAAAACGCTGCAGACGGACGGCTTTGTTTACATTTTGCAATCTTTAGAATACTCAAATCTGAATTTTTAAATGCATCTCTTAGCCAATAAATCCAAAAAGCTGCAGTAGAAGCATCTATGGCATCAAAAGTGATGTTCTCTATCTTCATTTTTCCTAAAATTTCTAAAGTGTCTTGGACTCTAGCCACTATATAATCATTTTGTTTTAATATTTAAAAGTGTGGGAAGCAAACTCTAGTATGAGCTAAATACAGATGATACGTTGAACATGACTGAAAAATGTTCCGTTTTTTTACTATTTTTCTTTTTGACTCATTGAGTTCATCTTAATTTTTCCTTATTATCTCATGAATGTTCTATTTTACCATCTTATCTCATTTACCAACACACCATACGTTTGACCCAGGTGTTCTATTTTTAGCACTAGTCTTAGACTTGAATCACTTCAGACGAATCCGAAGGATATCTGATTTGTTTCTCGGTGTTTTATTATGCAACATATTTTAACGTCTCTTGTAAACATTTATTTATTTAAGAATCTAAAAGAATTGAACTAATGTCATAAATTTTACAATTTAAACCTGTTACATATCATTTTATACATGTGGGGAAGTCATTTAACCTGCTGTTTGAGACTTTGGGCCTAAAAAGGTTCTGTTGTTTTAGAATTTTGTTCTTTTTTCTTTTTAACTACAGTTTAAGAAACTCAAACATGGATTATATATCTTTTTTTTTTAATTGCCAGGAGGAAGTGACTGAGAGAGAGCTAAAGGTTGATGTGTTGTGCTTTCTCATCGTCTTCTCCTCTCAAATTGTTTTCCATCTTTTATTGGTGCCAGTTTTATGGAGTTTATTTTCCAACCTGAATTTATTGCTCTGATCTTTGACATCGTGAGTAAATTGTGCTTCACTTCACTTCAAACACACCATATTCCTTTTTCACGTCATTAAATCGAAGGGGACTGTTCATTTGATAGCTTGTTATGTTGACCTTTTGTCACTCCTTGCAATGAATTCTGTTGTTTGTTTCAGGAAATTGTGCATGGACTTTAAACCTTGATTTGAATGTTTTAATTATGTTTTGTTCATTTTGTTTTTGAGGGGGTGTGACAAGTAAATAAAAGATGCTATTTGAATAAAAGGAAGCATGTTTGTTTTTAAGTGATGTAGTAAGAGTCAGGACCACTGGGGAGGAAGGAAGTTAGGTGGAAGTGTCTAGAATAAAGGCAAAAGGTGAAAATGTTGTGGGAAAAAGAAAAAAAGAAGCTGAAATGATGACTTTGAGGCACCTGCCACATGATGTGTAATATCCAACACCATTTTCATTACTGGTTTAGGGTTTTTTAACATGGAAAGGGTTAGGGTTAGTGTGGTCGGATGGTGACAAAGAAAGGGAAGGTAGTCCACACAGAATGGAGTCTCACTCCCAGAAGGAACAATAACAGACACTGAAGACAGCTACAAGTACCTTGGTATCCCACAAGCAAATGGCAACCTTGATGAAGCCGCAAGGAAAGGAGCCACAGCCAAATACCTACAACGAGTGAGGCAAGTCCTAAGGATTCAGTTCAATGGCAAGAACAAGATCCAGGTAACAGCTACGCCCTGCCAGTAATCAGATATCCTGCAGGAATAATAAACTGGACAAAGGACAAAATACAGACCACAGATGTTAAGACATGGAAGCTCCTAACCATGCATGGAGGGTTCCATCCCAAGTCCAGCACCCTGAGACTGAACACTAGCCGTAAGGAAGGAGGCTGAGGACTAGTGAGTGTGAGAGTCACTGTCCAGGATGAAACATCCAAGATCCATAAGTACATCAAGGACAAGGTCCCAACAGATGACAGGCTCAGTATAAGTCTTAGAGGAGGAGGTGTTGGAAATACCATCATGGGAGGACAAACCCCTACATGGGATGTACCACTGACAGATAACTGAAGTGGATGATATCAAGAAATCCTACCAATGGCTAGAAAGAGCTGGTCTGAAGGACAACACAGAGGCACTCATCATGGCTGCACAGGAACAGGCCCTGAACACCAGAGCAACAGAGGCCAAGATCTACCACACCAGACAAGACCCAAGGTGCAGGCTATGCAGAGAGGCCCCTGAGACACTCCACCACATAACTGCAGGGTGTAAGATGCTGGCAGGGAAAGCATACATGGAACGCCACAGCCAAGTGGCTGGCATAGTGTACAGGAACATCTGTGCAGAGTATGGACTGGAAACCCCAAGGTCAAAGTGGGAAACACCCCCTAAGGTGGTAGAGAACAAGCGAGCCAAGATTCTGTGGGACTTTCAGATCCAGACCGACAAAATGGTGATGGCGAACCAACCAGACATTGTGGTGGTGGACAAACAACAGAGGACAGCTGATGTGGTTGATGTGGCAATACCGAGTGATGCAACATCAGGAAAAAGGAACACGAGAAACTAGAGAAGTACCAGGGCCTCAAAGAAGAACTTGAGAAAGCCTGGAGAGTGAAGACATCGGTGGTGCCCGTGGTCATCGGGTCACTCGGGGCAGTGACCCCCAAACTGGAGGAGTATGACAAAAAGCCTGATGCAGATGTAGTTTTAGGAACTGTTGACAAAATCCGTTTTTCAGACCGAATGTTAAATGCAGAAGATGACAAATGCAACAGATGCGTCAAATAAAGAAGAAACAAACCATAGGTGAGAGCTATGGGAACAGTCTTCAGTCCAGCAGGTGGCAGCAATGCACAGAAATGATCAAACAATGAAGAAAGCAAGAGTATGTCAGACCAAGTATAAAAGTACGGTTTTAGATATTTTAATTCAAGTAGTCTGAGGGTTTTTTGTAGTTGTGATACCATTGTAAAAGATTGCCCTGTAAAGTATTTTAGGGAGGTGCTGTCATTTTGAAAGACATTTAAAGATTTAAAGACTTGATATTGAGCGGTATTTTGATTTACCTGTAATCACTTTTCAAACTAGTTTGGTATGCAACTGTCTATAAACAATATAGCCATTGCTCACATGCCGCTCCACGTGGCTTCAAAGTGGTTCAAACTTCATAAAAGTCGTAAAATAAATATTTTGTTTCATTTTAAAAAATCTGTTTTTATGACTAAAACATAACTTAGCAATGCCAGATCTAAAAAGGTCAGACCTGCTGTGGTTTTATTGTGAGTATAGTTGCAACCTTCTTCCAAGACTCAAGAGATCTAGAATTATTTGTGGAAGGCTGGAACTGCCATCCAGTACCGAGGGAGTCCAGCACAGATCTGGAAGATTGCCCAGATGACTGACAGCATGTCCAATTTCAAAAACTTGAAGCGTTTTTTTCCCACATAACATGCTGATTTCCTAAACTGTGTACAAGCCTGGCAGGAGACCACAGAGGATGCTTGCTGGCCAAACATTGTTATTTCCATTAGCTGCTTTTTGGATCAATCTGTGCTGCCAGAGCGTTATTATTTTCCTGACAAATGAATGTTTCTCTCCAGGATCTAGAGAATGGCACCAAAAACATGTAATTTAGGTGACAGTAGAGAGGATGCACTGCCATATGCTGTGTAATGACGAATCACAAGATAAATAGACCAGCGCTACACTCTAAACAGACAGATGGTTCACCGTGGCGATCCCTGAACGGAAAAGCCAAAAGAGACGACACATCCATCAGGATGGTGATGCTAGGCCAAAGGCAATCAGCAAAGTAGTTTTCTGTCACAAATTTCAAAGTCCAAATGTAAAATTTGAGATCAATATTACAGTTGGAATTTAGATGAACAACTGCTTTGATTTTATTTCCCTTTTGATAAATTTGCAGGACCTAAATTGATGCAGTCGACGACAATGAACTTGAAACAGAAACTGTTGTACAGGAATATGAATTCCCTCCTACAAAATATAAAATGATTAAATTCTAGCAGATCTTACTGACTTAAATATTACTGAGGAACGATGTTTGCTATGAACACCTGAGGTGACGGTGCTCACAATCTTAGGGCCTGTTTACTTTTGGCGTTAAGAATCCTAGATGATCCGATCAGAAATGGGAGAGCACAGAATCTGGTATATTCACGTGACGTCACCACACATAGCCAGAGCTAAACCAAACCAACCTAGTGTTTGAGCTGTGCTTGGTTAACCGTCTCTGCAGAAATAAACATCCTGCCTCACCTTTTTTTGCAATTTTCAAACATTGGTGGACACTTGAAAATCATTCCATGCTGTTGTTTACATTTTGATCTGGAACTCCTGCAGGATCGTAGAACCTGATGGACCAGCAGCAAAGTAAATATTTAGTGTATTTTTCCTTCATTTTATTACTTCCCTGAAAAAATATCTCTTTAAAAACCCTGTCATTGAGTTATAGTGTGTGTGTGTGTGTGTGTGTGTGTGTGTGTGTGTGTGTGTGTGTGTGTGTGTGTGTGTGTGTGTGTGTGTGTGTGTGTGTGTATTTAACTAAGTTCTTATCAGTAACTATCAAGGCGCAGAAGCTGTTCCCTGTTTTTTATTATTATTATTAATGTATCATAATTATTAAGACAATATGATTTACTCAGACAAGCTTACAACATTTTAAATGATCACTGTCCAACAAATCTTCACATATATAATGCAGATTCATGCATTCATTGACCACAAATGACCAAAAAACGCTATTTTTACCATAGACATGAATAATCTGCGTTTACATGCATTTCAATTGCTTGCCAGCAACTTCCGGGAAACTATTGCTGCTGCGTGTACTACGTGACCAGTGTGACCAATCAGAGCACGCAGCACATCAGCAACAATCCCCGCCCCCGAGTCTCCTGCAGTGGATTGATCAGCTGAGAGGGCTTTGAGAGAGTCGAGCACGTGCAGGTCACCTCCCTCCTCCGGTTGGCCACATTTTACCCCACACCGTCTCTCGAGAGGAGGCTTCTTTTTTAATCACAAACACGACGCAAAAAGCCCCCGTACCTGACCAGGTGTGTTTCCACTCGCAGGTTCTATATTCCTTGCTCGTAGCGCGCGCTTCACTTTCACGAGCGCATTTGCTGTGCGCGTGCGCAAATTTAGCGACTTTTTGAACGCCCTAGCGAACCTGACAAAGAAGAGAAGAGCAACAACACCTAGCCTATTGCTGCGTCCTCCTCCACCTTTCAGGAGACCGTCTCTGCTGAGTCTCTGCTCGGTCCCGCACCCGACCATCGCTGGGACCTCTGCTCAGCTTCCCGTGTGCGCGCGCGGACGCAGGACGCTCCGAGCCGTCAGGTGGATGTGCTTTAGTGATCCACTCCGCCCTTATGGATCGCCTCCATGGATGTCTTCAAGCCCGTTTTGGACAATAGTCTGAGACCTAATGCATCAGAGGAGACAGATGTGTTCCGCTGGCCCTCACCGGAGAACGGTAGCCGCTCCGCGCAGGATGCGGACCCCTCCGCTCCGGTTGTCTGGACCGCGGTGTTCGACTATGAAGCGACTGCGGACGATGAGCTCAGCCTTCGCAGAGGGGACCTGATTGAGGTCCTGTCAAAGGATTCCCTGGTTTCCGGGGATGAGGGCTGGTGGACCGGGATGATCGCAGACCGGGTTGGCATTTTCCCGTGCAATTATGTCAGCAGGAGGAACGGAATACCGGAGGAAATAGGCCTACGGGAGAGCTCGGAGCGATCCGTACCTCCTCTGCACCGTAAGTATCTGATTTTGGAGAAATAGCCGTGTTATTGTCTCAAAAACACGAGGAAGTGGAAAGTGTTTCCACGTTAGAGCTGCTGGTATAGAGTGCTGTGTCATAGCATCGCGCTGCTGTTGGCCTAGAAAAAAAGCTTGAACAGGCATCCTCAGCATCAGGACCAAACCATCACCCCACCTCAGTGACATCACCAAACAGAGTCAAGCTCATTTTCTTCACTAAAGCTTTGCATTGAGGAAGGATTTGCACATTTTGTATTATGCACGTGTAAACCAGTTTGAAAATCTGCTTATATTGAGGATCTCAGACAGGAGCATCCACAATGCACTGCAGGAACACGCTTTATGAGCCGAGTGCAAAACGATACGCCTGCATCTACTTTATATTTTCCATGTTATAACCAAGCATAAAGTAGGCAGTAAAGTTAAGTTAATCAGATTCTTTGAGTGGACCGCATCGCCTTGGGCTATCTTTGTTAGCTGCTTCATTCTTAGTGAGACAGCTGGCCTACTTTCACACACCTGAAATATTCATCAAGGTCAGTCTGCTCAGCAGGCTGGGAGGAATCCACAGCATGAACATCATCAGCTCCTACCTTTATTGTTTAAACTTCTTCATTTACAAACCCTTCAAGCCATTTTTTTAGCAAAGATGCTCAAAAAACGTCCTGGATTTGGGATAGCAGTGAGGCTTTCATTTCACCTGCTTTGAAACAAACAATGATGTGTCTTCTTTCTCCCAAGTTCTGGAGATTGATTTCTCGGAGCTCACCCTGGAGGAGATCATTGGGGTCGGCGGGTTTGGAAAAGTCTACCGTGCTGTGTGGCGGGGCGCAGAGGTGGCAGTGAAAGCAGCGCGACGGGACCCTGACGAGGACGTCGCTCAGACTTCTGAGAGCGTGCGTCAGGAGGCCAAGCTCTTCGCCATGCTCAACCATCCCAACATCATGGCTCTGCTGGGGGTGTGTCCCCTGGAGCCCAACCTGTGCCTGGTAATGGAGTACGCTCGAGGAGGTCCTCTGAACCGGGCCCTGGCTGGGAAACGGATCCCTCCGTGTACCCTGGTGGACTGGGCTGTGCAGATCGCCCGGGGCATGCTCTACCTCCACAGCCAGGCCATCATCCCCATCATCCACCGTGACCTCAAGTCCAGCAACAGTAAGAGTCCATCTTTTTACATGAGTTTATTTAAAGCCAGACACTAGTGTTCCACACTGGTCCAGACTCTTTCATTATCCTACTCTAAAGTCTTGCTCCAACTCAGACATCAGCCTTGGGTCCTGTGGTGAGACACACCGTTACTGCAGCTTTAAATCTTACCTAAAGCACGTCTGAAACTACGACACATACTCGTGGTTCTCATGTTGTCTTATGCATTCATGTTAGTCTGTATTTAATTCAGAAAGAGCAGCTAACGGGAGTTTGCGTGTTTGCTTGTAGAGCTGTTGTAATCTTGTCTTTTGCCCAACTGAAGCTCCTAAATCCCAAGCCTATTACCGAGGATTTGCCCTGTGCTCTGCCTGGAAGTTCTGACTATGCACAAAACAAGACTCTTGGCTGCCATTGGCTCCGTCGGCTGATTTGAAGTGATAAGTGACTCTTGACTAGCTGGACCCGCCCTTTTCAGAGCACAGGAGCAAAGGGACAGGAATTTAGGTTTCCCTCTTCTTTAAGGCTTGTTCACCCTTACCTGGTTGTTATTTGTTTCTATTTATATTCTGGAGCTAAAGTTATGCATGTGTGGGATGCAAAATAACAAAAATTAATTAAAAAAAGTGTAAGATTCTCCAGAATTGAAAGAAAAAAATCTAGATTTATTATGAATTTTATCTAGTATTCATAATTCTTAGAGACTAATGGACATCTAGGTATATTTTGTCCTCTAAACAGAATATTTGCATATAAAAATGATCAGACTGTCTCCAGTAACTTTGTGGTCTGGTCTAACCTATGGTCAAGACAAACAGCTATTAATGCTCTCTTCCCAGCTCGATGAGTCTTTGTGTTGATGAACAATAAAACATAAAATGAACACAGTAGTTGTGCTAATCCATGCCATTAAAGCAGAAATAGAGTTATTTTTCAGAGGGCACCGCTTAGAGGTGGAACAGGTGTATTGCTTCCCTGATTATTGCAGCTCCTCTCAGTAGTGAACACACACGTCTACAATTACAGTTACAGGTATTATTCTCTTTATACTGTTTATTTTTATTATACACACATAGTTTAAAGAAATGTCGCCAACTCTATCGGTTTGACATTCGAGTTGAACACAGATCTTCCATCGTCGTAAAGCAGGTCCAAGGTAAATCCTTTGCTAGCCTTTGAGGTGCTTTTCGACAATTGTGGATCTGTATTTTTTGTGGCTGTGAAGGTGGTTGTAGCTTCTTTGTGATTCGCTGTATTTTTGCAGCTTTGTAAACAAATAAAAAAACTGACTTTTGCAAATCGCACTCTCTGTGATTGACATCTGTATGCAAGCAGCTGTCTTAACGTTATTGGCCAGTGCTGATTGGTGCTCAAGTCAAATTGCATGGGGTTCTTTGGAAAGGGGGCGGGCTTGGCAACAAAAAAATTGACGTATTGCCTGTATTATGTTAAAGTACAGACTAAGACTATCACCTTTATGGATTTCTAAAAAAAAATAAGACAAAATTCCTGAAAACTCCTAGCCTAGAAACGGACAGACTAGGTCGGTCTAGCAATGCTCCATTGGACTATTTAGACTTACCAGCTCCAGTGGTCTAGTGGTTTGAGTGTTCGCCCCCGGGACTGGGAGATCGGGGTTCAAATCCCGGTCGGGTCATACCAAAGACTTTGAAAAAATGGGACCCAATGCCTCCTCGCTTGACACTCAGCACTAAGGGGTTGGATTGGGGGGTTAAACCACCAAATAGTCACAGCTCCCCACCATGGGGGTGGGTCAAATGCGGAGATGTAATTTCACCAGTGTGAGATGATGACTTGGGACTTTAACTTTCTTTGAGTCTAGAGCAGATAGAGGTACTTAAGAGACTTAATTCACAGACACTTCCTGTTAGAAAAATGTGCCTAAAAGAGGCGTCGCCTGGCGGACCAAGAGAGCGGCAGGGAGGCAGTGATTGACAGCAACCCCTCACCCACCGCATGCTCTGAGTTTCTCAGTCGGAAAAACAAGTCGTTAACAAGCGTGCGCTCACTCGCGCGTGCACATGAGCACACACACAGCAAACTCACCGCTCAGAAGAACGAGCAGACACAAGTCCTTTATTTAGAAAAAGGATACATTTGCATCTTCTTTGACAGTGTATGGCAGACTGCCCCATTGACTGACATTGGTAGCAGTGAGTACGTCATCTTGTTCGTTGTCCAATAGCGTGTGGAGACAGTTTGAAGGACAACCATAGATCCCGACCCACGACTTATCGTCATTTTGGACGTAAAAGTAACATTATGCCCAATGTCACATGATTTTGTACGAGCTCAAAGCTCTTGGAAGATATATCTAGGATGACTCTCAGCTACTTCAAGAAAAATATTGAGCTCAGTATCTAAAAAGCCGATAGAGTTATAGACATTTTTGTGTCTACTAAGGCTGATTTCATATGGTGGCCATCTTTATCAACATCCACCAGTCATCTTCTAAGTTATACATTAAATGCCACATTAATAAACATATTGGATTTGATGCTCTTTGACATGTGAATGGTGGGAAATTGATTTGTTGGCCTTTCAGTTGGAGGAGGACTTGTCTATTTCTTGAGCCACACACTACCATCATAGGGCTGGACAATAATTCAATAACGATAAATATCGATCGATAGACGTGTGGTGCAATAGGAAAAAAATGGATCAGTTAAACGTCAGTAAAAAGATCCCTTTCTTTTTCCATTATAGCCTATCAGGTAGCTTCATACTAGAGTACTTACTTACTCCCGACTAATCAAAAACACAGACCCAGCCACACTCTGTCACCAAGCCCCGCCCTCTGAAACCTAAACAAGATGTTACAGCAAGGGAAGGTGGAGGAAATTTTCCCAAAAAAGGTTACAGTAGCTCACCAGTGTGACAATATTTTCATTTTTACAAGTCTGACAAAAAACAAACACTGGTGGTTTGCAAAATTTGCAGAGAATCAATAAAAACCAAGTCTGGTAACAACCAACTTGTTTTATCATTAGTTAATGACATAAAATGGCCAGGGTTGCACTTAAAATATATTTTCTACATTTTTATATAGTTTTCAATAATTATTGACATCGATAAATATGATTTTTTTTATCGATAATCATTTTTTCCATATCGTCCAACCTAATACCAACATATGTTTCTCCATTTTTGGTGATTATATCTTAAAATGGGCAAACAGTGTTTGTTTTTGCCTCTAAAATCTGCAAGAAACAGAATCCAGATCTTCGTTGTCGTATCTATTGAAGCAATCCAGATGCAGGATAAAAAAATAAATCTGTGCTCAGATTTCTCACTCATACTCATGACTGCATTCATACCTGTAAACCTGTCCTCTCTAGGACTGAACAGCCAAACAGGATAGAGGCGTTTATAAAAGTAGGGCACATGCATTTTTGATTTTGTTGTGTTGAAATCCTGATCTCTTCGTCCACACTGGTGTTTGTTGGTTCTCTAAACAGTTTCCACATTCCAGCTGCATGTGAGCAGGGTTTGCTTTAGCTAAACATGTTTTAATTCTTTGGGAGTTCCTTCTGCAGCAAATGAAGAGGTGCTGATGTGAACCACGGCCCGGGGAACACTCCCGCTCCGATGGCCTGGTTTTGTGGAGAGGAGAAAGCATGAGTTTAGGTGGAGTCCTGATTTGCGTGAACGCATTAAGGAGCTGTTTTAAGGCCTGTTGGTGCAGAATGGTGTCAGAGGATCTATCTGTAGTCAGGTTGTGAAAGTACAAAGTGAATATTCAGCACTGATCAGGGGTTTTCATCCCTGCTTTGCTTTGTTGGTGTAGCTCACAGTCTCTTGGTTTCTCTGTTCTTTCTTTTTCTGTCCTCTGCTTTCATCCATTCAATCCTTTTATCATGGCCTCCCATCAACCACACCCTGTTCTGTTTGCCTCCTATTTGTCTGTTTGCTTTTACGTTGTGCCTCATTGTGAAATTCCTGCTGCCTCTCCCAACATTTAAACCTGAAACCCTTCAACCCGCCCGCAACCTTCCCAAATCCTCCATCCTCCCTCCCATTCTCCAACCAAACCACCATCACCTCCAATGTGCCTCATCGCCCCAGTCCTAATCCTGGAGAAGGTCGAGATGGAAGACCTCAGCAACAAGACTCTGAAGATAACGGATTTTGGCCTGGCTCGGGAGTGGCACCGCACCACGAAGATGAGCGCCGCTGGGACGTACGCCTGGATGGCTCCGGAAGTTATCCGCTCATCCACATTCTCCAAGGGTAGCGACGTTTGGAGGTGGGCAGGCAGGGGGGGTTCTGATGGAACCAGAGCCAGAGAGAGAATCAGTCAAAACACCAACCACAAGGAAAAGGTCTCACTCTGTAGTCGGTGTGGGAAAATCTATTCCTCAGGTTGTCTAAATAATAGATCATGATCATAAAATATTCCCAAATGAAAATACAAACCAGACAGATCCCTGTGCTCCAGGTGTTTAATGGTTTATTTGCTTACCTTACTTGGATGAACTCTAAGCTAAGTATTAGCATTTTCTCAAACAGCTTTACTGAAAGACTTTCTTAGATGCATCTGGAAAATTATTAGGTTAACAGGTGAAGTGGTTCCCAACGTGTGGCCCGGGGTCCATTTGGGGCCCTCGGAGTGATTTTGTGCGGCCTTCAAGTGCATTTCTAGAGTGATGATTTTTACCTTCCAGCAGGTTGTTGATGTAGAGTGATCCTAACATTTTTGTTAGGGCTGTTATCACATTTTTTGGACCTAATTCAACAAGTATACATGGTAAATAATCACCATAAAATTATAAATATAAAAATAATCATTATTTTAAATTAAAAAAGTCACATTTTTGTGGCCTGCGAGTAGTAACTTGATGATTATTTTGTCTTGGACTATCAGCCTTTAAAACCTGGAGCACAATTACTCCCTTCTGTTCTCAGATTGTTAGGAAAACCTAAAAAGTTTTATTAAAACATCATCACTGAAATCAATTCTGTGAATAAATGAAAACGATTTTGAAACAGGTGTTTTCTGCTAAAACAACAAACCAGTTCCTGTCTTTTCTCCTGAATCCATATCTGATTGGCTCAGTTATTCATCCTTAAACCAGGAGGTGCCAAACTGTAATTCAGCCCTTAGACGTCACTTATCTGCATGCTTTTTAGATTTTCCAGGGTACTTACATGATTAGGTTGCAAAATCATCTCTTTTTGACATTTGCTGAAATAAAATTGATTTGCATTTCAGTCTCTGTTTAACATTTATATGTCCCTGCCCGCTTGAATCTCTATAATACATAAAGCCCTTTATCTGTGAAATCTCCAATTTTTATTCTTTCAGATTCTGCTTATATTTATTCTCTGATATGTAATCCCCCCCACAGTTATGGCGTTCTGTTGTGGGAGCTGCTGACGGGAGAAGTTCCTTTCCGAAGCATCGATGGTCTTGCAGTGGCGTATGGGGTGGCGATGAATAAGCTGGCTCTGCCCATCCCCTCCACTTGCCCTGAGCCTTTTGCACGTCTCATGGAAAGTAAGAAAACAACCAAAGTCTATGTAACAGATGAGTGATTATTACGGTGTAGAGGTCGATCCATATGGGTTTTCTTTATTGCCGATGCCGATATGTAGTGGTCATGGTCAGAGGATGGCAGAAGGATGCTGCCGACCTTTTGGGCAGATTTTCATGGCCAATTTCTCCACATTTTCCACCTTATTTTCATGCTAAAATGTCACTAATAACATCAGTTTGTGCACACATTTTCTGAAGCCGAATCAGTTTTTGAACACTGAATTTAACCAACTGAATTTTGTGCACTGCTGCTCACTGTTAATATCAGACATCTAACTAAAGTTAATCAAACAAATCAGTTAACCAAGTATTAAACATTCAAAACTGGTAGATAAAAAGAAATTTCAAAGATAATTTAGAGCATTTGTTATGCAGATGTTAATCAGAAACATAAATACACATTTAAATTAAATTCTGCAGCAGCACCAGGCTGCCCGGGGATGTGCCTGACTTTAAGTCAGCTTTACTAAGAAGATTTATTAGCAGATGCATAAAAAATTGTAAATATTGGCCCAATATATCGATCTACCTCTATTACTGTGTAATAATCTCATGACTTTTGTGTTTTATGGCCTCTCTGGTGTGCGTGAAACAGCCAAAGAAAATAATTTTTATACCAATCTGAAAGATCGACGGGTTCTAGCTCAAGGCAAATGTGTCCCAAGTGTCTGAAAGTGTGTTTTGTCTTTTGCCACAGGCTGCTGGAGCCCCGACCCTCACGCCCGACCCCAGTTCTCTACCATACTGGACCAGCTCACAGCCATCGAGGAGTCCGGCTTCTTTGAAATGCCTGCAGAGTCGTTCCAGTCTCTGCAGGACGACTGGAAACTGGAGATCCAGGAAATGTTTGATCAGCTTAGGACAAAGGAAAAGGTGATGATGAGAGGTAGACATTTTAGGAGAAAAATAATTGATTTTGATCGTTTCTCCTCCAGCCGTGGTTGAGATGTGATAACAGCTGTGTTGTTTCACTGCGCCGCTCTTGTTGGGACCCACCAGGAGCTGCGATCGTGGGAGGAAGAGCTGACCCAAGCGGCGCTGCAGCAGAAGTGCCAGGAGGAGGCTTTGAGGAGACGTGAGCAGGAGCTAGCTGAAAGGGAGATCCACATCCTGGAGCGCGAGCTCAACATCATCATTCACCAGCTTTACCAGGAGAAGCCTCGCGTGGAGAGCAGGCAGGGCAAGTTTCGCCGCAGCCGCCTTAAACTCAAGGATGGGAACAGGATCAGCCTGCCCTCAGGTAGTTATCAGATAGTCATGAAACGGTTTTCACTGATAGGAAACCTTAAACACAAACTTATAGATTAGATTTGTTGGGAAGGAGTGTGCTGTTGTGACTAATTAAAGCTTAACTGAAGGTTAATCACCAAGAACATAAAATAAATGATGGAGGTGACTTAGGTTTGAAAAACCTAATAGAAGTTCTCGTGAGGGTGTGAAGGTTCTGGTTCTGGTTCAGTTGTGTGACTGAATCAGAGCTGCTGAGTCCACCAGAATCTGTTCTCTCTCTCTAACCACCCGCTCTGACCTGACTCATACAGACATTCATTATTTTCCTAGACATCCTTCACTGTCCTGATTTCAATCTTTCAGATTTCCAGCACAAAATCACGGTGCAGGCGTCTCCCTCTCATGATCATCGGAGGAGTTTGCTCAGCAGCAGTTCCAGCCCTCCCTCCAGTCCGCCCATGCTGCCTCGCCTGAGGGCCATCCAGCGTAAGCACAGTGAGAGGTGTAGCGGTGCATGTTCATAACCACACCATCCTGGATGGTGCAGGAACCAGACATGGAATATGTCACAGGAATCACTGCTCATGTCTTTAGGGGGGAACACATTTTTGTTGTTTTTTGCTCATTGCAAGAGCAGAAAAGAGGATGGATATGGTTCTGTCTAAAGCTCCATAGCCGCCTTCACACAGCAGGAGAACTGTAGGTGCCATGGAAGTGCAGGTGAAGAAGCACCAAGAAGTGGCTGCTAACCACCACAAAACTGCTCAAAGAATAAGAATAGAGAGAAAATGGTCATGGCGGACAAACTCACAAATTCACTAGAAGGAAAAAACAAAAACAAAAAAAAAGCAGAACCAAGCGGATCTGAGCCACTCTATTCTCAAAGGCCTGGACGCACCACTGCATGTACCTAAGGAGAAACAAGATTAGTATTTTAAAGGTGTAATAAGTAAGATTTACAGTGAAACAATCACAAACCAGTCTAATGTCCTTGTCATGTTTAATGAAGGTTACATTGAAACAGATTTCCTTCTCAGGGGGGGGGGGGGGGGGGGTGTCAGTTTTTCTCCTTTTAAAACGGCCAAAGAGGGACATCGTCACTGTTTATAATCTGTCCCTCCTCCATACTTCCTGGTTCCAGAACCAATCATATTTGTTTGTTTTTTCCTGTTGTAACAAACATACAAAACTAAAACTGAAACCAATATACCAATACCAGTACTTTTAACCCCCGATTAGCTTATTAAAGTGTGAATTATTATCATGAAACATAGCATCTGTGGATCTTGTATTAGACCTTCTAATAAACCCTCTAATTTATTGTATATGCCCCTAATGTATAACTTCTTTATTTCTTATTCTACAGTCACTCCAGGAGAGGGGTGCACAGAGATCGAGAGAAGGGGGTCCAGAAAAAAGGGTCGTTCTCGTGGATGTGGTGTATACAGGGAGCACAGTGCAGACGCCAGGTGGGAGACATACAAGTAGAATCTGCACTATGAGTTTTAAGATAATTTCATGAGTTCCAACACTAATGCGGCTCTCCTTGATCACAGTGTGAAGCCTCCCCATGAGGGCAGCAGGCAGCGGTCCTGCAGCGCCCCAAACCTCCGCAGATCTCCAAGACACAGCCCAGCGGTGCCTGGAGTACCGAGCCTCGTGGAGATGGGTAGGTGGGAATAGCTAAAATGAATTCACAGAGAAAAGTGTTGTCTCTTACTGCGTGGACAGATTTTTGTCTGAAGCGTGTGATTGGACGCTGATCAACTCATGGTGCTGTTTTTAGAGAACGAAGACTGCTGCTTCACTACTGAGCCGGGTGACGCTCCTGGTCAGTCCTACCTCTGCATTCCCTTCCAGAAAGAAGCCCATGCTGCTTCTGCCGCTGATGACGGAGACGAATACTGCCTCAGCAGCCAGGTGCCTGAAACACCGCCGTGCAGGAAAAGCCCAGGCGGGGGCCGTCGTGCTGAGCTGGTCCTGCTGGGTTGCGGGGCTCTGCTGGCGGCCGTGGGGCTGGGCTGCAACCTGCTGTCCTTGGCCCAGCCCGAAGAGAGCATTAAACCCCGATGGGAGGGCTTCTTCCACAGAACAGGAGGCCAAAGGCGCAGCACCAGCCCACCGACTCGCAGAATATTCCGGCGGGAAAGCCCGCTGAAGCCTTCGGCTCTCTCGCTACCCCCTTCATACACACTCCTGTCCATATCGTCAGTGTCTGACAGTAACTCCACCCACTCGCTGCTGCACGCCGACAGCAACGAGCTGCTGGTCTACCGCCCTGCCTCGCCTCCTTCCCAGCTTCCTCTTGTCTCACAGCGGATGGCGGTCCAGATCCCAGTCAACTCTCTGGTCAACACTCACGTGGAAAGCTTCAAGCGGAACCCGCACCAGTCTCTCACACCCACACATGTTCCCTGCGCTCCGGCTTCCTCACGCAGCCTACGCCGGACTCCATCAGACGGAGCCATCAAGAAGAACTGTCCTTCTAATATTCTGGAGCCGTTACCTGAAACAAGAGCTTTGGAGAACGCAGGTGAGGCGTCGACACCACGTGTAGCATCTCATTTAAAGTTATTGCATTAAGGAAAATATTTATCTTTCCTTTTTTGGAAGTTACGGAAGCATACACGGCTACTTCCGCATGCTCAAATTAACACTGTCAGAGCTGATTTCAACTATGGGTCCACACCAGTAGGAGTTACCTTAACTCTTTTTGGAGAGTTGGTACTTTAACTCTGATTTAGTGTCAGAAACAACTCGTGTGGAGTTGACAGTTTAACACTGGTGTTCCTAGAGTTAATATAGTAACTCTGCAGGTGTTTAGCCGCTGTGGGAGTTCAGAGGTAGCTTCTCAGGAGTTATTTTGTCCAAAATGACTCCTGCAGAGTTGATTAGGAAAAACCGGGTTTAACTCTCATGTCAGTGTTACATATCAACTATATAACTATTTTTAGTGTTAAATTAACTATTCTTAGTGTTAAATTTGACCCAACACCCCAAAATTAACACTTTTAATTTTGCTGTGTCCTTCAGAATTATTGATCTTTGTTAAAACTTACATCTTCATGTGTCTTTAACTGGTTTCCCTCCTCGTTGTTTTGCTACAGCAGGCTTCAGGGCTTTAAAAGAAGACAGTTCTGAGGTTCCCCGGCTCCCTGATCCAAATGTAGTCTTCCCCCCAACACCTCGTCGCCGCTGCGCTCCAGAACGCCCCAAAACCCTGGACGTTCTGGCTCGACCTCGGCCTTCGCCTCGAGCTCGCGCCGATATTTTCTGGGCGGAAGAGCGGCCCAGGGGAAACGGACAGAGCCTGGGTAATGGCGAGTCCCCCGTCCACTCCTCCAGCACTGAGACTCCACCCACCGTAGAGTTTGGGAGAGACCCGGCGGTGCCGCCCACGCCCTTGGAGACCCCGATGCCCTCTTCCCCACACAAGAACCAGAACTTGTTGGATCAGTTGGACGAGGGACAGTGTCGGGATGGAACGGTCCCACTCTGCAGACCACAGATCAGACTTCCCAAAGACTCCTCATGTAATCCAGGATTCTGGTCCTGATTCTGCTCACTCCTCACATGGACAGAACTGAATCTGCTGTTAGGTCCAGCATTCTCCATCTGCAGTTCCTTTACCTTCTGACATGCGTTTGATCCAACCTGACATCTAAAACGGTTAAAAGGTTATGAGTACTTGAAAATAAAACCTGAGCCTCTTTGGCTTTAATGCATCAGATGAAACTAGAAACAAGAACCTGTTTTCTATCATTTATGCCTAAACTGATTGATGACCTCGTAACAAAGCTTCACATCCTTTTCCTAGCTCGAGTTCAGATTGTGCACTTTTGGAAATGATCGTGAATGTAAGACGTTTTTTTTTTTTTATTATAAAAATGACAAATAATTTGTTCAACATGGTTTGAACTGATCCGTGGAGTCTGGATGGGAATTCTGACCTCCTGACCGACGTGGTCTTATCACACAAACAGGGAATTCTGTTTAGTTCGCAATCCTTGAATTCGCTAATTCTGTCTCATTTGTTTGAGTAGATGAGAAATGATTCTCAAAATGCAAAAAGGGAATTTTGTATGTTTGCCTCACGATTTAAGTTGCTGCCTGTCTGCAGCCATGCATGGAGTCCAATGACCCCCAGGTGAGGCACGTCCAGCTGGAACGGGAAGTTTGGCTTCGTTTTCTATATTTGTACTTTTTTATCATATTTCTGTTTGCCTGGATCTCGTCACACTCGGGTGTCGATGACGTTTGAGATTTCAGCCTTTGCACAAAATGTTCAGTAATTTTGTTAAAGTGTACCTTTTTTTTTACTTGATTTAGATTTTATTTGTCTGTTAGGTGTTCCACTTCATCAGGGTGAATTAGCTTTGGCTTTTCTAGAAAAAACAAAACATTTTAATTTTTTTTCAAGCACAGCCTGGCTAAGACAGGAAGTAGCTGGTGTAAACCGCTATTACACAACTCTCTCATTTTATAAACACAATAATCACAAAAAATGTATTTTCATTGTTTTCTTCCCAGATGCAGATTATTTATTTATTTATTTATTTATTTATTTATTTATTTATTTATTTATTTATTTATTTATTTATTTATTTATTTATTGGATTGGTTAAAAAGGAAGAGCGACAGCAGTATCATCCCAAACCTCTAAATGCTTGATTGTGTCGTTTTATTTTGAAAGGTTAACAGAACTCTAATATTTCCTCTCCCATCTTCCAGCACTGATCGATAAGTTTGAATGTTGTTTTTTTTACTTCTGATTGCCTGGGACTGTGCAGAATGTGATCTTGCTCATCATGCAAACATTGTATCTCAGCTACAGGTGCTAGTTGAAGCGATGCTAAGTTCTTATTATGCATATGAAATCTAAACACAAATAAGCTGAATTAACTGTTTACTGACATTGTTCAGGGTGGGAACAATACTGTTACTGGGTGAGTTGTATTTGCACTGGAACACACTGACTTGAGTAAAATCGTGGAGGAAAAATGTGTCTGATTGAATGTTTTCTATTTATTTTTTAACTTGGACATCATCAGGTGTGCAGAAGCATGACCCCAGGTGCATGCTAATGTCCCCTCCTTTAAAATATCACATAGGAACACTCTTGCAAGAGAATAACACAAAGTACCAGTGATAGTTTTAGATCCATTTGTGGATTGTTTAACATATTTTTCCACAAATATCATGATCAAATGGGGTAAAAAAAAAAAAAAAACAATACATTCTTTTGCAATTGTTCTATTTCATTTTTCTTAATTTTAATAACAAATGTGGTTATTTTTTTATCTCATAGAAGTTATTAATGGAAGAGGAAAAAAGATTTCTCACGTTATTCTCAAAAATCTAAAAAAAATAAAAAACTTTTAGCAGTGGCTCTCATCCTATTCCATGGATATTCATCAAAAATTATAATTTGTATTTTTTTTCTAAAGGTCCTGTAACAGTTGTGGCTCTAAAGTAAACTGCCCGGCCAAAAAAAAAGGTCACACACTCTAATATTTCGTTAGACCGCCTTTAGCTTTGATTACAGCACACATTCATGTGGCATTGTTTCAAAAAGCTTCTGCAATGTCACCAGATTTATTTCCATCCAGTGTTGCATTAATTTGTCACCAAGATCTTGCATTGATGATGGTAGAGTCTGACCGCTGCACAAAGCCTTCTCCAGCACATCCCAAAGATCCTCAATGGGGTTCAGGTCTGGACTCTGTGGTGAAAATGATGTCTCATGCTCCCTGAACCACTCTTTCACTATTTGAGCCCGATGAATCCTGGCATTGTCATCTTGGAATATGCCCGTGCCATCAAGGAAGAACAAATCCATTGATGGAATAACCTGGTCATTCAGGATATTCAGGTAGTCAGCTGACCTCATTCTTGGAGCACATCCTGTCGCTGAACCTAGACCTGACCAACTGCAGCAATCCCAGATCATAGCACTGCCCCCACAGGCTTGTACAGTAGGCACTAGGCATGATGGGTGCATCACTTCATCTGCCTCTCTTCTTACCCTGATGCACCCATCACTCTGGAGCAGGGTCCATCTGGACTCATCACACCAGTTTTTAATAATGCGTTGAACTGTTCTGAACCCAGTTTTAGTTGTTTCTGCAATCTCCTTAGATGTTTTCTCTGCTTGATGCATGCCAGTGATGTGACCCTTCTCAAACAGCCTCACATCTGTTCCACGACCACCAGATGTGTCTTTCCACATGGTTGTTGAAGAAATGAGAAGCAACTCATCATTGCACCAGTTGGGTTAAATAACTTGTTGCCACCTGAAAGATAATCGCCCATGCAGTAATTATCCAATAGGAGGCTCCTTACCTGCTTGCTTAGTTAAATCTAGGTGGTGACTTTTTTTATCCAAGCAACTATTTAGATTGTAAAGGTTGCAGACTCCTGATCTGGCTGATGATTTTGGGTGAATTTAGAGAATTCCTCTGGGCAACGTACCTGTTACTACCACAGCATGATGCTGCCACCCCCGTGCTTGACTGTTGTGTCTGGCTTTGCTGCTTCTGGACCTGGACCACTTACTGTGATTGCTGGAATCATTAAATCTGCTCTCTAGCAGATGATCCTAAAGGACAATGTCCGACCTTTGACCCCAAACAGGCAGTTTATGCTGGAAAATCCTCCAATGTGGCTAAATTAGAACAATAAAAGAAGATTCCTCCTCATTATCAGTTATCACAAACTGTTAATTCAGTTGATTATTATTATTATTATTTATTATTAGGTTTAGAAGACAAATTTTCTTCATATAATGAAATTTGCTGTGAGAAAAGAGGAAAATGACTCGGTCAGTAAACAGTTTATTACACGTATTCTTTTACCATACACATAGGAATCTGAAGATACAACAAATGCTGAGAATGAAGTGCTTTTGTTTTGGCATTAATAACCACACACACGGCTTTCCATTATAGGTTCAATGTGATTTTAGAAAGTATTTACATTTTGTGATATGTTTATTGAGCTCATACGGTAAACAGCAACCCTGTGCTCTTGATGTGTTCTGAAAGCACCTTTACGTCAGATGTGGTCAAGAGTATAAAAAATTGTGACAGATGAAAGGATCTGAGAATCAGCCTAAGGTGACGGAGGTGTAGGTGGTTGTTACTCACTTAAAGGCATTTAAAACACACCTTGTGCGAAAGGCAGGTGTTTGTTTCTAGTGACACTCGCCTGCAGACTGTGGATCTTCCGCCGGTCGCTCCCGTCTCTGTCACAAGTGTTGGCCTGTATGTGCAATCGTCAGACTGGAAGTGCATCCGTTAGTAAATAAACATGCCTTTGGCAGTTTTTAGGGAGAAATTCACTATCTGGTGCAATTTCTTTTTCAAAGAAAACCAAAGTATAACACTCCAAGTACACAATAATACATGTCAATAACATAACTAGCAACCGTGTGCGGTGCAAGGCAAAAGCAAACGAAGATTGTTCCGCACTGAGGCCTCGGACTTGTGGCGTTTAAGGTCTGGCTGCCACGCGGTCGGGCTGAGACTCGTGACGGGTGGGAAGTCATCAGGCAGCCAGCGCTTATGTCGCCTCTTTCTTTTCCCGTTGGGCGTTCCGGCGAATCTTCATCTCTGTTAGCTGGATGTAGCGGATGGCATTAGTGTCTGGAAAACAAGAGGTTGGTTTATTTCCTGTTCAGACAGGAAGTGGTGCATCGATGGGCTTGTGTGACTTTGAATAAAGCTCCTTCAGGCAGTAGTTTGGGACTTTGCTTGATCGTTTATTTAATTTAGACAAATTTATGCTTAAATTATTTCATTTGACCTTCTGATATGATGTAGCCTGGTAAAATGGTAAACGGCCTGTATTTGAGGGTTCTACAGCCCCCCAAGGTGCTTTACAACACAATCAGTCATTCACCAGTGTACACACACATTCACACGCTGGTGATGATGAGCTACAATGTAGCCACAGCTGCCCTCGGGCGCACTGACACAAGCGAGGCTGCCACTGGCGCCACCAGTCCCCCTGACCACCTCCAGCAGGCAATGTGGGTTTAGTGTCTTGCCCAAGGACACAACAACTGCAACAGACAGGGCTCAAACCTGCAACCCTTTGGTTATGGTGTGGGCACTTTACTTCTCTGCCACCATCGCCCCTCAATATACAGTCTGGCTACGACCCACAGAGCTCGGTCAAGGGGTGCAATCTACGGTTGTATTTTTAACTGTCTCTGCAAAAAACTGGACCACGCTAGGACCAACCAAAGCAACGAGCAACATGACGTATTCATCGGTACGGAAATCAGTCAACGAGGCAGTCTGCCACACACTGTCGAAGAAGAAACAAATATATTCTTTTTCTAAATAAATAACTTAAGTACGTCTATTAGCTCATGTCACGTCCTGGGTTATATATCTCTTAAATTAGTAAATACACAAACTGCTTCTTTAGACGGAAAAATCAGATCAAATTTGAAGTCTTGATCATAAAAATGAGGGTTAGCTGACCTGATGGCTCCTGCTTGTGAGACTCCTTCAGGTAGTGCAGGGCCTTCTGGAAGTCTCCAAGGTGGTAATAGGCCACTCCGGATCGGTAAAGAGCTTTGAAGTTTTTCCCTTCCTTTAAAAGGACTTTCAGACAATATTCCTTCACCCGCTCGTAGTTGACCAGCTCCATTTGCAACAGGCAAGCTGGAAAAGAGAAATAAACACACTGATGATCACAATCCAACATAAATGCTGTAGGATAAAAACAGCATTGGTTTCTTTGTGAAACATTAGGTCTAATTCCTCTGACTCATTTTGGGGTGAGCCTGAGGATGACTTGTTTTATGAGTCATGCTGAGCTCTGGAGTATTACAGCATCACTGATGCGCATCTATGGGAGAAAAACACCTAGCTCGTACCGGCCAGGCTGTTGTAGCATTCCAGCTCCGCATTCTCCATCGCCCCCTTCTGCTCGTCTGTCAGCGTGGTGGACTTGCTGATGGTCGGCAGGAGAGAGGATGAGGTCTTGGAGCTGGAGTCCGGTTCCCCCAGCACCCTGCACAACCCCTTGATCTCCAGCAGAGCGCGGTGGTACTTGCCGATCGCCTCTCGGTATTTCTTGTCCTTGTAGCACTGGGTGCCCTGGCTCTTAAAGTCCAGCGCGCGCCTCACAGCGTCAGCTGGCTCGTTTTGAGATGGTTGTTTCAGCATCGAGCCTCCATGATGCCTCTGCTGCTGGAGCTGATGTCTGGGATCTTTGGTCCGGCTGCTGCTGCTGCTGGGGGGCTGAGCGCAGTGCTGGAGCCTCGGGGAGCCGCCGCCACCACCGCTCTCCATCCTCCCTTCGTGTCCAGCTTGAATCACACTCATCTTTTTAATCCAGCTGCTCTGACGCTCCGCCGTAAATTAGCGTTCAGGCTTTTCACAGCATCCTATCGGTTTATCAATCGGCCCTTCGCCTCGCTGCCGTCGCAGATACGTCCTCTCCGTGCGCAACCCTGCGCGATGAGCGGTGCGTGCTCCTCTCTGCTTTCGTGTTTTCTGTTCAGAAGAGCCGATTGGTCCACAAACGCACCATGAGTGCCCCCAGCAGATGATGTTGGTGTAACTGGGTGTGACTTCATTATTTTGGAGCTGGACTGAGAAAGAAAACAAAAACCATCTTGAATATCATCCTTCGCCCCAATAATAATAATAATAATAATAATAATAATAATAATAATAATTATTATTATTATTATTATTATTATTATTATTATTATTATTATTATTATTATTATTATTATTATCATTATTATTATTATTATTATTATTATTATTATTATTATCATTATTATTATTATTATTATTATTATTATTATTATTATTATCATTATCATTATCATCATTATTATTAGTACTAGTAGTAGTAGTAGTAGTAGTAGTAGTGGTGGTAGCTATATCATACATGTCTGGATGGTAAATGGATGGAATCAATAACTTAATCCTTTGGTTTTCGAGATTAATGATTTTTTTCCGCCCTCTGCTGGACTAAAACTGTTACTACAGGCAGCGTTCATAAAGCTAAACAAGACAAAACTCAACATCAATTCCTATAGATTTATTCAAAATAAATTATTCCACTTAAAATTACTGCAGGTTTTAAATTAGTGTTAACAGCTTAGTTAGTCTAAATAACAGGAATACCAGAACTTATGCAAACTACTTAACTACTAAAGCTCAACAATCTATTTTAGTTATCTGTGTTCAACAAAATTAAATCAACAAGCTACATCTGTAGCTATTAGCAGCTAGCTACAGCTGTAGCTAGCTACAAAACAGAGATATATTTTAAAGCTTTAAGATAAGGAGGCTAAATATTCTCTATAAAAAATGGCTAAATAGAACAAAAGTGTAGTACCAGCTTTCAGACACTGGAGGGCAGTAACTCCCCATCGTCCCTTCTTTTCTAAATACTGTTAGAAACCAGAGTGTTCTATTTTTTGCCACCGGAGGGCGCAAATTCCCCATTCATTCAAGGCAACAATACAGTGTTTGAAAAGAAATTGTAAAGGTTTATTTAGACAAAAAACAAACAGTAAAAAAAGAACTGCATTTCTATTTTGTTACTGATTACTTAATTTATAAACTTTTAATTTAATAACTTGTAATCTGACATTTGGTTTGATTGATGTCCACATACTCTGTCTATAAGGGGTTTATATGTATTATTTAGGTCAACTGGAAGAATACAGTGACTGGACATTTGAACTGTAACAATATTTCTGTGTCGAGTTATTAATTTATTCAGTAAAATGTACTTCATCAAAAAATTGATTTGTTTCTCCAAGAGCTGTAAACTGTAAGCAGCCTTGTGCATCTGAAATATTTTCAGTTATCAAAATAATTATAACACACAAGCACTGCCAAGTAGTTTGAACAGTATTGGTATTGTGTTTGTAATTGTCGACTGATTAAAAGCAAAGTGAACAAGCCATTGCATTTTTTATTTAAAGAAAATAATAATAATAAATTATTATTATTATTATTATTATTATTATTATTATTATTATTATTATTATTATTATTATTATTATTATTATTATCTGTCAATTAATTAGTTCCATTTCTTTAAACTAAGTTTTTCAGTATGAAAAAAAGCTTGGGGGCCTACTGACGTCATCAACGTGCGATTTAATAGCATCAAGGAGAGACGTAATCCAAACGAGACGCTTGTTTACATCATGGCGTCGGTGGATTTCAGGGGTGAGAATTTTATAGTTTTATTGTTCAAAAGTTGTCGCTTTTCTGTATTTTATGATGTTGAAGTTTATACATTTAATCTACGCATTCTTCTAAGGCAGATTACGTTCCGGTTTGCTGTTGTATGGTTTCGGATGTCTTTGTTAAGGTTAGCAGCGTTAACATGTTAGCTAACACCACCTAGTAGCTAAAGCAACTGTTGTGTCGGCTGTGTTTTAGAAAACTCGTGTCAAAAGTTAAAGATACTCTGTGTGTAATTTAAAACTGCGTTATCTGTAGTCACCTCTAGGTCTGTAGCTGCGAGAACACAACAGTTGTATTTCTGTTTTAAATTATAGCAACACTCGACCTTTTATTCGTTCCTAGACAAAATGATATCTAAGTGATGCAGTGTGGATTACAGCAGGTTTCCTTTACATACTTTATTTTTCCATCGAGAGGATTTTAAATGGTTAAAGTAAAAAAAAAAAAAATAGGACGAACAATATAATGTTAGGAGCTGAGTAGCATCAAAACAAATAAATACTCAGAAAATATAGTTGTGAGTTTGGTCAATATATGAAATAACAGGCCAACAATTGATCTCCCTAACCAGGATTTTGGATGTTACAACCAACCATGAGGTGTGATGCTGATGTATGCAGCAGTAACATCATCCTTTCTATTGTCTCCATGTTTGATGGCTGCTTGTTGACTCCTCAGACAACCTTCTTGGGATATCTTGGGTCGACAGTGGCTGGGTGCCGATTCTTAACCCTGGAAATGTTCTGGATTACTTTTCTGAGAGAAGCAACCCGTTTTATGACCGAACCTGCAATAATGAGGTAGTAAAGATGCAGCGCCTTACCCTGGATCATCTCAAGTAAGTTGGTTACACAAAAGATGAAACTATGTTGTGTCACAAGTTATTTTGTAGAAATGTATAATGATTAGTATTTTTTTAAATGTTAAAACTGCATAGAGTCCTAATCCAAAGTGAACAGACAGCAAACACAGCTGATTAATTTGAACATGGATATCATCATTTTCAGTCAAATGGTGGGTGTGGAGTACATCCTTCTCCATGCTCAGGAGCCGATCCTCTATATAATCCGTAAGCAGCAGAGGCAGTCATCAGCTCATGGTGAGCAGCACAACCAGTTAAAGTTAACAAACTGGGTCGTTGTTCTTCTTCATGTACACCAACACTCCTCCTGTGTTTGTTACGTCAACAGTGATGCCGCTGGCAGACTACTACATCATAGCAGGAGTGGTGTATCAGGCCCCAGATCTTGGAACGGTGATCAGCTCCAGAGTGGTGAACATTATTTTACTGGAAATTTAGTTTATGTTGAAGTTTTGGTGCTTTAAGTTGATTCTTTTATTACAATATTTGTTTTAGCTTTCTGCAGTCCACGGTATCCAGTCTGCCTTCGATGAGGCCATATCATATTGCCGCTATCACCCATCCAAAGGCTACTGGTGGCACTTCAAGGATCAGGAGGAGAGAGGTTAGGTGTTTACCCTGGGGTGTTTTATGCTTGTTGTGCTGGATTCTAGAGTAAACATGTCAAGAAGCAACATTTTATTATCAACAGAAAAAGCTAAACCAAAGTCCAAGAAGAAAGAAGAGCCCAGTTCTCTATTCCAGAGGCAACGTGTTGACACACTCCTTTTAGACCTCAGATCCAAATTCCCACCGACTTTCTATCAGGTACGTTTTATATTATTTGTGTGTGAGGCTATTATTGTTATCTTTAGAATTTTGTTCAGATCAATCATTTGCTTTTAATGTTTTTGCTTTCAGCCCAAGCCTGGCGATAAGCCGATTCCAGGTATGTTGTTGTGTCCTTCTGCATAAGTTTACTTTTGATAATATTTGATAAACACAATGAAAGTTATTTCTATTTTAAGTTGGGGGTATTAAAAGTCCAAAGCAGATTTGAGTGAACGTGTGCACTTGTGCTGCAGTTGAGGTGAAGAAGGAACCAGAACCAGCTTCAGACGCTGTGAAGCAGGAGGAGAGGGAGCCGGCCACCAAGTCGTCAGCCCCAGCTCCGCCCAGTAAACCGCCTCCGGAGAAGAGAGCACGCCTGCAGTGACCCTCCCTCTGCTCTTGCATCAGGAAAAAAGAGAAATGCTGCTTCATATTGATACAGCATCAACAGCTTGTCTCAGAGGGAGTTTTTATTTTTCCACTGGAACTTCGGCTTCTCTTCTTTTGTGAACTGAACAGACTCAGAGCTCAGAGCTTTTCTTCTGTTTTGGTATAAGCCACATTGTTGTTGTGCTGTTGTGAGTGGAGACGAGCTCAAACATCATCTTGTTTCAACTTTGACCCGAGCATTTTTTTCTCTCTAATTTTAACCACATGTACATTGTTTTGTTTACATTTGTTTAGTTTAGTTTCATCAATGTTCATCAATTAAAACTCACCTCTAACAAAGAACAGATTCTGCAGTCGACCATGTTTTAAAAACGTGTGTTTAGCTTTTTTTAGTTTGCATTTTTAAAGGGGGCATATTATGCAAAACTAACTTTTTGCATCTTTTTGTGCTGCTGTGGGTGTCTACTGCCTCTATAAACACTCCAAACATAAAAAAAATCTTCTTTTTTTTTATTGTCAATGTTTGGTTTTAGGAATTATGTGCCTAAAACGTTTTGTTGAAAAAAGAACCCATTTGTGATGTCACAATCAGGGAAAGTAGAATAGAACCATCTCTCACGTGCAAGTGAGAGCTGCTGCTGCTCTACTCCAAGCCCCTCCCATATATCAAAGCTTCTCAGCTTATAGCAGCCTGAGTGGGGAATGGGTGGGTGTGGCCAGCTCCAGCTTGTTTTCTTAAAGTGACAGAGCCCTGAAACGGCTCATTCTGGAAGATACTGAAAATGTCAAGAATAAAAGAGCTGAAATCTAATTATATGAGAGGGATTTAGAGCAAAGAACTTCATAAACATGTTTGGTATCCATCATAGAACTATTATAACTTAAGTCATAATAGGTCCCCTTTAAGCACATTTCTGTGGTGCACTGAACACAATGTAAAAACAGTTTTAAATCTACTGACTGCTGCTTCTTCTAGGATCTGTAGGGTTTAATGACCATACAATCACCAAATTGTGCATGAATTGTTATTGTAGGAAGTTGGCTTTGGAAGATATTTGGAAGCGCCCGGTGGGGAATGTGCATAATCTTGACCGAGCCCGCTCTTGTGGATGGGAAGTACCACACATAGATTCTATCAGAATGAGTCACTCTTGGCACCGCACATGAATCACCTTTTTTTCTCCCAGACAAATGATTTTCCAGATGTACCAAACAATTGGAAGACAGATTGATCAGAGAAAACAACTTTGCACCAGTCTTCCTCTGGTCAGTCCTTGTACTTCCTGCATAACTTCAGTCTGTTTTAGATGTTTTTCTTGGATAGAAGTGGCTTCATCCTCCTGAGTCCATCTGTGCTTTGTGTGACCAGAATCCACTCACACCCACCTGCAGCCAAAGGGCTTTCCAGTGGTGGTGAGACAAATCTAGTGCAATCCTCAGGAAAAGGTGGTTCTGGTGCTAGCTGGACTTCCTGAAGCCTTCTGCACTGCTACCAAATCTCACCTGGAAGTGCTTGACGATTCTCACAACTGTTCTTTGTTTCAGAATGAATTTTCTGCCTGAGCCTTTAATGGCAGCTGTATGCTTTTCTCTGAAGGTGAGACATTTTGAACACAGTTATTAGAAGCACAGCTGCTCGTTTTTTGTCTGACAGTAATCCTGCAGACTGAATCAGTGGTTTCACCTGCACTTATAACATGAAACAAAGTTTTGTTCCAGTGTAACAATGCAGTGAATTTTTATTACATAAATTTAAACATTATTCAAGTAAGATAATGATAATATGGTTGCGTGGAGTCTAAACCCGGCTGGCTACAGCGCTACAAACTCAGAGGTTTTAATTGACTTTAAAGGGATGAAGAGGGAAATTGTCGCCCTCCAGTGGCGACAAACTAGAACTACAGTTAGGTATACTGTAACTAAAGAGAACTTCTTGTCTCAATAAAGCTTAATATAATTATAATCTTTATATTCTATTGGGAATCTTATCAGGGAACAGAAGAGTGAACTACATTTAAGTTTCAATAGTTACTTAGTAGAAACACTTCCTGTAAATTATTTAATTAAAAAAATGCTACAGCATTTTGTTAGCAACAGGAAGTCGCTCTAAAAGTCTTTTCCTCTTTTTATTTAGCTAAAAACACACGTAAACCCTTATTTATGTAACAGTGTTAAACACAATGGTTGTGTGGAGTATAAATGCTATCTCCACCTACCTACAGCGCAACAAACTGTTTTTAATTGGACGATGGAAATTGTCGCCCTCCAGTGGCGACAAACTGTAACTACAGTTAGGTTCTTTTAAACAATTTAAAAGAGAACATTTTAACCTCTTTCTCTCAATAAAGCTTAAAATAATTATAATCTTTGTATCCTCTTGGGAATTTTATTATCGGGGAGCAGATGAGGGAACTACTCAATGGTTGTGTGGAGTATAATGCTAACCACGTAGCTAGCTACAGCCCAACAAACTGTTTTTAATTGACTTTATAGGGATGTGGGGGGAAATTGTCGCCCTCCAGTGGCGACAAACTGGAACTACAGTTAGGTTCTTAAACCAGAACGTTTTAGCCTCCTTATCTCAATAAAGCTTAAAAATTTAATATTCATAGTTGAAATAGAACAAATAATTTTAGTACCATCTTGAAAAACCTTGAAGGAGAAAAAATTTAAAATTTGAAAGTACTGTCTAATATCCTCTGAAGTACTATTCTCTGAAGTCCTTTTGTTACTAAAAATAATGCTTTTTACACTCAATAATCAGTGTTAGTCACAACATTTTACTGGTTAAAATGCATACTTTGATACTCAATAGTTTGGTATTTCTTTAAGGATTTTGTGTATAAATGACCTAAAATTACAGAATCAAATATTACTCCTAATTAAATAAACTGGGCCAAAGTAAACCCGATTAAAATAATTCAAATTCCTCATAAAAATTATTATTTAAACAAATAGGGTTTATTTGTTTTAGGAAATTTTAGACTCAGTGTAACAACATCATATTTAGATATCTTGAAATCTAATTTCCAATAATGTGCAAACTGCAATTTACTAGCCTGGCAAGCCATCCTATATATGTGTATATATACAAACTCTGCAAAGCAAGAATTGGTCTAGTTCACTAGGCTAGCAATTTACAGCAATTGGCCTCAAATATTTAGGAAAAACAATGTGTGTGTGTGTGTGTGTGTGTGTGTGTGTGTGTGTGTGTGTGTGTGTGTGTGTGTGTGTGTGTGTGTGTGTGTGTGTGTGTGTGTGTGTGTGTTTGTTTGTTTGTTTTGGTAGTTTTTGGTTTGAAAACACTGTATTTCAGAAAGTTATATAAATAAAGCGTAGAGCAAACTAATGAGGTAGTAAAAAAAGTAAAGCATGTTTTGATTTGACCTGATTCTGGCATTACAGTGATAGAATTTATAGTGAATAATATGACTAGTTTCTATTTAAAAAAAAAACTTCAGTGGCAATATTCACTGGAAAATTTTCAATCTAGACAATATGACTCACAGTGAAAAGAGAAAAATGTCAAAAACAGACTCCTGCACTTGGGTTGCACATTCAGAAGAGTCTCCAACCAGACACCATTTGAACTTTGGAGAGTAAGACTTATGAAAACACCTGAGGTGATTTTGGTTTCCACTTTCTCACAATAAAGCTGGAAAAAATATAGCGGTGACCTCCAGCAGGTGTCGCTGTTAGGTCATATTAGGTCCTAGCCACTGAACCAGCTCCTTCCAACTCAGTCCATCAAGCTAAATTTATTTTACACCTCTTTAATTACAAAGAATAAACATTTACACCACAAACAAAAAGTACAAATTGTTTGAAACGTAACATTCGTTTTGTTTGTTTGTTTAAAATGCTCCGCGTGTTGTTTTCCATGCTGCTAACACGTACTGATTCCACGAAGAAGAAGTTTCCCGCAGGGCGTGGTGGGATACGGAGTCTCCTCAGTGGAGGACTGGAACACGGCTCAGCTGGTCGGGCTAGCGGCAGAGAAGAAGATGGCTGCAGAAGGGATTTTCAGGCCAGTGTCTGAAAACAGAGCGCCGTTTGTCATGTTGAATGACGACTAGCCTGCGTGTCACCCCGGTTGTTCTGTCGGCTGCTTCCGCCCGGATTTTTCGGAGTGGATTAAACAACATGGGGTCGCAGACGCTCCAGATCCTGAGGCAGGGGGTCTGGGCTTCAGTCACGGGCGGATGGTACTACGACCCCGATCAAAATACGTTCGTCAACGCTTTACATCTCTACATCTGGCTGTTCCTTTTGTGCTTCCCCTTCACGCTCTACATGGTTAGTGTTTTATTTTTGATTTTCTGTATTTCGGTGCTGGTTCCTACCGCTGACCATTGAAGTTCCAAGTATCCGTTAGGTTAGCTGATACTAACGGGCGGTCTCGGTCTATTATCTGGAGCAGAGACAATGTAAGCTCAAAATAATCATAAAATGTTTATAAAAATCCCAAATTACTCTAAAATTATATATTTTTTCCACGTATTTTTAAAAGCAGTGAAGAAGCACACTTTATTGTTTTGGGTCATTGTTGTAATGATGTTTTTACAGTTTAAATAGGATATTAATAGTTGATTACTAAGCCTCAGGCAGTAATTATAAAATGTAAATGCCCCCACCCCCTTTTATCCACTTGTTTTCTGTCTATTGGTGGTGATTTGTGACTTTCAGAAGCTGCAGCAGGACATTTCTAATCCGTTAACCAGACCTGTTGGCTCCTGTTTAAGTAGTTTTTTATTATTTAGTCTAAATGTTCTAACAGGATTTGTTTTGTTTGTTAAAAGTGGAACAGTAGCCCCATCCCAGATGCCCAGAGTGGATTTAACTCATCAGCAGTGCCTGCTTATCTTCACAAGGACATGTGATTAAACAGTTGAAAAGTTCAAATGTCCTTTAGATAATAAAACAAAAACAAATCCATCTTCATGACTCCACATGGAGTAAACAGCTGATTTACTGAGCTGGAGCTGCTGTTTCACACGGTTTGAAATTTCAGTTCTATTCCTGGTTAGAAATGTGTTGGTCAGCGCGCTGGTTCATAAAGTGCTGCTGTTGTTTATAATCACTGCAAACAGATGCCAGGAAGGTTTGGATGGAGCAGCTGGAGCTCCGACAGCTCACAGCAGACACACAGACCCCAGGTCATAGCCTGATCTCCATTAAGATGCAACATGATGGAAGTGGGCCTGTTCTGGTTTACTTCCTGTCATCATGTCTGCAGTAAACAAAGCACCAACGTGCACAGTGATAACACGTTATTACCCGTGACTGCTGGAGTAATAGGGACTTCCTTAAATGCATTTAGTGGTATTACTTTGCTTTGACACTAACCAGACGTCCCTCTGTGATGTTAGGCCCTGCCACCAACCATGGTGATTGTGGGAATCTACTGTGGTGTGATAGCTGCCATGTTCCTGCTGCTGAAGACGGTGAATTACCGCCTCCATCATGCCCTGGACGAGGGGGAGGTTGTGGAGCATCAGGCCAAGGAGAGTCAGGGCCGCAGAGGTGGCACCGAGGGGGCGAACGACAGTGGCGTCACTCGCCGGGAGGACAGCAACGGCCCAGGGTGAGTTATGTGGCGCTGTAGGAGGAAGACGTCCCTCCAGTGTGTCTGGAAAGGCTCTGTGATGCACAGCTTAGCCACTCTTCCTGATGCATGATGGGAAATGATCACATCGACTGGCGGATGAACCAAAACCTACTGAATTTGATTTAGTATCCAGTTTTACTTGATGCAACATGATAAAAACATTAAACTAATAATAAAAATACACTAATAAGACACGATAACATAGGTTTTGTAATGAAAACAAGCTACTCAGAGCTCAGTAGTAGGTCAGCTAATGCACTGATTAACTATTCTGCACTCAGTCAGACTGACTCCATCAGGGCCGACGCAGCTTTCAGTGTTTTATTCTTTAGTTTATTTCATCGTCTCGTCAGCAAAATTCTTATTCATCACAAAATGATTATAAATGCAAACAACTGAAACAGGATTATATAACATTAGAAAATGTTTCTATTTCTCAAACATCAGCCCAAAGATCAGCACTAACGTCAACAATCTAGACTCAATTTGCCCCAATTGAAATGATCACAAACATATTTTAAGCTTAAACTCATAATCTGGGTCCTTACTGTCCAGTTTGTGCTGCTTTAGTTCAGTGCCTGTCAGATGGAACAGGAGCCAGTGAGGATTCAGCGTTTTGCTGCCTCAGAATTGCAGAAATGACTCATTTTCATATTCCAGAGAGAGAGAGGAGAGGAGAGACGAGCAGATAAATGGCTCAGCCACAGGGACAGGTGACGTCTCAGCTTTGCCTGCACATCTGGAGCAACATCCAGGTTATCTGAGTTTACAGTGAAAATAGTAATGAAGGTTGTTTGTTTTTTTTAAATCCGACTCACTGGTCCTTTTTTCTGCTTTCGCTGCTGCATGGATGTGTAAATGATTTACATCTCTGGAGTTTTTGTTGTTGTTTTGGTTCAGTGTGAAGGCTGGTTAAACCAGCATGTCTGGGCTAAATATAGACATGGATGCAGTTTGTTTCCACTGTTTCAGACAAATATGTGTGTGTTTCAAAGGGATCCTGGAGGGGGTATTGAAATGTCAGACTTCATCCAACAAGAGACCCCACCAGTGGACTGCAGCTCCAGAAACTCCTACATTGGGATGGATTCTCACCAGGTACGCTCTGATTGGCTGTGTCGTCCTCATCCATCTTTACCATCACCTGCTGACCCGTGTGGTTGGGTCAGACCGTTTAACTGACATGTTTACAAAACAAACCAGTCCCGTCTCAATGAGTAACTGATAAAGATCTGGTTTGGATGCTGAAATATCGACGTTGCATTAAAAAAATCACATTTACCAACATCAGACTGGAAATAATAATAATAAAGAACAGCAGGTCAGGTTTATTTTAGGGGTGGAAAAAAATTCTGGGTGAGAGTTATTAGTTTATAGCAGAGCCGTGTTGCTGCTGATCTTCCTTCTGGTGAAGATGAAGGTTGAAACGCTAGATAACTGCTCTGAGCTGGGTCTGTGACTGAACAGTAGTCTGCTCATCTCAATTAGGGATGTGATGTGGGTAATGAGTTCAGAGTGCCGTCAAGGACATAAAGGGCGATTTTTTTTTTCCCCCTCCTGATAAATGTCACTTTTAAATCATCTTTATTGTTGCTTGTATAAAGAAAGCAGCTATTGGTGTGTGTGTGTGCAGGGTGTGAGACAGAGGTGTGATCCTCACACATCTCTCCGTGAGCAGCTCTTTTTCCGATCTTCAGAGCTTCGTCGCTGTTGGATTCTTTGGGATATATTTAACCTCTGAATCCCACGAGAGCAGCGTTTGAGTTAATAATCAGCCAGTGTGCCTCAGCTGCTGTAGCGAGTCCAAAAGTTCTCTCTTTAATGATTGTAAACAAACACAGACTGCTGGTAATTATTCTTTTGGATTTTGCGCTCTATGCTGATCACAATACACCAATTTTATAAAAGCTTTTGCTACATATAAGATTAGCAGACTGACCCCTTTTTTTAAGCTAAACAACTTGACCTACTTCCCTTTTCTACACATTACAGATTGCATCTGCACATGGAAGAGCAGCTGTTGTCAAAGGTAAACACTCATCACTCTGTAAGCTAACCTGAGATCATTAACCAGAAACGCTCTGTGTAACCTTGTGCATTTGAAGGTGAAATAATGAACTAATTACAGCAACACTAAATGAGGTTTGTGCTTCTCCCACCTACTGGTGGATAGAAGAATTACAACTGTTGTAAAAGCCCTGCTGCAGCCTGCTGTAGCTAGCGCTAACGAGTTAACGCTAACACGAGCTAACTAATACTAAAATAAACCATGAAGTAAGAAGATCCACACTGTTGGACAAAAAATTTTATTACTTCAAGTTCAGTAGCAACAATGCCAGGTCATCATCAGTCCGTGATTTTGTAGCTTCCGTTAGCTCCCTCTAACTAGTGTAGGCCACGCTGATGTTCACTCTGGTTTTAGCTCTTTGCTTCACCTTCAAAGACATTACTCTGTTACTTTTACTTCAAGGCTCCGCCATTATGCCAACAAAAAAAGAACATTTTTCCATTTTCTATCATCTTCTGCTTTTTATTGACAATTGGCGAACTGAATAAGCTAACTGCTATCCTTAATATTGGCTATTGGTACCGTAAACAGCTGTTGCCGTAAAGCAGTTAGAGACCTCCCAATAGAGTTCCTACTTGAACCACAAAAGTGTTAAAGAGCAAGTTCACTGAAAAACGTTTATTATGTTTTATTATGTTATTTTTGAAATATGATCGGCCACTCTGAGTCTAACATGCAGGCTAAACGTGAAAATAGTCTTTTCCTGCATTAGCCGCTGATAAAAAATACAGAAACTAGACATTCAATTCTAGGTCACACTAAAAATTAACATTCATGGACTCACCCATCTTGGATTATGATGAGGAAGGCTGTTGTTAGTTTAGCGTCCAAGAAACAGCGGAGAACGTCTCGACTACTAGAAGCTAACCGTTAGCATTAGCAACTCCACAGCACGGCAGAACTACTCCAGGCTTGTGTTATTTGTGGAGATAAAACATCAACGTTGCAGAGCAAACAGTCAGTGGTAAAGTCGTGTTGCTGTTAGCCAATCAGAGGCGAGATGTCAGAATATCAGGAAATAAGACTCCAAACCCTGTTGTCTTCTGCTCCCCTCTCCTCTGGCTCACTTCTTCTTCCTGAAACAGGAGCGCCAGAGCTTTTTCCTACAGAGACTCACAAGACATTCATTTATACTAGAGACCACTGCAAATGTGTTGATAAAATGAGTGAACTGGGTCTTTAAGTGCCGTTTCTGGTCAGCAGAGTGCTATAATGTGTTGTCCAATGTGAGGTTAATCAAGTTTATGGCTCATGAACCACTGAAACCAGTTTGAAAGCAATAGGTAAAAGTGTTAAAAACTCTAAAGCGTTGCGTTAACCACGTGAAACGTCTGGTTTAACAATCTTCTCCGTGTGGGTTAGCCACATCCTTGACCACGGTCCCCCTGCTGCCCAGGAGATGTTCTCTGACTCAGCATTGCTCCGACCTCGGCTCAGAAAGGAGGCAGCGTCAGAACCAGAACAAACAACTGAGCCAGGGACTTTTCCTTTGGGAAGCTTTCCTGGAGAACAACATTGATTCAGCCGAGTTATCCTGATTAGTTGGTGGTTTATAATTTCTTTATAAACTGTCTTTTACAGATGATTATAGCTTTTTTTATTTGTGAAGCTCTTCTTAAACTTTTAGATGTTTGAACTAAAGTGATCTTGAGCAATCGTGAAGGTTTTCAAGGAATCTCCTCTGAACAATTATATATTTGTTTTATTTGACTGGTGCATGTGTAAAACCATGGCCTCTTCCTGGAAGAAGGGTTTCTAAGTATGAGGCGCGGGTATCTGTTTCTTTATTCTTTGTAGAGGCCACGTCACATGTGGAATCCTGGGTCAGTGTTGATTGTGAAGTTAATAATTGATAAAGCTTGTCTGTTCCTAATTGCTTCCTTACTATCATTGCAGGAGATGTAGGAAAGATCTCAGACGATATCAGTTTGACGCTGGTGGAGAGCTGCAGTCATGATCATGGTAAACCCACGTGTAAACAAGACGGCTTATTGTTGTTGAAGACATTGTTTTTCCTATGTTCATGTTCTGTTTCCTGTTTCCAGACCTGCTCTCAGACACAAAGATGTACTGCCTTGTTCACAATGACTCCTTCGCCTCCCTGCAGCCATCCACCTCCTTGTGTCCTTCAGAGTTGTCCAGAGAGCCCGCTGATCTGTGCACCTCTGCTGCGTTCCACTTCAGCCTGTCGCACTCGTCATGTGACACAGAGGCGACCACTCAGGCATCCGCGCAATCTCAGACCTTTAGGAAAGAGATCCGTTCTCGTGGCCTGCCTCGGACCTCTAGCTCAGCGGGCTCTGCTTTCCCCGACCCGTGTCTCCCAGACTTTACTCTGTATCCTCCACCCAGGAGAGGTGGCCTTGATCCAGTGTGTGAGCTGGAGGCGGCCCGACCGCACAAGCCGGGGATATGTGACAGGAAGCAGCTTTACCAGCAGGACCCAGCTGTGCCCTCCACCTCTGGGGAAGAATGTCACAGGCACAAAGAACAGCGCAAAGTCGCTCGCTCGGCCTCCAGAGAGGCGGGGGAGGGTAGCTCAGGACTATACCAGGCAGAGGTGAGCGGTGGTGGGAGAGGCTCTGCTGGAGGAGGAAAGTCCCACGTGGGAGAGCAAAGTGCTGATAGCCTGAGGAGTTTGAGTACACGTAGCAGCGGCTCCACCGAGAGCTACTGCAGCGGCACGGACAGAGACACCAACAGCACAGTCAGCAGCTTTCACAGTGAACAGACCAGTTCTACACACGTGGAAAGCCTTCTGTCCCTCTCAGGGGATGAGCGTGTACGGGACAGGGGGGAGGCTGGACCCGCTCCTGCAGACGGCAGGGCTTCCAGCCTGGGCAGCATCAGTTCTCACGGTCTCAGCACTGTTCCCTCCAGGGAGGCCAACAAAAACCCTCATGCCAACGAGACTGCAAAACAAACTGCAGACCAGGAACTGGTGGACCCTGGATTAGGCACAGACGAGCCCGGCATCAGGACCAGCGCCGACGGCTCCACAGGTGCTGCTGGAGCAGAGCAGGAGCAAACAAAAGCCGATGTTCAGATAAAATCGGATACTGTTGTTCAGAGGACTTTGTCTCTATCAACCGAGCGCAGCGGGCGCCGGCACGCTGGGAAGAAAAGAGCAAGCAGCTTCGATGCCAGCCGCCACAGAGACTACATGTCGTCCCGCGGCATGGCGAAACCCTGTAGTGCCGTTTTTACTGGTGGAGGAGAGTGTGACTCTAGTGATCAGAGTGAACTCAGTTGTGCCTCCAGTCTCCACTCCACCCACCATCTAAGTACAGACAGCTCATCTAGCACCACCTCCCGCTCCCCAGAGGGCCACTTCAGGGGCCCGAAAGCCAAGCATGCTGCAGCCAAAACGCCCTCCTCCTCCACATCGAAAGGCGCCGCAGGATCTGAAACAGGAGCGCGACTGGGAGGGAAGCGCCGCACCTCCCGCCGAACACCCAGCACAGGTAGTGCCAAAACGCACGCGAGAGTGTTGAGTTTGGACAGTGGTACCGCCGCTTGCCTTAACGACCCCAGCCGCTTAGGAGCACCGCCTGGACCCCGGCCCCTCACCACCTCCAAGTCGGACTTGGAAGCCAAAGAAGGGGAAGTTCTGGATGCTGCGTCTCTGCTAGGTCGGGCCTCTCAGCTGGAATCTGTGACTCGCTCCAGAAACAGTCTGCCCAACCAGTCGGCTTTCTCTGATCCTCAGGATGCAGCTGCTGCTTCCCTACGGGGTAGGTACCACACGGCCCTGGTTAGCGTTGGTTAATGGTTACTCACTTCTGCAAATCATTAGCATAGTTTTATTAGCACACTGGCTGCACATCATTTATCCCTTATTGCGTTCTGTTGGACTAAAACAAGCTTGGGTTTGTTTTGAGTGCCATCCTCCAGATGTTGGGTATCTTTCCAGACACCCAGTGCCGGTCGTTGCATACGGGATTTTGTCCATGTAACCATGGTGAGTTTCCATGGAGTCACATTTCTGACCTGGGCTAAGTGTTCCCTGAGCAGATCACTATTAGTATGACAGCACAGTGTGTGCTTTGTGCTGGGGTTAGGCAAACAGATGCCACCTTATTAGTGCCGTACGCGCTGAGGCTCAGACATTTCCCTTCCCAACTTCCTAAACTTAAAATCCTGGTGATGATGTTCTTCAGAAGATCACCCACAGTGGCAGAATTAAACTAGAAATGTGAAAACTACTGTTGAATCCTGCTGGATAGATGTGTACTCACACCACTCTCATCAGGACCATAGAGCCATGAGAAGGTCACACAATGTTTTTGATGCTAATGGTTTATTTGTGGAAATGTGTTTTAGGTTATTTCTCACCTAAAGGAGACATTATGCAAAACTCACTGTTTGCATCCTTTTGTGCTGCCCTGTGGGTCTCCAGATGTGAAAAAACCCATCCAGCCATTTTCTGTCAGGGTTTGGTTTTAGGCATTATGTGCCTGAAACAAGCTGTTTCAAAAAGTCCCCGTTTGTGATGTCACAATCAGGGAAAGTAGAATAGAACCACCTCTCACGTGCAAAAGAGAGCTGCTGCTGGAGGAGGAGCAGCATCTCTACTCCGAGCCCCTCCCAGATATCGGAGCTTCTCAGCTTATAGCAGTCTATCAGAGGATGGGTGGGCGTGGCCAGCATATTTTCTTAAAGTGACAGAGCCCTGAAACGGCTAATTCTGCGAAGGTACTTACTGCTGACGTGAGAGGGATTTAGTGCAAAGAACTTCATGAACATATTTTGTATGGACCATAGGACTATTATAACTTAAGAAAAATGTCATAATTTCCCCCCTTTAACCATCTTGCTCATTTTATCCACATGCTGAGGGAAAAAGCAGCCAGAGCATAATGAAAAACAAGAATTTCAGAAAACCATCAACTAAGACCATTTGAAAAGATGACATGAAGTTATTTTATTTACAACAGCAGCATTTGCTGTTTAGCACATTTTTACAGTGCATGTCCATCAAAGAGCAGCAGGAAAACACGTTCCAGTGTTCTGAGGTGATGCAGAGAGACGGCAGAGGCACAAACAGGGATGGAGGGAAGGAAATCATGGGACTGTGATGACTCGTGTCTGACCCACCAGCCTCTACTGAGCTGTTGTTCTGTCGGACCGTATTGTGGTGGAGCTCTTATTTGTGTCATTTTGGACTAAAACGTCTCACCAGAAGTCAGAATTTGTCACATCAGATATTAGCGGCTGTTAGACTCCAGACATGTAGGTGAAACCCAGCACGCCACGCGGGAATACAACCTGTCATTCGCACAAAAGCTTCTGAGACGAGCTAACTGGCTGATGGTGTCTCTCCTTACGACAGCGCCAGGAAGTGAGGAGACGATCATTTTCCGTCGAGAACGTAGCACATTTCGACGGCAGGCCGTACGGCGGCGGCACAATGCAGGAAGCAACCCCACCCCTCCCACCTCTCTCATTGGATCTCCTCTCAGGTACGTGCACGACGCAGGTGGGTGTGCGGGACCCTGATGTTTCTGAGCTGGTTTTTGTCCACATTCTCCCTACTGAATACGTTAAACTGTCACTTCTGCATTTAAAACCAGATTACACATCTGGATTTCATGGAGGACATTAGAATGAACGGAGAGTTAAAGAACATCAATGTTTAAAGTAGCTTTACTGTTCCAGTTTTGAGTAACCCACCTTTATCTGAGGATCTTTGTTCAGCTCTTTCTGTCTTCCAAGGTCACTTTTCTAAATGCTGAGCCATGAAAACTGTTGGGACAGAAACAACGAGCGTGCTCTGTGCCAGGGGTCAATAAACTCACAAAATCCTTCTTCATCGGATCTCCCCGCCATCTTTCAGCCCCAGTTCCTTCTAGGGCTTTCTGATTAAACTTACTTATGTAGTGACCTTGTTTATATTCTATGTCTCATTCCTGGTTCTTCTCCTCCAACAGTCTTCAGGAGGCTCTCAGCCAGGCCTCCCAGCCTTCTACTTCCCTGGTAAAGACTCAGCCATCCAGAACTCCATCCCAGGTGACGGTTCTGAGCGCGAGCGTCTCCCTGCTGGCCAGGAATGGAAGCATGCACCTGGAGGGTTCTCAGGACAAGGCCTCAACTGTTGGTGCCACCAGCTTACAGGATGACTTTGGTAGGGAGCAGGTTGACTGATGGGGTTAAAACAATCCCGTCATAATCTGGTTTTACAGACTGTCACTTTTGTTTTTAGATTATGTATTTACATCCACGTAGTGTGATATTTCTGTATATCAGTATTTTATTACACCTCTAGGCTTGAGTGAGCGTAACACCACAGAGCTAGCCGTTTGTCTTTGCCTCGCCTGAATCTGTCACCATTTTAAAAGAAACTGTAAAACACTCTGGTTTTATCTGTTTGTAAAAAGAAACTGAGTGGTTTTTACAGTTTGGAGGAGAGCTGGTCATAGCCGAGCACTATTACTCACGGTGGGTTTGCTGCTGTAATCGGCTGAAGCCCAGCGGCGTTATCCACGCTCCATTTCCTGTGGGTGGTTTTCATCATGTCTGTGGGAACACTTGACCTGACTGGGATGTAGATTTTTACCGTTTGATCACAGCAGAGTGTGGTCCCACAGTGACTCTGACTGGAGAAATCTCAGGGAACCCGTGAGCAGAAATGTAGAAGAGGATGTGCAGGAGACCAGATGTGGATGTTGATGATCTATGGCACATCTGTGCTCAGCTGCATGATGGGAAAAAATCTTTTCATCAAGTTTTCTAACAGTAAACCTCCTTAAATACTAAAAGTTGCTGTATTTAACTTAGATTAACAAAAATATCTTCTCAGACATCATGGATCAACACTTCTGATCCCAAAAAGCTGATTAGCTGGCCTGTACCAGTGTGTAATATAAATGAGCAGGAGATGACCTCCTCTTTGGGAGGAGGCACTTTGACTCCATAATCTGTTTAGCTCAGATGAACACGTTACACAGTATTGCCAAGGCCATCAGATGCTCTAAACATGAGGTTGAATGAGTTTCCTCCCACGGATGAAGCTGAGCTCTGTTTGTCTGTCCTCTAGGAAAGCTCACGCCCTCCTTATACGAGGCTGGCGGATGTGAAATGTCCCTCGTCAACTTTGAACCTGCGACCAGACGAGCCTCCAATAACCTATGGTTGGTGTTAAACCTCATTGGTTTCATTTGATTAGAGTTCATTTACTGTCATCTTGTTTTGTTCTGCTGTCATTTATCTTTTCTACACGTAAACAAACAGGACATGAGAGCATATTATGGTCTGTTGGCTGAGGTTAATGGGTTTTTGTGTGTGTTGTGCAGGGATACAGACTCCCACCTCTCCAGTTCTACCTCAGTCCGCTTCTACCCTCATGACCTGGTGAGTGTGTGTGTGCATGAAAGACAGAACTAGACCCTTACCCTAAAATTCATGCATCAGTTATAAAAAGTCTGATTTTCTAACATCTAATCAGTTTCTTCTGCATGAGCACTAAAATAGTTTTCCTTTGAGTTTTCTGTTTGGTCAGAAAACACCGTTAAATGTGTTTGACACGTCTCCTGCCTCAGATTCGTCTGAACCGGCTGCTGACTATGGACCCAGAGCTACTGGAGCAGCAGGATGGAGATCTGAGCCCGGAGCTCCAGGACGCTCCACAGGGACAAGAGACCTCTGCAGCTTCTGCTGCTGCTAACAAAGCTAAGCAGTACTACCGCCTGTGGCTTCTCCCTTACCTGTGGGTGGGCCTGCACTTTGACCGGCTCACCCTGCTGGCGCTGTTCGACAGGTAGGGCAGCGCAGAACACCAATGTCCTTTTTTTATCTGCTAATGTTTCATCTATTATTTTAGTGCCTAATCTGCATCCTACTTTTGAAAAATTAAACAAATTCTGCTCAATTTATTTGTGAATAAATGAAACGCACTGGTTTCTAAAGCTGGGACTGGGAACCCAGGGTGGTCTCAGGGAAATCAGTGTAGCTCAAAATGATTATTGATATAACTATCACTAAAGATAATAATTGTTATCAATATAAAATTAATAAACTCTTTGGTAAATGACTAATTAGCCGTGTTTGTATCCTCCAGCTATAATCAGGAGTTTCCAGGGCTTTTATTTTGTTGATCTGAAGCGGAAACATTTGGGACACAAATAAAAATAATAGAAACTTTGTCACAAGGATGGATGGAGAGTTCTGTTTTATTTGATAATACTGAAGCTCAAATGGTTTTAATCTAGTCTTTAGGATCAAGTAACCCAGAAAAGATGCTTTTTGTGTCAGATCAGTTTTTACTAGCTCCAGTTTTCTTTCTTTATAATCAACTATTAGTAAAAAAAAAAATGAGCCAAGTTCAAGAAAACGCTCTGGTTGAGCCTTAAAACACTGCACTGACACGTCTATACTGGATATATTGAGAAAGAGCTGTAAGCAAAGTTTAGGCAGAACCAGGATCAGATCTCTGAACTGTTTGAAAACATGGTCCATCCCAGCGTTCAGGCTGAGGAAAGTCCACGCAGACCCTCGTCTTTCTGCTCAAATGCAGCTTTTTCTACAGAATAGAGGTCGTGTCAGGTCAGATGCTAATTCAGGACAAACCAAGATCACAGCGTTTGATGGAAAGCTGCAAGCTAATGTGAGACTTGGAGCTAAAAGTTCTTAAATAAGTCATCTGTACTTTAAAAACACACATATAACTGATTATATATGGCTGCCTTTTTAGGATTTAGTCCCGTGTAACGGATGCGGTCAGCTGCAGGCCTCTGATTGGTCAGAGCAGCTCAGACAAAAGTACCGCTGAGTTGATCTTGATCTGAACGGAGTTTTTGAGCTCCGACGTTCCGATCGCTCCCAGAAGACGTTCAAACGTCTCTCTTGTGCCAAACTTAATACAGTAAACACTCGTGGATCGCTTTTGATGAACTACAAACTACCTTGTTTATTGACTTGTTTATATTTTTTAAATCCAGGTCAGGATGATTCCTTATCAGGAAAAGAGATGATGATCTGTGTTTTTCAGGAACCGGGAGGTTTTAGAGAACGTGCTGGCCGTGGTGCTGGCCGTCCTGGTGGCCTTTCTGGGTTCTGTGCTGCTTGTCCACGGGTTCTTCACCGACATCTTGGTCTTTCAGTTCTGCCTCGTCATTGCAAGTTGCCAGTATTCCTTACTGAAGGTAAGCGGTGGGTTGATCCAGCAGCTCAAACAGACCAGTCGTGTGTTTCACGGTCGTTTTCTTTGTTTAGAGTGTCCAGCCAGACTCGTCCTCCCCCCGACATGTAAGTAATCATCATTTATATCATTTTACTTTCACTCTGGGCAAAATTGCAGTCAGCATCTAGTAGTTAGACTAGAAAACAAACTTCTAGTGAAAGCCCTATTGTTTGTACTTTTAGTAGCTTGCACTGTTTTTTCCTTGCTTCTGGAAAATGATGCTGCTTTTCCCCTGTGACTGTGTGAGTTCCTCTCCCCTTTGCGTCAGTGGGCCGCTCGCTCTGAAACGGCGTCTTTTATTAACGCGGCTCTTACTCAGCTGCAGGCAGAAGCTTTAAATAGCTGCTGAGAGTTTAGACCACAGCTCTCTCTCTCCCGTTTTCCCCCTTTTCCTCGGCTCACATGAACGTCTCCTTTCTTCCTCTTTTTATGAGATTGTCCACAAAAAGAAGAAAAGCTGGACTCTTTAATCTGATTAGTGGTGTGTAAACTGTCAGCGCCGCCTTCTGTGAAAATCAGGGCAGGTCACAGCCTCTACGTCCCTCTCCCTCCAGCTCTAATGTGACACTGATATCACAGAATTGACATTTTCTTTAGTTATCTTAAAATGATCTTTTACTGTAGCGAATGGCTTCTGTTTACAGTTTATCAGGCTGTAAAAACATGGAGATAAAATATAAAAATTAAACATATCTGCCTGTGCCTGTTTTAAGATCTGTGGTGTTTTAAGTGTTGAACCAGAATTAGAAAGCCTGGCTTCCATAATGATCCATTTATATCATCCCTTCTTGTCCCTACAGGGTCATAATCGTATCATAGCCTACAGCCGGCCGGTCTACTTCTGCCTGTGCTGTGGCCTCATTTGGCTTCTTCACTACGGCAGTCTGAGGATCGACTCGTCCCGCTTTACCCTGTACGGGGTGGCGCTCACCAGCTCGCTGGTGCTCGCCTCTGCCAGGGACCTCGTCATAGGTAACAGCACCGCCCTGTGGCGTGTTGATCCAACACTGAACTTTACCAAATTAAATTTATATGTCCCATTATTCTTTTAGAATTATTCTTTTTAGCTTGGTTTCAGATCTGCCATTGTTTTACTAAAAAATGTAACGAGTTTTGTTGTCAGAAACCCTTTAACATGAAGGAAGTAATGTCATGTTTAAAGCAACACTTAATAAGTTTCCTACATCTGCCTCCTACTGGTTGAAAGCAGAATTACAACTGTTGTAAACAACCCTGCCACAGCCTGCTATAGCTAGCGCTAACAATGAGCTAACGCTAACACAAGCTAACGCTAACACAAGCTAGCTGATACTAAATAAGCCACGAAGTAAAAAGATCCACACTGTTAGACAAAACATATTATTACTTACAAGTCCAGTAGCAACAAAGCCAGGTCACCATCAGTCTATGATTTCGTAGCCTCCGTTAGCTCCCTCTAACGAGTGTAGGCCGCACCAATGTTCACTGAGGTTTTAGCTCTTTGCTTCACCTCCAAAGACATTAAACACTCCACCATGTTGCCAACAAAAAAATCTAAATTCTTATTCTTTTACATTTTATTGACGGTCGGCAAACTGAAAAAGCTAACTGCTAGCTTTTATATTAGCTACCGGCAAAGTAAACAGCTATTGTCATAAAGCAGGTAAAGACTTCCTACTAGTGTCCCTACCTGAACCACGGTGCAGTTTCTGGTCAGAAGAGGGCTACAGAGTACTGTCCAATGTGAAGTTGCTCAAGTTTCTGCCTCAAGAATCATCAAAACCAGTTTGAAAGCAATAGCTTAAAGTGTTAAAAACTCTTTAGTGTTGTTTTAACCACAATGTGCTGCCGCCTACAGATGTTCCTGCCTTTTCCTCACCCTAGAATATTTAGCTTTGGTCAGCGAAGATTACTTAAAATATTTTTTGAACTTGTCAGTCCCACATCCACAGCAGGTTGCTTCCTTTTCAAATCAACTCCAATCCTCTAAATTTCACAGCTGTTCATGTGAACGTTCCATTTAAAAGCCTTTACACTGCTGTTGGTTTTGCACTGAGATATTAAACGATACATCTTCTATTCAATGAAAGCACAAACGCCAACCAAAGAAGAATAAAAATAAAATGGCTCGATGTTTAGAATGAATTAAACTCATAATGGAGCTGGAATAACCCATCAGCATGCAAGGAATAACTTTAAAGTTACTTCAGAGTGAGAATCTCCACCTTTTGAGATTTCAGTTATCGGTCTGAAATCACAGGAAACAACAAGGAAGAGATTAATTCAATAATCTGACTGAACTGAGCTCAGATTACTTAGTAATAGTGTGTCCTAAAGTAATCAGAGTAAAGAATGCTGTTCCTAGAACAGAGAAGTAAAAGACGTTAGTTTAGTAAACAGTAGAAACCATGTTATTTTGCTCCATAATTAACCAGATTCATCATGAACGTCCCCTCCTCTGTGTCTCTGCAGTCTTTACTCTGTGCTTTCCCATCGTGTTCTTCGTGGGGCTGCTGCCACAAGTCAACACGTTCGTCATGTACCTCTTCGAGCAGCTGGACATCCATGTGTTCGGGGGCAATGGTGAGTGACTTGTAGATGCGTTGCTCATCTGCAGGGGTGACTTTGACCTCTATGCGACGAGGCTGTGTGTGGTGGGTTTGAACAAGAGTGCTGATCAGCATTCTGCCCGGCCCGGTTCCTGTCAGTTTGTGTCGTCTCACTGCTGGTGTCCTCTCTGTGCTCTCTGCAGCGTCCACGAGCCTTCTGGCTGCGTTGTACAGTGTCCTGCGCAGCATCGTCACGGTGGCGTTGCTGTATGGCTTCTGCTACGGAGCTCTAAAGGTAAAGCTGAGGGCGCTTGTTATGAAACCGATACACGTGGTGCTGTTTTGGGCTCCACCTGCTGTACATAATTTATGAACGTTGGGTTATTATGAGCTCAGCCTAATCCATCCCCAGAACACACGGATGTTTATTAGTGTCGGTGAAACATTAAAGTCTTGTTTCTGTGGGATTCAGGAGACCTGGGAGCCTCACCACATCCCCGTGTTGTTTTCTGTCTTCTGTGGCCTCCTGGTGGCGGTGTCCTACCACCTGAGCCGACAGAGCAGCGACCCCTCGGTCCTCATGTACGTTTCCAGCCCTGCTCCTCAGACATGATCAATGTTATAAAAGTCTAATCACTTGTCCTCTTGTTGCTCAGCTCGCTGATACAGTCTAAGATCTTACCCAGTTTCAAAGACAAGAACCCAGAAGACCCTTTCTCAGAAGTACACGACCCTCTGCCAGATAAGCTGAGGGCCTCCGTGGTGAGTCAACGCTCTAATATTCAATAGAATTATGTTTTAATTGATGAACACTTTTTTCCTAATTCTCCCTCTGTTTGTTTTATTTGCAGAACGAGCGCCTGCAGTCGGACCTGATCGTCTGCGTGGTCATTGCTGTCCTTTACTTTGCCATCCATGTCAGCACAGTGTTCATAGCCCTTCAGGTACAGAACACGTGAGATCTGGAGTTTAAATACCGACTCTGACCATTTTAGGTAGAAGTAAACGTCGTAAATACAATAGCTTGTTACAGGAGGATGTTTTGTGTTTCCTCAGCCTTTCCTCAGCTACGTCCTGTATGCTCTGTTGGGCTCTGTGGGCCTGCTCACCCACTACCTGCTGCCTCAGGTCCGCAAGCAGCTGCCCTGGTACTGCTTCTCCCATCCGTTGCTCAAAACCAAGGAGTACTATCAGTTTGAAGTCAGAGGTACGTACTATTACTGCATCAGCAATTGCAACAAATACAGATTAGAAAAGAAAACTTCGTCACCCTGCTCTCCTCTCAGATGCGGCTCACGTGATGTGGTTTGAAAAGCTTCACGTGTGGCTGCTGTTTGTGGAAAAGAACATCCTCTATCCGCTGGTCATCCTGAACGAGCTGAGCGGCAGCGCTAGAGAACTCGCCAGCCCGAAGAAACTTGACACAGAGTGAGGATTCAAATTTTTTTTCTTCTCCCCAGGTCTCTGCTTGTTTGTCTGGTGTTTTCCACAGATTTAGTAGATCCTATTCCTCTCTGTTCTGTTTGACAGTGATAGAATAATAGAATAAAATGCCTTCAGTTTGGAGAAATAGCCTTTAGATCCTACAGGACTGATAAGCTAACGGCTAGTCTAAGTGCAGCTAAGAATAAAGTGCATTGTTTAGTTTCTAAAACAGCTCCAATCTCCAGATTTTCATAGTATTTTATGCTCTGCTGTTTGCATTATTGTTATTTAGGCAGAAATATGAAGAATTTCCTGCCAGACTTGACCCTTGAAAGCACAGGAAGTGCTTCTTTTTGCTGCTAGTGTTGCTAGTTCCCCTTAGTAAGCTTTTAATGTAAATCTGTGTAAAGGTTTTTATTAATGGTTGTTTTACGATGACAGCAATACACTTTCGTTAGCTGTTAGCTTGTTTGTCCTGTAGGATGTAAACTATTTCTCCAATCTGTGGCTGTTCAGGAAGCTTTCTACAGTAAGCTGGAGCTTATTTATACAGAAACACTGTTTGTTAAGGTTTTATATTTATCCTTTACTAAATGAGATCTGACTTGTGTCTGAGACGTGTTTTTTTCTGTGGGTCCATCTCAGGGTTGGAGCTCTGATGATCACAGTAGCCGGCCTGAAGCTGCTCCGATCCTCCTACAGCAGTCCCACCTACCAGTATGTGTCCATCCTTTTCACCGTCCTTTTTTTCACCTTCGACTACCGACACCTGTCTGAGACGCTGCTGCTGGACCTCTTTCTTATGTCCATCGTTTTCAGCAAGGTGAGAGAAGCTGCCTAGATGACACACACTTTGATTAGTTGCTTTTATAGATTTATTTAAATTGACGTGGCTTTAGATGACTCTTACTATGCTTACATTGAACAAACTCTGTTTTTGCTGTCTTGTTGTAGTTGTGGGAGCTGTTCTACAAGCTGCACTTTGTCTACACCTACATCGCTCCGTGGCAGATCACATGGGGCTCAGCCTTCCACGCCTTTGCTCAGCCCTTTGCTGTGCCTCGTATCCTTTCACAATAAAGCACTCTTAAAATCTGTTTTAAATGTTGTAAAATGATGGAATTAGGATTCTGCCTTTAATCTAAAGTGTGATTTGTGGATTATGCTCAGGTCTTGTAATGCTGAGCTCAGCAGAGAGCAGAAGGAAGCTCCAGAGAGGGACATTTGAGTCCGTTTGAGAGCAAATAAAACACATTTGAATGCTAGAAGGGATTTTTGAGAGAGAGCAGTACAGGATCTGAGCATGATGCTCTCAAATCCACAAAATATGCTCTGGTTATTAATCACATAACATTAGTGGATGACCTTGACCTGAGCTCCTACAGACTCTGCCATGCTCTTCATCCAGGCTGTAGTGTCTGCTGTCTTCTCCACCCCCCTCAACCCATTTCTGGGAAGCGCCATCTTCATCACCTCTTATGTCCGCCCTGTCAAGTTTTGGGAGAGGGACTACAAGTACGAGGAAAAAGAAAAAAATCATTACATTTTTTTATATCAAACAGATAATTTGAATTAGCTTTTTTCCCCCCCTCAGCACCAAAAGAGTGGATCACTCTAACACCCGGCTGGCCTCTCAGCTGGACAGAAACCCAGGTGGGTTTCATTTAGAGACTCTGACCAGAGGTCAAACGGTTTCAGAGATCTTCTACAGGAGTGTTTGCTCTTGTCCCTCCACAGGCTCAGACGATAACAATTTGAACTCTATCTTCTACGAGCACCTTACCCGCTCCCTGCAGCACAGCCTCTGTGGAGACCTCCTCTTGGGCCGCTGGGGAAACTTCAGCACCGGGGACTGCTTCATTCTGGCCTCTGACTACCTGAACGCTCTGGTGCACCTTATAGAGATCGGCAACGGCCTGGTCACCTTCCAGCTCCGAGGGCTGGAGTTCAGAGGTCAGTGCATCCAAACTCTTATATTATGATGAATAGTAATGGCGCTAAAGCTGATGCTAACATGATTCGCTTCATTTTTAAAGCATTTAAGGAATGCTTGGTTGGTTATTTTCTACTTTTTAAGATTTGAATTAAACTCAAAGTCTCCACTGGATGAACATCTACAGCTGACTGACCTATGGAGTCAATCTGCCACAGCAAACATCAAAACAGATATAATTCAGACAGCTCAACAGATTGTGAGCTAAGAGTTTACATGGTATCTGAGAATCATCCCGCTGATAGACGGCAGGATCTTACCATATCAACTGAAAAGTTTTTTTTTTTGTTTTTTTTTCTTGTTTGTCATATGCGGTGTTATGACTGAATAAATAAATTTCAAAAAGAATTTCAAAAAAAGTCAAATATGAAATGATCTTAGTTTAAGAGATGGCTACGTTTATTTTTGGGGTCGTTATTTCCTATTATTTGATGAGTCAGTCACCCCCTACCAGACTCCACCCACATTTTCTGTTTGAAAAATGCGCCAAAAGGCCGCATCACCTGGCGGACTGAGAGGGCGGAGCTTCCATGGTTATTGACAATCCCCCTGTTCGGAGATTCTCTGCAGAGAATCAAGCTACTAACAAACACACACACCACTCGGATGGAGAAACGGCAGCACGCTTCCTAGTCTGGAGGATTTCGCTCCACCTCCTTCACCAGAGGAAAATGAGGAAGGATTTTGGGAGGCGAGTGGCTCTGGGCCGTCGTTTCATGTCGACTCATGAGTTGCCAAGGCAACCAGTGCTGAGGCTGTTGGAGGCGTGGACAAGACTCAGCTGCTTTTAGACCCGGCAGCAGCAGTATATGTCACATGGTACCGGCTAACGTCACACAACACTGCTTAGCCTTAGCTAGTAGCGATGGCTGATTCAAATTCAAATGCAGAGCAGACATTTAACCTGAAGAGGGCGCCACACTGACAGTTTTAAATAGAACATTTATATTCTAAAAAAAGATTCACAACAATGCCAAAATGATGACTAAACATGTGAACAGCATGATTAGACACTCATTTATAGAGTGTATCAGCAAAAAAAGGATAGATTTGGGGGTGACTTGCTCTGTGATTAAAAAAAAAGATGGGGCCTTTTCCTGAGTAGTTTTTGGGAAAGAATTAAAAAAAAAAAGACGTTTGGATTGATTAGACGTTAAAATAAATGAGCATTAATAACCAGTTCTTTAACCAGTGTGGAAAACACCTGGCTGTGAATAACTTGGAGCTTTAACAACAATCCTGCTGAGCATGTGACGCTGTGACCTTTTTACAGAATTACAGGCGCTCCTTTGAGCGTGACACTGATCACTTTTCTATCTGCAGCTTTATCTGTATTATTATTATTTATCTGTTTATCTTTCTGTTGTGTTTCTTTAACATGTCACTGTGCTGTTTAATGATATTTATGCATTTGGTATAACAATGATTGTGGGTGTATAAGTTGTTGGAGCTTTTTATTCTTTATTTTGTTATTTAAAATGTTGTTAAATAAAACTTGTTCTTGTGTTGCTTTTGTATTATTGGGTCATTTGCTAGGTTTATTTGTGGGTTAATAATTATTAAAATCTTTGTTTGGTTGTTTTTTCCCTGGTAAAAAGGAAAACTGTGGACTGGTATTGGACCAGCGTGCACAGGGAGGGCCTCTGGTTTTATGGTGGTTTGTTGCCAAACTGGACAAAAGAACTGTAGAAAAATGCAACTTTCAATTTTTTGGACATTAAGCTTTTGCCTTCGTACAAAATGTTGAATACTGAAATTTGCATGAATGGATTTTTAGTTTGAAAAACAACAGAATCGCTGCTACAGTAAGCTCTGCAGGGTTAGGGGTTTACCTGAGCTGTATCAGATCAGGTAAATTAGTACATATTCTGTTCCCCGTCCTCAGGAACCTACTGTCAACAGCGAGAGGTGGAGGCGATCACTGAAGGAGTGGAGGAAGACGAGGGCTGCTGCTGCTGCGAGCCGGGTCACCTTCCTCACATCCTGTCATTTAATGCTGCTTTTGGCCAGCGCTGGCTCTCCTGGGAGGTGCTGGTCACCAAATACGTTCTAGAGGGCTACAGCATCACTGACAACAGCGCCGCCTCCATGCTCCAGGTGTTTGACCTGAGACGCATCCTCACCACCTACTACGTCAAGGTCCGTAGAATCACAATCTCTGTTTTTAAGACGATCTACGTTAAATGTCTAACTGTACCATCCTTTTCTAAACTCAGGGTATCATCTACTACGTGGTCGCTTCGCCCAAGTTGGAGGAGTGGCTGGCTAATGAGACCATGAAAGAAGGTCTGAGAGGGTGCAGAGAGAGGAACTACGTCGACCTGGATCCTACTTTTAATCCCAACATTGACGAGGATTATGACCACCGGCTCGCTGGAATCTCCAGGGACAGCTTTTGTGGCGTCTACCTGAGTTGGATCCAGTACTGCAACTCTCGAAGGGCCAAGGTACCGCTGGCATCAGTAATACATCTCTGCCTCTGAGTAGTTAGGCTAATTTAGATGACCGGAGGGATTATTCTTCTGTTTTAACCCAATAATAGACATAAAAGGAGATTACACTGGTGTCTCCTGTCTCTGTCCCTGTAGCCACTGGACAGTGAGAAGGACTCGTCTCTGGTGCTGCTCTGCTTCGGCCTCTGTGTGCTGGGAAGGAGAGCTCTGGGAACGGCCGCCCATCACATGTCCAGGTTATCTATTAATCTTTATTGTGATTGCGAGTCTTCTGTCTTGTCTTCTGCCGGTCTTTCTAGCGATGAAAGCGAACCGTCTCCTCGTTTTGGTATTTAAAGAGCTGACATGTTTAATTTCTGCTCTCCTACCCAGCAACCTGGAGTCGTTCCTGTATGGACTTCATGCATTATTTAAAGGAGATTTCCGCATCTCGTCGGTGCGAGACGAGTGGATCTTCGCAGACATGGAACTGCTCAGGAAAGTCGTGGTGCCTGGAATCCGGATGTCTCTTAAATTACACCAGGTGAGCTGCTGCAGAGGTTTATGAAGGACGAAATGAACAGATCACCTTTTAAGCCAACTGCAGTGGAACAATCCGATCGTCTTTCTCAGGATCACTTCACGTCCCCTGATGAGTACGATGAGCCGGCTGTCCTTTACGAGGCCATCTCCTCCCACCAGGAGAACTTGGTCATCGCTCACGAGGGCGACCCAGCCTGGAGGAGCGCCGTGCTTTCCAACTCCCCGTCGCTCCTCGCTCTGCGCCACGTCCTGGATGAAGGCACGAACGAATACAAAATCATTATGCTCAATCGGAGGTACCTCAGCTTCCGGGTCATCAAGGTGGGACTGAGATAAAAACGGTTTCAAAGTCAGCGACGGTCACTTGTTCTAGAGTAATGAGTGAGATCTTGTGTCGTAGGTGAATAAAGAATGTGTCCGAGGCCTTTGGGCCGGCCAGCAGCAGGAGCTGGTGTTCCTCAGAAACAGAAACCCAGAGCGGGGGAGCATCCAGAACGCCAAGCAGGCTCTACGCAACATGATCAATTCCTCCTGCGACCAGCCCATCGGATATCCCATCTACGTGTCTCCGCTGACCACCTCCTACTGCAATTCACACCCACAGCTCGGACACGTCCTGGGAGGGCCCATCAGCATCGCAAATATCCGCAACTTTGTCGTCAGCACCTGGCACAGGTTTGGAGCTCAGCTGGAGCGCAACTGAGAAATGATAAAAATGGGGTGACGTTTTGCTCCGAGCGTGATTGTTTTGGGGTAAACTGAGACTAAATGAAGGAATTCATTGACTTGCAGGTTACGGAAAGGCTGCGGTGCAGGCTGTAACAGTGGAGGGAATATTGAGGATTCAGACGCAGGCGGTCTGTCATGTGGCAGCGGAAACGGGATGGGCGGTGACTCTCATCAGAGCTCGGTGTCACACGGAGGAATCTCTGGACCTGCTCCTCTGCACTCGTATCAGCCACACTCTCTGGGTGAGAAGCGTTCCATCGGCGGTCCGTTTCAGAAATTCCTCAAAGGAATTCATGTAACTCAACATTGTATGTTGAGAAATGATGGAAGTATGGCTGTTTAAATTCCTGATTTGATGTCCAGGCACCAGTCAGAGTTCCCAGTCAGTTCAGTCTGGTTTGGTTCGCCACTCTCCTGCCCGAGCCTCTATGGTCAGCCAGTCTTCATCGTACCGCTACAGCAGCAGCCGCCACTCGTCCCTGCGCACCTCCACCACCGGCCTGGAGCCCTGCCGCCGTTCCTCCACCAGCCAGCTGTCTCTGCGCACGCTGCCCACTTCCCTGCAGCTCCGGCTGGGTTCCAGCTCTGACCCAGCCGGCCCCTCGTCCTCCCTCTCCAGCCACAGCATCCCTCCCTGTAAACGTCACACGCTGGTGGGCCTCTTGGGCAACGATGGCGTGTGCAGCACCGTGACGGATCCCCTCAGCCAGCTTCATCACCATCATTACCACCCACAGCAGCACAACCCCACCATCTCCACCGTACGGAGAGATGACATCTCCTACAGAGTGCAGGTTCGTAAACATGTTGGAGTGTGTGTGGCCGTAGGGCCTCATTATTATGTTTTCTCTGACATTTTCTTCCCACTGCTGAGGTTTTGTGGTGTCTCTTAGATCGTGGATGTGAGTCAGGTGCTGGAGAGCATCAACTTACCGAAGCGGAAGGAGCTGCAGTGGCCTGACGAGACCATGAGACTGAGGGCAGGACGGACCTGCTGGAGAGACTGGAGCCCAGCTGAGGGCATGGAAGGACATGTAAGTGTCCCCCAACAGCTGTAACACACTGGCATCCACACGTTTCAAGTAAAATTTTAGATTTTTGAATTTCTTCTACCAATGTTCTCCCTGCAAATTGGAGCTGTTCACCAAGTGAATTATGTCATTCTAGTTATGCTCTCATTAATATATCACAGTTGTGTTTTTGAATTGAGCTAAAATTGATGCTTTTAATCACAGAAAAGCTTCTGACTGGATTCGGTCTCCATTAACTTCCTCATTAAAGGCCAAGTTCACTCAGGAAACTTTTTTACTAGGTATTTTTTAAATATGAGTTTAACATGCTAGCTTAACGTGAAAATAGTCTTCTACCCCTATTTCCTGTATTAGCTTCTGATGGAAAATAGACGGGAAATGTTTAGATTAGAAAAGCCTGACAGATCTACGTCACACTTAAAATTAACGTTCATGGACTCACCCATCTTGACTCACGATGGGGAAGGCTGTTGTTGGTTTAGCATCCAGGAAACAGCAGAGAACGTCTCGGCTAGTAGAAGCTAACCGTTAGCATTAGCAACTCCACCACACAGCAGAACTCCTCCAGGCTTGTGTTATTTGTGGAGATAAAACATCAACGTTGCAGAGCAAACAGAGTCAGTGGTAGAGTTGTGTTGCTGTTAGCCAATCAGAGACGAGATATCCAAATATCAGGAAATAATAACGAGTAAGACTCCAAATCTTGTCATGTTCCTCTCACCACTCCTCCGGCTAACTTCTACTTCCTGAAACACGAGCGCCAGAGCTGTTTTCCACAGAAAATGACCTCACAAGGCATTCCTTCATACTAGAGACCATTGCAGATTTTTTGTTAAAACAAGTGAATGAGAGCTTTAAGTAATGACTGCTTCTCATGTTCGATTGAACCCTTCTTCTCACTAATGTGCTTTCTGTGCTCCCCCACCCCTGCAGGTGATTCACCGGTGGGTGCCTTGTAGCCGAGACCCAGCCAGTCGCTCCCATATCAACAAAACCATCCTGCTGGTACAGGTGGAAGATAAGCTAGTGCCCATTATTGAGACTGGCATCATTGAGTTGGGTGCAGAGGTTTGAGACTAGCAAACACACTACACACACACTACACACACACTTGTGTGGAGGCAGCCAGACCCTCCTGGCCTTCAGCAGGACACTTCAGCCCGCAGGTAAACAGGAAGTGGGAGCTCCTCTCCTCCCCCCCTCTCTGCTCCTGTTGCTGAGGAGGAAAGGAAGCCAGGGAAAAAGTGCAACAATAAGCAGAGTAGACCTTTCTCCAACATGCTTTACTGCATCAGCACGCACCCACAGTATCTGCCTTGCATCGCGTCTCAGAAATGCTGCATGACAGTAAACAACCTTTATGTTAAGTTAGTTCTTGCTAATGATGATTCATTTCTATGCATTACATCAGCAACTTTTTTAGGGAAAAAATGACGAAGCTGACTGTAAGAAACGTGTGGCGATTTAGCTTTTGTTTTATAAATCCTTTAATATTTTGCCAAATAAGTTTGTTGAATATTTGCCATGTTTCATACATGTGAACGCTTTTTCTTTATTTCTTTCTTCGGCTGCCAAGACTGCAGAGAACGTTGTGGTGCAGAATGGACACAAAGTCAGAGACTGGAGGATGTTGTCCTCCATGATCTCTGTGCGATTGTTGTCATTCCTTTTAGGATTCGTTTGAATTTTGCAAGATTAAGTTGCGTTAAGAAACTTGCACTATTTTTATTTACAGTGATGCACTACAATCTCTAAATATCACATTTTATTTATTACAGACTCTGAATGGCCATGGTTACAGATGCCTTGGGAATGAAAAAAATGCAATCATTATTCTGTTTTCAGCCATTTTTATTTTAATGTCTTTTGTTTGATAAACTTGAAAATAACTTTTTACTGTATATGGATTTATCTATACATATATATATATTTACACAAATATATATAATGTCTATGTATAAAATATTTTGTTTTCAATATTTATTACTGTGAACATAGTATTTACACTTTGTTACATCTTTTTTTCTCCTTTTGGGACAAAGGTTAATGTATTAAGGACCATCAGTTGAAACAAAGATCCTGCTTTTTTGATGGACTGTTTCACTATTTAACTTAATTCTTTTCTATATGGAAAAATAAAAGTTTGATTTATTGCTGTCTTTATTTGGACTCTTTTCAGTCATTTTATAGAAGAACAATAAATACAATTCGAAAAATGAGAATATGGTGCAAAAGTTTATTTATGTCAGTAATTCAACTTAAATAGCCAGATATTTTAAGCCTTTATTTGTTATAATTGTGATGATTATGGCTTACTGCTGATGAAAACCCCAAATTTAAAATCTCAGACGATTAGAATATTGTGAAAAGGTTCAATATTATAGATTCAAAAGTGTCACACTCTAATCAGCTGATGAATCCAGAACACCTGCAAAGGGTGCTGAGCCTTTAGATGGTCTCTCAGTCTAAGTTGAATTATGGAAATAAATTAACTTTTGCACCATATTCTAATTTTTCGAGGTTCACCTGGATGATCAGCACACACTCTGCATCTTTAGTGGAAACTGAGATTATAAACAAAGCCACGCTCAGACAGTTTAAATGAATAAAATAAAAAATAATTTACTGGTTAAAAATGTATAGCGATAGGTGGATTTAATTATCCTGCTATACCAGCAGACTGCTCACACAATCACAGCTTCATAAGACTAACGCACATGTTTTTGGTCTCTGAGAGTATATCTAAAGAAATCCCATGTATTCACTGGAAGAACAGTAGTGCCCCCAAGGGTGGACCAGAGGTGGCCATAGCTCCCCCTAGAAAATTATTGGCCGCCCTAGGGAAGACCACCCCCCTTAATAAATGGCATTTATGTTCACACAAACAATACATTTAATAAAAGTCAAACCCAATAAATAAAATGATAAAAAATAAATAATAAATCACAATTTAAATATACTGTCCTGTGGTGGTGCGTGTGACCCCTGCTGTCTTAGTTAGCGCTACATGTATATATGTCACTGATTCTATAAATCCTAATGGTTTTTGTGGATATCTTTGTTGAAACAGCCAGTGCCAGTGTTCACGCATGCGTAATAATAAAAATACATTTTATTTGTAATGCACTTTACATTTCACTGAAATCTCAAAGTACTACAACATAATTGAAGTCATCTAAAAACCCAAGCAAACATTAATACATACAATACTAAACAAGTTAAAAACATTTAAAACAACTTAAACATCGACAGTATGAAATAATTTAAAAGGCCTGTTTGAATAAAAATGTTTTTAGCTGTTTTTTAAAACACTCCACTCTGTGGAGCTCTCAGAGGTTCTGGGAGCACGTTCCACAAACGTGGAGCTGCAGCTTGAAAGGCCCGATCTCCCATGGTGTGAAGTTTGGTCCTGGGCTGTTGAAGGTATTGAGAGTTGCTGGAGCGGAGATTTCTTGAAGTGATGCGTGGAGTAAGGAGCTCTTTAAGATAGACCGGAGCATTTCCATGGGTACACTGATGAGTAAGGAGGCAGAGTTTATACTGAATTCTGTAAGGGATTGGTAACCAGTGGAGAGACTTAAGAACTGGTGTGATATGGTCATAGTTGTGACCCCTTGTCAGGATCCTGGCAGCACAGTTCTGGATATGCTGAAGCTTCTGCAGGCATTCACCAGAGATCCCGACAAGGAGGGCATTACAGTAATCCAGCCTGGATGAAACAAAGGCATGGATCAGCCTTTCAGCATCAGGTTGGGAGAGAAAGGGTTGAAGTTTTGCTGTATTTTTGAGGTGGAAAAAGGAGACTTTAGAAAGGTGACGAACATGGTTTTCAAATGATAAATGTTGGTCAAGTTTGACACCAAGGTTTGTGACAGATGGAGAAAGAGTGATGGTGTTGCCTAACATAGAGATAATACTGAGGTTGGATGACTTGATCTTGTGGGGAGTACCAATGAGTAGAACCTCTGTTTTGCTGCAGTTTAATTGGAGGAAGTTATAAGACATCCATGCCTTTGTCTCCTCCAGGCATGCGCTGAGAGCAGATGGTGTGGCTGAAGAGGTAGCGGGATCAATTTTGAGATATAGCTGTGTGTCATCAGCATAAGAATGGAATGATATCCCAAATTTCCTGAAAATGCAACCTAGTGGAAGCATGTATATAGTAAAAAGGACTGGACCTAGAACTGAGCCCTGGGGCACCCCACAGGTGATGTTATGGGGTGGTGACTGTACCTCCCCCAAAGCCACATGTTCAGTTCTTCCAGTGAGGTATGACTGGAGTCACTGGAACCATTGGAAGACAGTCCCAGTCAGTCCAACTTGGGTCTGAAGCCGATGGAGAAGAATGTTATGGTCCACAGTGTCGAAAGCAGCAGAAAGGTCCAAAAGAACAAGAAGTGAAATGGAGCCCTGGTCAGCTGCCATAAGTTGATCATTAATGACTGACCAGGGCTGTCTCTGTGCTGTGTGCAGAACGAAGTCTAGATTGAAATGTCTCATACATGCCATGTGTCTGAAGGTGGCCATGAAGTTGAGTTGCAACCACGTTTTCCAAAATCTTTGAGAGAAATGGCAAGTTTGAAATTGGCGTAAGACACCAGAAAATCAGGTTTATGAAAAAAAACGTCCATGAGGCACCTGAGCAGTGTCAGCCAGCCCAGGCAGGAGGATTAAAAAGAAACAAGTCCCTCAAGACCACATGCACACCCCACCCAGCTCGGACACTTTCTGTCACAGAGCAGGTCTGCCAGCAACACACACACACACACACCACTCCAAAAGGCAGTTCAAGGGGGGGGGGGGGGGGCGCAATAAAAAATTCCAATTGAACTGTTTTAAAATTGTAAAACAAAGTTTGAATTAACTGAAACAACTTTTTAACTTTTGTCTTTTTTCTGAAATGTTTGTGTTTCACAAATTTGAGGTGTGTGTGTAGGATGCATAGGCTTTTTGTTTTTAATGAAGGAGCAATGCAATGCACATATCAGCTAAACTATCCCAGCATCACCACAGGGACCAATTTGCTGTGCTATTGCACATGTGATTAAAATATTGTCTAGTTCATCAACCAAGAAAACACCAGACTGTTTGTGACTCATAACATGTAAAATCCCAATTTGTCCTTTCACAAAAAGTGGAAGAAAGTACTACTAAAGAGGAAGTAGTTTTATCAGATTCACAAACATGTAAGTAAACTTTAACAAACATATACAACACCCTAGTTTCATGGCTGATGTACTTAACATTTTACATGAATTAAAATGTAGCCTACTTTGGTCTGTAGTTTGAACAAATGTTAATTGTATTTTTAAAATCTAGGATTCTGCACCTCAAGCTTTCTCTCCTGAGTAAATGGCTGCAGTCAAACAATATAGATTTTTATGAGAAGTCTCTTATCTGAAGAACATTTCATCTCAGCAGTTTGAGTTGCATGTTTCCAAGCATTTTGCCTTTCATTCAATAGAGCTTCACTGTGTTCCCATCCTCCAATCCATAAGGCTGTGCTTTTCCAAACTAGGATCCCAGTTTCTGGAAAACATGCTAAAGAGAAATGAGCACCAAGTGACACAAACAACCCTAAACAGAGAAACAGATGCAGAAACTCAAAACAGTCAAAACCTATTAAAAATGACCTCAAGAAGGTATCATACAATGTCAATAACTAACCTCAAAAGTACGTAAAAGTGACATCTGGGCAAACACGTGTCATGTGATTTTTTACAGACAGGAAAGATGAGTCATGAAAAATGAAATTGTCCTAAACTACTGTATGCTGTTACACTAAGCTGTGTTGTTACTTCATTATAACATGAATATAAATATAGAATCGTACTATTATTTCATAATAACTGCATTGTGACCATATAGTTCATACTAGAGCGGTAAATAAAAAAATAGGCTCTTGTTCATACATGTTTTTGCTTTCTAAATCACATGACCGACAGTTAAGTCCCGCCCATCGAGCGCTCTGATTGGCTGCAGTTAGATAATCCCTGAATATGCTTTCCCTAACGTCTCATATAAACCTGCCCGTCGGAACTGGGAGGCTAAACCAGTTGTTTCACTGCCACCAGCTCCAGACACTACATCAATAAGGTAATAATATGTGTTATCTTTTTGTTAAACTTATGAAATATATCTGAAATGTGTCCCATTAGCTTTAAGGTTGTTTAAACTTGAAAAATAGAATTTTTTATAGTTAGCTTTTTGTCCGGTGGCTTTGCTAGCTTCCCAGTGTGGACTCTGCATCATGTGACGCAGGAGTCAGGTGGTGTGTTTATGCCGTCTTGTTTTGTCTGTACAAGTTACGTGAACTTGCAGTTAGCTCGGTGTCACCGACATTGCTATTTCAGGAGAAATTTGTATAAAAATCATATTTTCTGCCTGTCACCTCAAAAGGTAAGGAGAGAAAATGCGTCAGCTTGTCCTCCTCGCCCTGCTCGGCTTCGGGCTGGTTTTCGGTTACCCCTCTTCGGAGGCGGACGATGTGAAACAATGGGTGCTGATCGTGGCCGGTTCTAATGGCTGGTACAACTACAGGCATCAGGTGAGAGGTGCAGAAATCTGGGAGTCTCAATTCCCTCCTCCTGCTGCTGCAGTATAAACTAACCGTGCGCCATTCATGTGTTTTGCCTTCTAACCTGTATTTGCTTCTGATAACGTTCACTTGAACATTAGATAAGCCCCTTCCTCTCCTTAATCTTTCCCAGTTGTTTCTTTCAATGCAGGCTCAGATTGTGGCTGAGCTGACGTGTTTTTCCTCCTCACAGGCCGATGCCTGCCATGCCTACCAGATAGTCCACGGGAATGGCATCCCAGATGAGCAGATCGTGGTTATGATGTATGATGACTTGGCTCAAAATGAGCAGTGAGTTTGCTTTTTTCTTTCTCAGTCACATCAGTCATGTTCACATAAAGTGCAGCAGTGGGATTGTTAACTTCTTTATTACCATGTATTTTTGCAGATAGTTCTTGATCATTTAATCTGTGATTTTATCTTTCAAGATTTTGTTTCATGTGATTTAATGTGTGTAAAAATAATTAAAGATTTAATACAATGGCTAAATAGTTTACAAGACAGTAAGTGATTTGGTGCGTGCATGACACGGTGGATTGATTTTTCCAGTAAAAGTGCTCAAAAGCATATTTCAGCATCATGCATATCAGCGTTTGAGCGTTTCTTGTGTTGACTTAATATTTTCAGGCTTTTGGTTTTGCCAAAGCAAACAGTTCTGAGCCTTTAGGGATAATTATGAGGATGTTTCAGGATTTGATTGTGGTAAAAAGGCTCAACTCTGAATCATCTGGAAACCACAGACAAATAACAGTGTTGCTGTAGTGTTTCCTTGTCAGTGTGGCATGCTCGCCTTGTTTTGTTCACAATAACAGCCTGCACTAAAGTCACGAGGAACCTCGTCTGGTGCTTCCTCAGAATGTGTCTTGACTTGATGGATAGGTGGAGTGGTATGTGAGATTCTAACAGTCAGAGTGAAAGTCTGCAGAAGATGTCAGGGTACATTTTATTCACATGTATTGGCTCACCCCCTTACAAACAAACCCATAGTTAAATGCAAAATATCTTGCAAATCTTAATAAAATTGCAGTTGTCATTGTGATTTAGTTATGATTGTGATGATCATTCAGACAAATAATTACACAAATTAACAACAAAGTGAATTAGCAACACAAAAATAGTAAATGCTGAGCAAAATATTAATCCTTACTGATCCCACCCAATAATATCCAATCAATAATATGCTTGTGTAAACAAATAAACCTTTAACTTCATCTGAAAAACTTTAAACTGATATCAAAAATTCAGGAAATGCATTCCGTGCAACAATGCCTCTAATAAACTCCGATCAGAAGCTTCAAAGGCACATCCAGTGTTATCGCGAGATCTCGTTCTGTCAGAATGAAGGATGTAAAAACTGCTGCCACCTAGCAGTCAGCGTTTGAACTGCACCACACAAAAGAAATACAGTAAATGTTTACATGTAAATTCTCAATAAAAAATCAATACCATCCATCTATCCATTTTCCTCCGCTTATCCGGGGTCAGGTCACGGTGGCAGTAGCCTAAGCAGAGAGGCCCAGACCTTCCTCTCCCCAGTCGCTTGGGCCAGCTCCTCCGGGGGAATCCCAAGGCATTCCCTGGTCAACAGAGAGACATAGTCCCTCCAGAATGTCCTGGGTCTTCCCTTGGGTCTTCTCCTGGTTGGACATGCCCAGAAAACTTCACCAGGGAGGCATCCTAACCAGATGCCCAAGCCACCTCAACTGGCTCTTCTCCAAAATCAATACACTGCTTTTAAATATTGATTTTAGTATCAAAATGTGATATATTGCATTATTACATTATTGAGCTGCGAACCTCTCACACCAGTGGTGTTCGGTTGCTAAATACACAAGTGCGTGATGAATGAAGGACCCAGGGAAGTGCTGCGGTTCGGCAAGACCGTCAACCAGAGATGGTCCAATAGTTGCTTTCAGTCCGAAACGTGTTATTGGTGCAGGTTTTTAGACAAATGCGAGAGAACCACTTTATTCATTTTTTTCATTTTTTTATCTCTACAATCTATTTATAGCTATACTATGTTAGAACGTTGTTGTGAGGCATAAAAAATGCTAATTTGTTTTCCAAATTTGCCATTGCAGCTTTAAAAAGCCATGTCTGTTATCTATATCAAAAGTGTGGGATTTTCTATTTCCTTTGTGTCAACTCCATGTTACTAAAACTTATTTTCTTCCTGTTAGTTGGGTCATGTGTAAATTCAGCTTGTATTTCAGTTTCAACGATGTCTTGTCTTTTTTCCTTTCACAGTGAGCCATATCCATGTCATCTAGTAACAGATAGACTAGAATAGACCTTTATTCGTTGTCATTCTAACCAAAGGTACAACAAAAACAAAATATTTGGCATTTGTGTTCCTAACCCACAGTGAATGCACACCAACAGGCTATTCCAGATTTAGGTTCAAAATAACAACCAAAGCTTGACTCTGGTATGATGATGCTGTTACCAGGAAATCGCCTATTTATGTAGGTTTGTTATATATAACTATTATTATTATTATTATTGTTATTATTATTATTATTATTATTATTATTATTATTGTTATTATTATTATTGTTATTATTATTAAGACCTGCTGAGTTGGTGGAATGCAGCTGCTTTTTCCTACATGGAACCACAGATAATCATATTTACTCATGATCATGGATCATTTTGCCTTTAGATCGTCTATGATGAGGTCATCTTTATGGGACAGAAACACGGTGATCACTGTAACATTCAAGGGGAAAACTGAAGTGTTATTGAGCTTTCTGCATCCTGATCATGTTCCATCTGTTCTCCAGTCAGATGAGCAAAATGTTTTGTCAGCTTTTTGCACTTCCTTTAATGACTCTAAATCACGTTTTTGTTCTCAGAAACCCCACCCCCGGTGTGGTAATCAACAGACCAAACGGGACAGACGTGTACAAGGGAGTCCCAAAGGACTACACGGGAGAAGTTTGTACTTCAGATTTAATATTTGTTTAAAACTGTAAAGCACAGCTGAATAATCACTGCACCTACTAGATTGTTGTTTATGTTCAAAGCTAACTGTCTGACTGCATGTTACTGCAGGATGTGACCCCTCAAAACTTCCTGGCTGTGCTGACAGGAGACTCTTCAAAAGTGAAAGGCGGAAGTGGAAAAGTGCTGAAGAGGCGAGTGATACAGAGACATAACACCTGACTCCCTGCACAACTGGTTCATCTGCTGTTCCAGTTTGTCTATAAAAACTTCTCTTTGTTTCCTTGGCAGTGGTCCCAATGATCATGTGTTTGTGTACTTCACTGACCATGGGGCGCCTGGAATTCTGGCCTTTCCTAGTGATGATGTAAGCACTTTTTGAGCTTTCTGCTTATGGTGGTGTTTTTTAAAGCAAATAGCACCTCAGTATTGGTATGTAGCTCAGAATATGTCCCCTAGCACTAGTGAACCTCTGAGATAGGTGGAGGTTTTGGTCACATACGTTTTGTGTTTGCAGCTGTAAACATGAAGATGTGTAAAAATGCTCTTCTCGTTTTGCAGCTCCAAGTTAAGGATCTCCAAGATGCCATTACTTACATGCACCAAAATAAAAAGTACCAAAAGGTAACCTGAAATCTTAGCACCTGACATCCATGACAGTAACTAGCTGAGTGGTTAAAGTCCAGTCAGCTGATGATGTAGCTGAACTGCAGTATTGGACTGTAACACTGAAACCCTCCACTGCACACAGATGGTGTTCTACATTGAAGCATGTGAGTCTGGGTCAATGATGAACCATCTGCCTTCTGACATTGATGGTGAGTTTGAACTTTAAATCATCAGAATCCCTTCCCAGTTTAACTTTGTGATCATGATCTAGCAGAAATCAGTGAAAAGATCAGGTGATGAGCTGCTTTATGGTCATGAATTAGCCAAGTCAAAACCTGTTGTTTTACATTCTGTTTGATGTTTAGACTAGACTGAGGTTAGCTCTGTGGTCTGTAGGTTTCACTCTAGTCTTACTGAGGTAAGCATTATGGGTTATGGTTGTTAGAGCATAATTCTTTTGTCATGTGCCGGGATCATGTGGTCAGTGCTTACTGAAGTAGGTCAACTTTTTGGTTTTATATGTAGTGACTAAAGGTTATTTTAACTTCCCTCTACACATTTCCAACTGTAGCCTTTTTGATTTTAGCATGTATAGCAAACAGTATCACATTAGAGGCCTTTGTGTTTTTCAGTGTACGCCACCACTGCAGCCAACGCTCGCGAGTCCTCATACGCCTGTTACTATGATGAGAAGAGGGACACCTACCTGGGAGACTGGTACAGTGTGAACTGGATGGAGGACTCTGATAAGGTGGGCAATGTTATTCAACATTTTTTAACCAAAAATAAAATCAGGAGTGTGGTAAACGTAGTTATAGAGTTGGTCCTGGAGGGCCTTTGTCCAACCCGTGTTAGTTGTTTCCCTTCTCCAACACACCTGGTTTTAAAACACAGCTGGTTTTAGACGGGCAGCAACAGGAAGTAGTAAATCGTTCTCGTAACAGTTTATTTTTAACATGCAGAAGAAGACTTTAGTTGTTCCGGTCAGTGAATAAATCTACCTGCTACGGTCAGAATGAACTCAAAACAGAAACTTCTTCAACAACAAAAGAAACTAAGTCTTTGAAATGTGATAGAAATGTCCTCATTACTGTGTTCATTTAAATATTTGACATCAGGAGGACCTGACAAAGGAAACTCTGCTGAAGCAGTTTAAAATTGTGAAGACCGAAACAAACACGAGCCACGTCCAGCAGTACGGCAACAAGGTGAGACATAAGAAGTCCCTCTTTATGGGAGCAAATACGTTCTGAAATCGACCCAGTGAAGCGCAAAGGGAAGTTCTGTGTTTGGAGCTTAAATCTTGAGCCTGACAGCTGTGATGTTGCAGAAAAAGTTTTATTTTCTTCTTTTATTTTAGTTTTCTGTTTCTGTCTGCAGACTTTGGCCCACATGAAAGTGATTGAGTTTCAGGGCAATCCCAAAGTGTACAACCCACATGCTCGTCAGATGAACCCAATTCCAGTCACCGATATGGATCTCACCCCAAGCCCTGATGTTCCCCTGGCCATCCTGAAGAGGAAGTTGATGTCCTCCAACGATATCAGAGTTGCCAGGACCCTGCTGGGGCAGATAAACAGTCACCTGAAGGTAAACGATGGTGACGTTTTAAACATTTAGCTCCAAATCCTCTGCTGATGGTGACCAGAGCCTCTCAGGGAGCTGCTTTTAAACAGTTGTGACCAGATTTCTGTTTGTGTGTTCAGATCAGAGAGATGCTGGCTAAGACTATGAGCCATGTGGTCGAGCTTGTGACGGGCAGCAAGATCACGGCTCAGGAGGTTCTGAGTGAAAGGGCCGAGCTTTCCCAGCATGAGTGCTACAAGACGGCAGTCAACCACTACAAACACACCTGCTTCAACTGGCACAAACCTGAGGTAGGGCCGCACGGAACCTTCCTCTAGCTTTTAACCCAGATAATGAACAGACATGGCAGAATTTATAAACTAGTCTTTACCGTAATACTGTAGTTGATGAGTCATGCCTTAGCCATGATGACTCTGAATCTAGTGGTTGAAACGTCCTCACACGTCTGGTTCTGCTTCTGAAGAGGAAGAATTTCTGTTTCATGTTCTGGGAGCCAGCGGGTTCCAGACTCGTGTTTTACGAGCAGCTGATTCATAGAGACAGACTCAGAACTCATTACTGGATCAAAACTGTGTTAGTTTCAGATCTTTTCCACGCATAGAAACGAAATCCACCTGCTTCAGTTGGATGAAAACCTGCTGGTGGCTGGTCTGGTCTTCTGTGCATTTTGCACCTAAGAAATATTATAAATGCAACAAAATCTCAGGAGTTTGTACAGCTAAGAATGTGTGGAATGTTAAAAATGTCAGCAATAATCTTGTTTCATCAGGATGTAGGATAATCATTTACAACCCACCAGAATGATTACGAATAAATGCAGAAGTTATAAACTCTACAATAAAAAATGAAAAGTACAAAAAGGATCGGGTCAGCTGACGTCTTTTACTTTAGTGGTAATATATATTTTAAATGTGAAGAGTCTGGTTAAAGCTAAGAGTCATATTCGTTACATTTCCTTTGTTCAAAAGAGGATCAGTCATGAATGGGAACTATTTTACTCCACTACGTTTGTTCCCGGGTACTTTCATCCAGCTGAGATCAGTTCTGGATCTTTTTGACATTTCAGGTTTTATTAATAAAGCAGGGGATTCTTCACCTGGTCATGCTGGGACATTTCTGACATGTGATGTTCTACGTTTCAGTTTGAATTTGCCCTGAGGCACTTGTACGCTCTGGTGAACCTGTGTGAGAGGGGATACCCAGCTGGGAGGTACGATCCACTTCCTCATTATGTTGGGTTTTTTGTGTCATGACTCAGGTGTTCCATACTTAACTACAGTTACTGAAGATTTAAACCATCAGATATCTACCTGCAGTTAAAAATAGTTTCCTCCTTTGTCTGGAGAATAAAAATCTAAAAATCCTCATGTTGAAACTAAAAACAAACACATTTTATTGTTCTGTTTCAATATAATTGTTTCGAAAAAGTCAAATTTAGAATAAGCAAACCCCACATCACTGTGTTCTTAATCTTCTGTTTTGTTCCACTGCAGCCTCCAGCTGGCCATGGACATTGCGTGTTCTTCGAAAAACTAAAAGAAATTCTACAAAACCATTCAGGCCTCAAACCAAACAGCTTCTTTCTGGTGGGATGGGCCGAAGAAGCTGAGCTTCTCTTTGCACTGCCTAAGAATCAGTCTGATCTGGAGATGACGTCATTGTTTCGTGAACACAGTATATCAGGTTTTAATCTCTTCTTTGATTTTATTGGGATTTTTTTATGTTCACTTGATGATGAGTTGCACTAGCACTGTGAAAGTTTATTTGATGACGTTTTACAGCTACAGCTCTTATTTTTTAAGGGTAAATGACAATTATATAATGGGATTCCTTTAAGCTTTATCTGTGATGTTGAATGTCTGGCATGAATGATTGATTTACATGTAAATGATGCATCACAAACAATGGATATGTGTTGAGCCTTAAGAGACTGTTGTAATACAGGAAAACTGAAATAAAGTTTGGTGAACCAAACTCTGATATTTTGTTTGTTATTCTTATTTTTTAACTAAAGATGGATGTCAGAAGATGAATTGTGTGCTAATTAAATAATTCTACCTGGTAAATGCTCAGCCCTGAAAACAAACCCTAAAGCGGTTGTCTTAGTTGCTTTTTATGCTAGCATACACAGATTGATCACGTGTAATGGGTGAAATGTTTATTTTAAGGCAGTAATAGAAAACTAAGATCTGTTGAGTTTTTTTTAATACATTTAATGTTAAGTAAGTCCACCTCTATCAAATGTGATTAAGAAAACTACCCAACCTACATGAGAACACAAAACTCATACATGGGCAGATTACTAGAAAATTAAGATATTTGTTATGAGAATAAATTGATTTAATTTATTCATAATTTACTAAAAAGTCACCATAACTCGTTAATCTGAAAAGTAAACAAGTGCAATATATTTTAGGGCCATTATCTTGCAAGAGGAAAAAACGCCACAACCAAGGAATGAAAATTAACAAAATTGTGACACCAGGTGGTGAAATACTTTTTTGCAGGCACTATTTAAAAAAGGAGTTTGGGGGACATTTATCAAGGTAACTTATTTGTATTACTTAAAATATGTTTTTTTATTTCCATGAAATGAAAATAAATGTGAAAATAAATAAATGTGAATAATGTATCTAAAATAATCCATTCCCATTACTTTTTTATTTTTATGGGGAAAAAAATCATATAATAATAATTATTATTAATAATAATAATAATAATAATAATTATTATTATTATTATTATTATTATTATGAACAGGCAAAAAGCTATGCTACCTAAGTCTCCGTACTTGAGGGCGGGGCTTTGGTAACCCCGCCCACGGCGCTATTCAGGAAGAAAACCTGACCAAAACTCGCTTCGGCAATATGAAATCAGGGCAGACTGGAGGAAATCTTTAACAGAAAACAACTCACTCGTCACGCTGCATAAACAGAGATTCTGTTAATAATCGGTTGATCTGAACTCAGCTTTTAAAGCCTGTTTGACCGGAGCAGATATTAGCTCACGAGGTTAGCTTGTTCGCTAACTTTCAGGTCGCTTCACGGCGAGATTCTCTCAGCTGGTTGTGCAAGAAGACGAGCTGATTCTTTCATCATGGGATCAAGAGCTTCCACATTACTGCGAGAAGAAGAAATCGAAGAAATTAAAAAGGAGACTGGCTGTAAGTTGAGCTGACTGATTTCTGGGACCGAAATGAAGCTAGCTGACTTAACGGCAGTGGGACAAAAAGTTCACGTTTTGTTGATCGTTTATAACGCGTATTTAGCCGAGATCTTGTTTTTATTTTAAAGTTCTGGTTGTAACGTTTTTGTATTTTCGGTGTAGTCTCTCACAGCCAGATCACACGACTGTACAGCCGCTTCACCAGCCTGGATAAGGGAGAGAACGGTACCCTCAGGTAAAGACACACCTGTGTGAAAACACTCAAAACAAAAATGTATTGTAATCATAAAACTTTTTAGGGTTGTTGATGTTAAGTTATTAGTTCAGCACCGTCTGTGGCTGTCCTGATAATAAAGATCAATCTTGTTTTCTTTAGATTTTATGGTATTTTGAGTTAAATTTGAAAGTAAATGATCCTAAAAAATAGAAACAGAGACTAGAGTAAATCAAAAGTGATGTTGAATGAACTGATAAAACTGGTTAGTGTAAGAGGCTTTAGTTTTATATTTAGATTGACAACAAAAGTCATTTGAGATGTATTTATTTAAACAGATTTGTATCTGTTTAGTATTGGTAAGTTCTTTAAACTCATTGTGTGTAATTTAGTTGAGATCTCATTCAGTCATTGCTGTGGTTTGTTTCTGGCTTCACACTAAGTGAGGGGTGATGGAATGCTGGGTAATTATTAAGCAAATAAGACTTTAGTCTGAACCTTGGTGTGATGAATCCTTTCGGTTTGGCAGCGGCGTCATTTGTGGGTCAGTCGTTCAAGGGCAGTAAAGAAAATGTCAGTAATTTTATGGACCGGAGTCTCGTCCAAGACGTGTTTACACATAACAAGTTTGTATTCTGTTTGTCCTTGCCTCTGAGCTTTCAGTCACTTCACAAGTCCAGGTTATCCCCATGATCTTAGCCTGATGTCCTTATCATGTGTTAGTTGCCTCAACAGTGAGATTTTACACACGTTTCAGCAGGATTGCTTCAACCCCTAACCCTCTGGCTACAGATGATGAAACAGCATCACCGGGAGAATAACTCTGAAAACAACCGTTTTCTTTCAAATCAAAGCTGTCTTGTTTGAGAATTAAAACTGCTTTTACATGATGTGTCTTATAAGTTTTACATAATGCCCGTTATTTTAAACACAATAAAGCTAAAGATTTGTTGCCTTAGGGCTTCATTGTTTTCATATTTCCTGATGTCTGCAGCCGAGAAGATTTCCAGAGGATTCCCGAGTTGGCCATCAACCCTCTGGGAGACAGAATCATCAATGCTTTCTTTCCTGAGGGGTAGGATTTCTCTTATTCTACAGATTTTCTTGCAACTCTCTCTTTATATTTTGCAATGAAAGCTATAAATCTCACTGTAACAGGACTCTACTGCAGCTCGGTGCCTGTAGACACGAGGCTGCCAGATCTGGGTGTGATGCCGTCAAAAAACCCTTTAAACCCTAAAATGTCAGATGCGTGGGTGTTTAGTGTCCTGGCGTGATTCTTAATTGTTTCACGTGGGTTCACCTTTCAGCTGGTTTTGCGTGTTTGATTGTGAGCAGATAGAAAACAAAGGGAAGCATTCATAACGACTCAATGGTACAAGTGTGTTTCCTTGTTTCTCACAATGTCTACCTCTGAGTAAAAATGTAATCTGACACCCAAAGAAAAACCTTTTTGTGTGATTTATTCAGATTTTCACTTGAATCTGTTTGGGTTTTTCCCCAGAGAGGACCAGGTGAATTTCAGGGGCTTCATGCGCACCCTGGCTCACTTCAGACCTATTGAGGACAACGAGAAGAACAAGAACCCCACCGCCTCCGAGCCACTGAACAGCAGATCAAACAAGCTCCTCTGTGAGTGTGGAGCTGCTGAACAGAGTCGCGAACACTTGAGCTCGTCTCCCGTGGATCACGTTACTTTTATTTTTATTTTCTAGTTGCTTTCCATCTGTATGACCTGGACAGAGATGACAAAATCTCCCGAGATGAGCTGCTGCAGGTGAGCGTGCTGCTTTGTCACATGAAGGAGATGCTGAGTCATGTTAAGCAGTCAGATGAGGTCAGTTATTAGATTGTTTGGACTAACGTGGGAGTGACTGGTTTGCTTCAAGTTAAAAGGACCAAGCATTGTTGTGCAACAGGTCTTTTAAAGGTGGACTTTCAGGTCGATCAGAAGACTTTGGCCTAGTGCTGATAATGATGCAGCAACTCACCTTAACTACAGGCTGATTGTTCCCAAGCGGTTTATTATCTTGTATACTGGCTTCTCCTCTGTTATTTCATGTCCCTCTTGTCCAGCTTTGGTTTTGGGCGACCTTGTGTGACCTGTAATTGGTGTGAACTGCTGGTTTAATGACTCAGACGGAGTCCTTGTTGTGCGCAAAACAGTTTTGTGTCACCTGTTTCATCTGATTCATAAGCTCTTGTAACTAAATGTGCAACTGAAAGTACTGTTTGTGTCTTTTTTCACTAAATATTGCTGCTCTGTTATTTATAATCATGCCGTTCCTACGGTCACAAGCCCATAGTGACTAGAAATGATCACATGTTGTTGCAGTTCATGTGCCATTACCAGTGTTTTCACAACATTTCGCTGTATTGTCGGGGTAAACATTACTGCCGTTTTCTGGGATTTGTTCACCACAATGAGACTATTTGTTCCTTTCAGGTCTTGCGGATGATGGTTGGTGTAAACATTTCTGATGAACAGCTCGGGAGCATTGCTGATAGGACCATCCAGGAGGCGGACACAAATGGAGACAACTGCATTTCCTTTCAAGAATTTATAAAGGCAAGTTTAGTGGATGCCTACATTACTAATACGTCTCTTTTAACCACCAAACTGAAAACTATAAATTCATTAAAGCTACAATGGATAAATTGCTAAACAAGCTAGCTTAAAACTTTAATTTCATGCCTCTTAACAACGTTCTAACATAGTATAGCTATAAATATAACGTGGAGATTAAAAAAATAGAAAAAAATTAATTAAGTGGTTCTCTCACATTTGTCTAAAAACCTCCGCCAATAACACGACTCGGACCAAAAGCAACTATTAGACCATCCGGTTGTCGGTCTCACCGATCCGCCGCACTTCCCTGGGTCCTCCATTCATTACACTCTCACGTATTTAGCAACTGAACCACTGGTGTGAGACGATATCAACAATATCAGAGAAGGAGAAACAGCCGGCTGCTACCACTTCAACTTTAGGATAAACTACCAGAGTCCCAAAAAGAAAAACACCATTTGAAGTCACGGACAACTAAATATGTTTGGACTTAGAAAATGGCGACTGGTGTTTAGCGCTATCTCGTTTTCTCTGGCAATGCGAGTTCTGGTGTCTGGCAGACATGGCCTAGAGATAATAGCCGATGGGAGGGGTGAGTGTTCCGTGACCGTGCTTGTGTTTAAAAGCTAGCTTGTTCTGTAGATTTGCTATAGCAGCTTTAAAAGTCCCATTGACAGAGAAACCATGTAAAACTTGTTTTTGAAATATAATCGGTCAAATGAGAAATTTTCTTCAACCTCTATTTCCTGCATTAGCCGCAGAAAAAGAATAGATGGGGAAACGCTCGGGTCACAAAAAGCCACACGGATCTACGTAACACTGTCAAATTTGCATTCTCGGACTCACCCTAGTTGTGACCAGAGAAGGCTGTGTTGGCTTAGCGGCCAGGAGGTATCTCGGCTAGTAGAAGCTAACTGTTAGGATTAGCAAATTCACAACATGGCATAACTGCTTCAGGCCTGTGTTATTTTGCATCAACGTTGCATTTTTACCCAAGAAATTGGCACAAACGGAGGCAGCAGAAGAGTCGCTTTGCTGTTAGCCAATCAGAGGTGCGACGTTTGCATATCGTGAATATTAATGAGTAAGACTCAATTGACCTTCCGCCGAGCCCCGCCCCCCTTAGTTACTGTTGTCAAGTCCGACAATAAGTGGATCAAATACTGCAGCTCCGCAGATTTCCGCGATGGAAAGAAGTAAACAGATGCGTGACATTTTTTGTAGCAATTCCTCCTCAATATCATCCAGATTGAGGCAAAAAGGGTTACAGTATGCAGTGGAGGGATATATTAGTGTCGGCTCCACTAAGCGAAGCATAGCAGGGAAGAAGGAGTTTGGAGTTTCAGAAGAAGGCGGAGTCCAGGGACGCGTGGATCGGTGAGCGGTGGCGGAGATGCGGTACCCCTGTGAGCTGTCAGATGTCTGTCAGCTGTCAGATGATCTGAGCTGCAGGCAGCCCTAAAATCTCCCGGTGCTCTGCATCGCTCCAGTTGATCGTCTCAGCTGGTTCTGTTAACAAAAAGAAACTTAAGCCCGTGTTTACTTTTTTTTTCAATAGTTCCCGGCTGGAGCTCGGCATTAATTCATCACGTGATCATGACACCACCCGCTGTTGCGCCAAGGCTTAATGTGCGTTTATAAGACACACGGTTGAGGTAATATTAATTAATACTGATTTGTCGGCACGGTGTGTCTATAAAGGGTCTTGGATAGTCTGGGAGGCGGACCTCCGCACAGCCGTGGGCGGGGGGGAGCACTCATGCTTGGCTGTTGCTGGTTGAGCTCGATGAGGAGGTTCTGAAGGGGAACGAAGAAGACACGACCACTATCGAGGCTAATGCTATAAATTAGGCTTAGCTTCATCATCTTGTTTGGAGTTGTCGGATACCGGTTGCTATGATGTGTGATTGGACAATAGCTGTTCTGGGGGCGGGGACGGCGAAAGGCTAATTCCGTTGGGTTTTAATGTCGTTCAGTGTTCATTTGAGTTAGAACTTGTCTGTTTTGTGTATTTTCAGGTCTTGGAAAAGGTGGATGTGGAACAGAAAATGAGCATCCGGTTCCTGCACTAAGTTTCACCTTTCTTGGGTGGAGTTTGGACTTGTCAGAACACAACCTCATCCAGCTGTTCAGCCGCTGTGGCCCATATTACACGCCATCACACCAAGTATTTGGTAGATAATCACCCTGAGCTTCTGCCCCTGCGCTGCTCTATAGATTAAGGGAAACGTGTGCCTTGGGTTGTTTTATGCAATGTCACTATGTGTATTTTCTCAATAATACAATATTTATTAGAAACTCTTTAGATGTGCATGGTGAGCGTTGCTGTAGAGCCAAGCGTAGCTTGCTCATCCTGATCCACTCATACTCGGCTCACTTTTCTCCTTAGCTCTAAGTGTTAAAATGTGTTATTCCTCTTCAGGAGAGCCGACGTTTTAATGGTAACATGTTATCGTGAATGCTTCTCTAAATTGTGGCAGAACAAGTCAGACCGGTTGTAATTAAATCCCCTGAGAAGAAGCAGTACCCGCTCCTTGGGTTGTTGATTTACTCTCTGACGTGCCATGACTCGTAGCCGTTCTGTCATACGGATTCATCTAGAAGTTTATTCATAAAAATTATTAGTTTGTTTAAACTGTTGGGCCTTTTTTTAAAAGCCACGGCCTCTATTAATGTCTTATTTATGTACGGTTTAGTGGGCGCATCATCCCAACACCAGGATTTAGCTACCACACTCACAAGTTTTATTCCATTTTTTAGGACTTGATGAAGCCTTGGAAACAAGTGTTAGTCAGACCCTGTGGTGGAGAATGGGAAGAGCAACACTTAGTTTGTAGATAAAATTATATGTTTCTTTCTTTCATAAATCTAGTCGTAACTAAGAAAACAAAGGTTCATTTAACCACTGCTCAGCATATGTCTTATAAATTATTTCCCCTCTAACTCAATATGCTGACGAGTCGAATGCTTTAAGAATATGTAATGTACCTGCGCTGTTTGTGCGTAACCCAGAGCATAGTCTGATCCATTTTAATCTTTAATATGAGTCCTAACCCACTCGGTGTAGGAAAAGCCCATCAACCATTTCAGTAGTCATGATGTGACCACGTTACTGGTATGATTCATGTGTGGTTTAGATATTAGTGATTCTTGAATTTGATTTGATTAAAATAAGTTCTATGCATTCTGTGTCATTTATTGGGATGTTTCCTTTCTTATTGTGGATGATTATAAACTTTAAATTACACCTGGTTTCAGATACTAGGCACCAATGTTTTATTTAAAATTTCACATGTTAACATTATTAATATAAATATGGCTAGCGATTTTATTTCTAAAATCATTTGTATTACGTAATGGGTAATTTGCTGAACTGATGTACAGACGTGAAAGTATATGACCTCTAATAGTTTTTTTTCTTGTTTTTTAGTCACATTTAAATGTTTCAGATCAGCAAACAAATTCCAATTCAGATAAACTGAGCAAATGCAAACATCAGGCCTGCAGAATTTAATCACTGCAATATAGGGCTGGCTGGGCGATATGGCTTAAAATCAATATCACGGTATATTGAGTTCACCGATAACGATAACGACATGTATGAGCAAAAACAAAAATTTTCCACTAGATGGGACTGTCACGTCAGGTGGTACAGCTTCTTTAAGGGACATGAACGTCGCCAGCCTACACACGTCTTTTCATTTTTTTTATTACCGAATTTATTGACATGGGACAAATTATATCGGTAAGAGTCAGAAATTTTGACAACGATCAATTTTTGATTTATCGCCCAACCCTTCTGCAATTGAACTTGTCTGAAAACATAAAGTAAGCAAAAAATCTCAGAAAGCAACACATAAGGCCCCATTCTAAAGAAAATTTAAAAAAAAGTGAGCATTCCAATGTCAAAACCTCTGTGACATGAAGAACCATCTTAGGGGAAGAAGAAAAATCTATCTATATTTACACTGCTCACAAAAATTAAAGAAACACATTAGATACATCAGATCTCAATATGAAGTTGGATATCTATACAAATAAGGACAGGGCAATGTCTTAGGAACAAAAGAATGCCAAGTCTTTTAATGGAAATAAAAGTTTTCAGCCTACAGAGGGCTCAATTGTGTAGACACCCTAAAATCAGAGTGAAATGAAGATGTGGCAGGCTAGTCCATTATTTCAAAAACTTAATTTCTGCAACTCAAAATGCTTTTCAGTATCTTGTGTGGCCCCCACGAGCTTGTGTGCATGCTCCTAATGAGACAACGGATGGTGTCTTGTGGCATTTCCTCCCAGATCTGTGTGAGGGCATCCCTGAGCTCTTGTACAGTCTGAGGAGCAACCTGGCGCCGCCTAATGGACCGAAACATAATGTCCCACAGATGTTCTATTGGGTTTAAGTCAGGGGATCGTGAAGGCCATTCAATTGTTTCAATTCCTTCATCCTCCAGGTACTGCCTGCATACTCTTGCCACATGAGGCCGGGCATTGTCGTGCATTAGGAGAAAACCAGGACCTACTGCATCAGCGTAGGGTCTGACAAAGGGTTCAAGGATTTCATCTGGATACCTTATGGCAGTCAGAGCACCATTTCCTAGGCAGTAGAGGTCTGTGCGTCCCTCCATGGATATGCCTCCCCAGACCATCACTGACCCACCACCAAACCTGTCATGTTGAACGACGTTGCAGGCAGCATAACGTTCTCCTTGTCTTCTCCAGACTCTTTCACGTCTATCACAGGTGCTCAGGGTGAACCTGCTCTCGTCTGTAAAAAGTACAGGGCGCCAGTGGCGGACTTGCCAATTCTGGTGTTCTTGAGCAAATGCCAGTGGAGCTCTACGGTGCTGGGCAGTGAGCACAGGGCCCACTACAGGACGTCGGGCCCTCAGGCCATCTTCATGAAGTCTGTTCCTGATTGTTTGGGTAGAGACATTCACACCAGTGGCCCTCTGGAGGTCATTCTGTAGGGCACGAGCAGTGCTCAGCCTGTTCCGCCTTGCACAAAGGAGCAGGTATCGGTCCTGCTGATGGGTTGTGGACCTTCTACGGCCCTGTCCAGCTCTCCGAGAATAACCGCCAGTCTCCTGAAATCTCCTCCATGTTCTGGAGATTGTGCTGGGAGACACATTAAACCTTCTTGCTGCAGCACGTGTGGATGTGCCATCCTGGAGAAGTTGGACAACCTGTGCAACTTCTGTAGGGTTAAGGAATCGCCTCATGCTGCCAGTAGAGATAATTACTCAAGCCAAAACTAGCACGAGTGGAAAACCAGCCAAAAAAGATCAAGAGGGAGAAACTTGAAATGACCTCCACATGTTAAACCAGTCCTGTTTTGAGGGTTTTGTAATTGTTGCCACTTTAGTGCACCTGTCGTTAAGTCCATGAACACCAATACAGCTGAAAGTGATTAACAATGCCCTCAGCTGCTTAATCAACCAGAAAATTATCAGACAGGTTTAATTGATTTCATGCCAGGCCCAATAAAAAAGTGTTCCTTTAATTTTTGTGAGCAGTGTATANGAGGATGCTGTGCCTCCATCTGATGGAATACAATTTGGGATTAGGGACTGAATTTGACTGCTTTCCACAGATTGCATATCACATCTCTGTCCCAAATATCTCCAGGCCAGAGGTTACAGACAATGAACAAACACTCAAAAGAATTAAAAAAACACAGGGGCAGAAAACAATTAAATGACTTTAAAAAAAAAAAAAAAACATCTCTGGACCTGGAAATAGTTTGGATTTTGTAATGAAGCGTGTTACAGTTTTCTAAACTATAACACCAGAGTGCATAGTCCTTGGGACAACAACTATAATGGTTTTTTGAGAATGTTGTGGAAATTCTGCTTAACAAATGATGAGATGAATAAAGATTTTGAAAGCCAGATTTCTGTGTCCCAAGAATCAGCTGGTCTGGAGCTGAAGAGCCCTGAGCAGAAATTTACATGTCAAAAAGTGTTTGCATCTTACAGTGGACCCTCCCTTCCTAAGGTTTAACAAAGACACAGAGAAAACCTATTTGTTTCTTTGGCTGGTTGGGTTGGTCCACCCCCAGGGTGGTAAGGACAGACTCAGAGGTGCCGCAGGTTGATAGAGATATCAGAACATTCAGACTAACATTCATTTGGCATGCTAAACAAATATTCCATTACAGAGAATCAAAGTTAAGTTAGTCATTGTTCATCACTGCTCTAGTCTGTGGTCATGAATACAGCACTTAAAACTGAATTTTGAAATATCAGAGTATTACTCTATATCTGTTGACATACTACTGGAAGTCTGTTAGCTAACCAGAACTCAGTAACATAAAATAAAATAAAAATTCACCCTTTGGATCAAAACACTTGGTCAAATGGGACAAGGCAGGTTTACATTTCCAAGAGCAAAAGGAAAACTTCAAAATAAAATCATTAGCATATAAAACACAAAACACATGTATTTCCCAACAAAAACACATACATTTTCTGACAACCTAAGGACTACGTTGTTCTGTACAGCACTTTATCTCAGCAGATTGTTTTTTGTTTTCACTAATTGACAGTGTTCTTAATCTGTTTCATTTGTGCCCCCCCCCTCTCTTCTTTCATGTTTTTATTTATATATATTTTCCTCTTTTTTGAGACTTTTATTTGTTAATCATTATTATAATTAGCAATTTGCTCAACTTTGGTTGTTTCAAAAATGTGCTATCTAAGTAAAATTGAATTGATTTGAATTGAATTGTTTGTGGATTGGAGAATCTGGAGGTGGAGTCCCATCCTTAGTACTGGTCGACCATGTTACTATGAAGACGTCTCCTCATAGGCTTTTCTCTGTTAATTTCAGGTCAGAAAATGCTAAATCACCTTGGAACAACCTGTGTTCCCAGTGCTTCTATTCTTTTCCAGTGTGAAGCACTACAGTCACTGGGAGAATTCTAGATCCTCTCTGAGGGGACCGCCCCTCTTTTACTGATACGAAGGATGCAACACTCCAACTCTTACCAGAGGGCACCTCCCCTCTAACTCCAAGTTCCCCAATCCATTTTCTAAATTTGTAAAAGAAGAATAAGTAATTTCGATTTTACTCTCACCAAATCAATCGTCTCAGGGAGACTGTATCTCCCACACATGCACATTCTTCTGTTTCTCACACAGAGACAGAGGCACACATGAACATGATGTTTTGAGGGGGAAAGCACAAACTCAAACCAAAATTAGCAATTAATAAAGGCCCAAATCAACAGTAGTCATTACAGCTTATCAACTGATATATCCTTAATGTATACGTATGGCACACATCACACTGAGGCACAACAGACAGACACACAGGACATCACAGAACAACCTCACACTCAATACAACCTAAGAAAGTACCCTTAATAGGGAATTTAACACACAGGCATATGTCTGAGATTGCATAAATACTTAACAGAGNTTAAAGAAACACATTAGATACATCAGATCTCAATATGAAGTTGGATATCTATACAAATAACGACAGGGCAATGTCTTAGGAACAAAAGGATGCCAAGTCTTTTAATGGAAATAAAAGTTTTCAGCCTACAGAGGGCTCAATTGTGTAGACACCCTAAAATCAGAGTGAAATGAAGATGTGGCAGGCTAGTCCATTATTTCAAAAACTTAATTTCTGCAACTCAAAATGCTTTTCAGTATCTTGTGTGGCCCCCACGAGCTTGTGTGCATGCTTGACAACGTCGGGGCATGCTCCTAATGAGACAACGGATGGTGTCTTGTGGCATTTCCTCCCAGATCTGTGTGAGGGCATCCCTGAGCTCTTGTACAGTCTGAGGAGCAACCTGGCGCCGCCTAATGGACCGAAACATAATGTCCCACAGATGTTCTATTGGGTTTAAGTCAGGGGATCGTGAAGGCCATTCAATTGTTTCAATTCCTTCATCCTCCAGGTACTGCCTGCATACTCTTGCCACATGAGGCCGGGCATTGTCGTGCATTAGGAGAAAACCAGGACCTACTGCATCAGCGTAGGGTCTGACAAAGGGTTCAAGGATTTCATCTGGATACCTTATGGCAGTCAGAGCACCATTTCCTAGGCAGTAGAGGTCTGTACGTCCCTCCATGGATATGCCTCCCCAGACCATCACTGACCCACCACCAAACCTGTCATGTTGAACGACGTTGCAGGCAGCATAACGTTCTCCTTGTCTTCTCCAGACTCTTTCACGTCTATCACAGGTGCTCAGGGTGAACCTGCTCTTGTCTGTAAAAAGTACAGGGCGCCAGTGGCGGACTTGCCAATTCTGGTGTTCTTGAGCAAATGCCAGTGGAGCTCTACGGTGCTGGGCAGTGAGCACAGGGCCCACTACAGGACGTCGGGCCCTCAGACCATCTCCATGAAGTCTGTTCCTGATTGTTTGGGTAGAGACATTCACACCAGTGGGCCTCTGGAGGTCATTCTGTAGGGCACGAGCAGTGCTCAGCCTGTTCCGCCTTGCACAAAGGAGCAGGTATCGGTCCTGCTGATGGGTTGTGGACCTTCTACGGCCCTGTCCAGCTCTCCGAGAATAACCGCCAGTCTCCTGAAATCTCCTCCATGTTCTGGAGATTGTGCTGGGAGACACATTAAACCTTCTTGCTGCAGCACGTGTGGATGTGCCATCCTGGAGAAGTTGGACAACCTTTGCAACTTCTGTAGGGTTAAGGAATCGCCTCATCCTGCCAGTAGAGATAATTACTCAAGCCAAAACTAGCACGAGTGGAAAACCAGCCAAAAAAGATCAAGAGGGAGAAACTTGAAATGACCTCCACATGTTAAACCAGTCCTGTTTTGAGGGTTTTGTAATTGTTGCCACTTTAGTGCACCTGTCGTTAAGTCCATGAACACCAATACAGCTGAAAGTGATTAACAATGCCCTCAGCTGCTTAATCAACCAGAACATTATCAGACAGGTTTAATTGATTTCATGCCAGGCCCAATAAAAAAAGTGTTCCTTTAATTTTTGTGAACAGTGTTTATATATATATATATATATATATATATATATATATATATATATATATATATATATATATATATATATAAACATCTTTAACATTACTGTAGAATAAAACAAGGTCTACTTCCGGGGCGGGGTTTAAGTGTGATTGTCAGGTCTTCGCTCCAATCAGCGCTCATTTCCCGTTAGCTCGTAATAGCATTAGCTAAAAATGGCGTAGAGCGGAGCTTCCACAGAGAAGAGGACAAGAGGACCTTCTCTCCTCGTCGGTGTCCACCGGGGGGAGAGAAGGGGCTCCGTGAGTTTTGGCTGAATTCCTTCTGAATGTGTCTTCGTCGAGGCTTTTTTCTGAAATGAAAAGCAGGAGTTGTCCGGTTTGAGCAGATCTCGGTGTCACCGCAGAGGAAGAATCCCCAGCTTTTGTTTACCGCTGTGAGCAGCTGCAGCCCAGAGGAAACATCTCCGCATCACTTCAGAGCAGCTCACAGTAAGCTCAGCGCTCATTTACATCTAAAAGATGTTCTAAAAGTTAAATTCAGCAGTCTAGTCACCTGGGCATTGTAAATAGCGTTGAATTTTTTGGATAATTTATCACTGTCATATTTAAACAGAAGTGACATCATATGATTCGGTATGGCCCAAACAGTACTGATAAATGATGAACAATCTTTCCAGGCAGACTCAGACCAAATGTGTCGCCCTTCATTGCAGAAACTGCAGCACCAACATAACTCCACCACCTCCACCTGCAGACAGAAGGGATGTGTTCTCCAGATGACCTCTTTAGTGGTTTTTCCTTCCTGCTGTTTTCTGGGACACTGGCTATCTCGTCTCCACGCCACCTCCACCTCCCACTGGCCCGTTTCTGCAGCCTAATTATCAACGTGGACAGCTGCCAAGATGTTGGGGTGTCTACCACTAATGCACACTCTGGATGTGTTCCACACACACTCATGTAGCTCCAGTTCTGCAGCTGTTGAGTTGGGAGATTCTGCATGGCTAAATTTGTCCTAAAATCTCTGGGGTGATATCTGGGTGGGATTCTTGCATGTGGCTGCTTGTACTTCCCAAAAATAGCAAGAAAAAATATCTTTGCACTAAAAGCAATTAAATTCAAAGATTTTTGATTTAAGAATCTGCTCTCCTTTTCTGTAAAGACACAACATACTGTAGCAAGGATCAAGGACTGTGATTTAACTCGGATTCATTGTTTTTGGTGGTTTTTCTCCCCACTACCTCATTGCCTCAGCAAGTCCAATAGAAGTGAAAATGGGCGTGATTCGAACAAGTAGCATAATGGTTGTCGAGCACCACAGTAGTCATCTAAACTGTCCCAATGTTATTTTGGATTTAATATTGGATAGAAAGATGGCGGGTTAATAGAAGATATGCATAATGACTCTTCTCAGTTCAGCTTCTGCATCATTATGTATTTTTATTCTCTTTCATGCTTCTCACACTCACTATGATTTCATTGGTCAGTTCTAAAAGTTGCAAAAAAAATGACAAAATTAGTATTTCCCTGACTAAGATGGGACTTTTTCTGTCTTCACCCCTATTGTGCTCCAGTTTTTCCTCATTTTGACTCCGTTTTGTAATGAATTAATTTGCAGTTCTGAACAATTGGCCTTTCTTCCTTTGTGCCATAAATCATGAGATGTAAAAAAAAAAAATCACTCTACTGGGATCTGTGCAATATTTGATCTTAACTGTCATGTTGTTGACCAAACTGTATATTGTATAAACAAGTGACAAGTTGTTTGAAAGCAACAAAATCACCAATGTCTTCCATTAAGATATGTATAGACTCATGTGCGTTAGCTTATTTAGCAGGACTGTGGTGCCAACATTATCGTAGCCATGCATGACCAGTAGTGATGCTTGCTTCATCAAAGATGTTTGGTTTTCCTAGGCTAAGCCGGGAGCTTGTAACCTTTTTAGAGAAGAAACGAGTGCTAGGTTGAAGCTCTTTACTTTTTTCATTTCACAGCATGTTTAGACCAGGCAGTGACAAAATCAAATCAGGGTATAAAATTAGGTTGTACTGTTTTAAACGTATATATTATACTTAAAAATAATAGCTAAGAGCTTTCTAATGGCTGCTTAAAAGAAAAATAACAGCTCAAATCTCCAGAGAGAATGAGTGAAACCTTAATTCTAGGTTTGGAATCTGATTGGATGGGATCTGTTGTATTGTAGCCCTAAAATGAATATCTTTATAATGTACATATTGACCTCATGGGTTTGGGATTCAGAGTGTTCTATTTTAATCCATACAATTGTATTTGGATATATTGTTTTAGAAGCAATAACCTATAATAATGCATAGTTTAGTCCCAGTTGTTACAGATATAACATAACATGGAAAGCCCCCCTTTTCAATGCTTTTGTATTGGCTTTTTAAAAATGTTTTGTTTTTAGCCATCTTTAGCTTTAAATGCATCCTCTCAACCAACCGGAACACTAGAAAGTCTTTAGAATCGAACCCCTGTAGCATTTTTAAAGCGCCAAATAAAAATGGCAGCCTTTTAAGTAACTCTGTGGTCGAGGACTCAGAACAATCCTGGCGTGAAAAGCACTTTCTATGTACCGACTTGCACCGTCATCGTCACCATCATGTCTTGAATACTGTGTTCTAGGAACCATGTAATGCTGTTTCTGGTCATTTATAATCCGACTTTTTAAGCAAGTAGACGTCCAGGTGACATGAATATGTGGGTTTAAAAAATATGCATGACTTAGCAGAATATGAATGAATTGTATTGCATGCAATAATCCAACTTTGTAATGTGAATGAGTGTAATTAGGGTATCGAGATGTTTGTTCAGAAGCTGCTCTGATGTAGCTGCTAGTCGTAATACAGAAAAGAAAGAACAGCTGAGAAACAGATCAATCTTTGTTCCCTTGTGAAAAGTAGCAACAAAAGCTAAAGTAAGACTAATAAAATGACTTTTTCCACAGAAATGGTGGACTGTGTAGGAACTATGCACTCCAGAGGGAGGAAATGGGCATGATTATCATTGTGTGAGCCTCTTATCTGGTTTTGTAATAACTAAAGAAAAAAAAGAATATCTGAAATTCAGCAATAAATTGCAGCATGGTGCCAATTGGAAGGTTGTGTGTAAATGTTTTTCTTTTTAAATTCAGCGCAATTTTACAGATTTACATAAGTGGCCCCAGAACAGAGCCTTGTGGTACACCACATAGCTGTACTTGAAAGGATCTGGTTTATAGACACTAAAACCTCTGAAAATTAAAATCTGAACCATTATGAGTCAGTTCCAGAGATCCCCACCAAGTCATGAAGGTTATTAAAGTGCAACATTTTTTTCTACTTTTCTGAGATCCTAACACTGGTTTTCAAAGCTTTGTGTCAAATATGATACACGTCTTATCAGAAATTGTCTTCATCTCCTTTTTTAAAAAAAAACTGCCTCACATGTATCTTTTAAGAGTTCAAATCCCATTCTTCCAGCTATTTCCACAACACTACAGCTATTAAAAAAATAAATAAAATCACCTTTCCTCTATCCAAGTCCAGGTAGTGGAGGTAACCTACCCAGAGGGGAAACACGCGTCTCTCTCTGACTCTTCCTGGAGGACTTAAAGGTGTCCTCAGGCCTGAGACGGTACATAAACCTTCCACCAAGTTTTGTATCTTCCTCTAGGTCTCCTCCCAGTGGGATGTGCCTGGAAAACCTCCAGAGTGGTCCTACCAATTAACAAGATGCCTACCTTAACTTCTACCTTTCTTATTTCATTACAGACGCCTGGGAAATTAAATTATATTTCATCATTCAGTTATTTATGAATAGAACACATTAACTGGGAGAAAGGTGCTGGCTACAACAATAAATGTTATTTAATAGAAAAATTTATTTTAATTATGAAAACGTTGACAAAATATAAACAACAAAAATGAAAACAAGTTCTAACAGCTTTTCAACTTAAAATGTCTAAAGAATCAGCTTTCAGCTTAGATAAAGAATATTTTACTCTGAACCAAAAACTCAGGCTAAACAAAATATAACAAATGTTTTTTTTATTTTTATTATTGTCTTACAGGTTTGGAGTTAAAACTGGACTTTCTAACAGATTAAAAAGTTGTTGAATTTTGAATCCAGGACAGTGTTGAAAACATTTGAACTCCTCGTTTCTGTCAGACACACAGGGACGTCTCACTTCAGTTAAACTAGTAAACGCCGTTAAACCCGATCAGCACGCCTGGGAAACGTTTACCAGCTTAGAGCGAACCAGTGTGTATAACAACACGACAGAACACACTACACGCTCATCTCACTGCTCACGCTCCTGTTAGCCACTCAGCTCCTGATGTGTGACATCTGATCCAGCTTCTCCTCAAACTGCCGTCTCACCTGCAGACAGGATAAACAGCATCATCACTGAAACAACTGTTTATTTTCCACTCTTCGACTTTACTTTGGAGTCGTTGAACATGATCACTTTTTTGTCTTGCTTTTTTGTCTTTTTGATTAAAGGCTGATTTATGACACTAGTGCCACCTATAGGCTGACATTTAAAATCCCTCACCTCATTTAATTTTTCTTTAAGTGGCTTCAGACGAAATGAGAGTGCGGATGCTTTCACCATTGAGCTGCTGTTGAGGATGTAGCTGCAGGAAAAACAAAAGAAGTTTAAAGGAGCAGGACTAAACATCAAAATCACATGCAGACCATCATTAGTAGACCGTGTCTGAGGTTTATTCCAGCTTCAATATATCTGTGAGCTCAGCAGACACTCACCAGCTGATGTTGGATTTGTTGAGGAGAAATATGTTGCGAACCGATGCCAGACGTGAGGGAGCGGTGTGAATAATTCTCCCTACAGAGCGCTGGCATGTTCTGCATGTTAGAGAACTGTAGATGCTGAAAGGCAGCAGCAGAACTTTACTGAACATCACTTAAAATCACACTTTAATGCAAATAGCATTAAAGCTATTTGCACATCATTGCATCCAGTAAGGATTTATTTGTATGTATATACTTTTATATCTATCTTTCCTTTTATCTTACACCTTGTTTCTTTCATCTGGGAGTTCATTTTTCCAAGTCATCTTTTCACCCTGTCATTCATACATTTATAGATTTCACATTTCGCAACTAAATATTTAGTTAGAAAGCTAAACATTTACAGTTAGAATTATTTATTTTACAAACTAAATATTTAGTATGATAAATATTTAGTTAATATTTCATTCATCGTTCGTTCATTTTTTTTATTCTCAGAATTCTGACTGAAAAAAAGTCAGAATTATGAGATTAAAGTCAGAATTTTGAGGGGGAAAAAAAGTCAGAATTATTTTTCTTTTCTTTTTAGTGGCCCCAATCCTCTTCCGTATTAGTCTGGAGCTAAATATTTAGTTAGTAAATTAAATATTTACCTTGGAAAATAAATCTTTTTGCCTAAACTAAAATATTTATTTTCCAAAATAAATATTTCATTTGAGAAGTAAATGTTTTTGTCTGAACTAATTAGTTTCCAAATTAAATATGTAGTTTGTAAAATAAATGTTTAACTCTAATTTTAAATATTTAGCTTGCTTGTTGAGAACTGTGCCTTTTATAAATGTATGAATGACATGGTGAAAATATGACTTTGAAAAATGAAGTCTAATTTTTCCCTCTTATGACAAGCTACATTACCAAATACTGCTGTTACATTATGACTGTTTGGCACCCCATAGAACCACAGCTGAAGCTAACTCACCTGTTAGCCAGCTCTCCTTTATGTCCGGGCTCTTGTGCATCACCAACAATCACATCACTGGTTACTTCTGATGGGACCAAAAATACTGATCATTATGGGATGTAACAGTTGTGAAGCCTTATATAATAGAACACTCCAGAAACAAACACCTTTTATGAGCACATGTAATGGCATGGCACACAGGATAGATTTACCACAACAATAGTGAGGTCACACTTACTTAGACACATGATGGAGTCCAGGCGTTCTACTTCTCCACACACACTAAAGGAGTCTCCCAGGACAGTGTTGCACTGCTGACAGTGGAAAGTCAGCGCTTGTCTGTCATCTGTCTCTGTGGTAATGTCCATATTCTTAATTCGTTTGAAGAGGCTATCTTCAAATTCCATTTCACCCAGAGAACCGCGAACAGACGATTTGAAGTTGTTCTTCTCCTTCTTCTTCTTCCAATTTCAGCGCGCTGAAGGTAGTTTGGCACACTACTGCCACCGCGTGGTGGGTTTAGTTACAACACCATGACGCACATACGCAAGAAATGGAGAAACATTAACATAACAAAACTTCTGTATTAAACTTATATTCATATGCTAAAATAATAAGTATTAACCACCAAGTTTAACAAAAAAAAGAGAGAGATTTAAGTAGAGACGTTTGACCGTCTTGGCTTTGATTGGCTGCGGGGCACATCCGGTCAAAACCAAGAGCCAATCAAATTGCCCTCACGGTCTCGTTTTGATTCGGAGCGAGTTTTAACCGTCGCGCGCCGACGCACAAGAAAAAGAAAGAAATCTTTGAGGGATCGTGGTTTTATTTAACAGAATAAACTATCGCTACAAAATGGATTTGGACTCCATGAAGTATGTGGATTTGCGAAGCCTCGCCAAGGAGCTTGGGCTGAAAGCAAACGGGAAGGTAGGGAAGTTACTTTTACGCGTCTTTAGCATAACGGTGGAGGACTGTTTGCTAGCATCGGCTACGTTAATCACGTTTTATTTACTCATATGCAGGCTGATAAACTCCTGAAAGCTATAAAAGAGCATTACCAACAAGAGAAGAACGCGGAGGTTCAGGTAACTTGGTGCTGCAGTATTATTTTAAAAGCATTGTTTTAATGTAAATGTGATGTCTGCGTATCGTTGTGGTTGTGCTCCAGGGTCGATGCAGTGTTGATGTCCCTGAAGACAGAAGTGACAGTGCTGTCCCTGTCTTTGTAAACACACGTCGGGGTAAAGGAAACCGCTCCAAGAGAAGGCTCTCTGACACTTCCAATGTGTGTGATTCTAAGACTCCTAGTGCTGCAGAGGTATTACTCATTTTAAAGGCCACTGATTATTAACAGCACATTGTGTGACCCTACCAGGTTTAAAGAGTGTTTGTCCTTTTAGGGTGGTGACAAGCCGGATGTCTGCAGCGCTCCCAGTGCAAAGGGTAACAAGAAAAGAAAGCTGTCCTGTCCTGGAAAACCTCAACCTGCTGGGAATGAACAGCAGCATCCTGATACTAAAGAGGAGGAACCGGCTCTAGGAAGAGGTTTTGGAGATTCTTCAAACCTGCAACTAGATGTATATTTGCTTGGAGAAGCTGTTTTGACTCATGAAAACATATTTGTTCAGGAAAAGAACCAAAGGTGGTCAAACCTGGCAAAATTCCCCGCTACCAAGGATCCCAGCAGAAGAACAAGACTCTGTTGAAGCCTGTCACACCCAGTAAGTTTGCTTTATTTCCTTCCTCCAGACTTGTGCAAACACCATCAGTATATTTTATATACGAATCTGTTTTACTGTTAGTCAATTCTATCTCTAAATCAGATTTTAAGAAAATCCACGAGGCTCAGTTCAACAAAATGGAGTCCATTGATACCTATGTCCAGCGCAAAACAAAGCAGATGGAGACCATCAGAACTTCAGCCAAAGATCTGAAGGTATTTACAGTCTTCCTAACATTCAAACCAAATGTTTAAGTGAGTCTTTCTACATTGTTCTCTTCCTAATTTGAAGGACCTCGCTGACAAACAGCAACCTGAAGTCAAAGCTTGGGAGGTAAGCCTCACCAGCGAGGAACTGTAATCCAGCTGCAGCAGATTCTGAGACGTTTCAGGGCTGATGGGTGTGTTTGTGTCTGACAGAAACCGACTCGTGCCTCCATGTTCAGCCCAGCCCAGATCAATAAGAGACCGGCTGCAGAAAAGCCCCGACACACTTTGCTCCCAGTCAGCAAAGCTCTTCAAAACAAACCTTCTGGAAAAGACGACCTTCCATTCAGACCGTCTGTCATTTCTACACGCAGGATCAATGTCCGGTGTGTCTTCTATCCGTCAATGCTACAGTCATTGTGATGGCAAACACAGATGAGTGTGTTTCATGTGACATTCTACCAACCTGTGCAGATTCTCAGAAGCTACGTGTGACAACGAGTTTAAGAGGTCTTTGGTAAAGACTCCGGCTCGCATGTCACTCCAGAGACCTTGCAGCACCCCTCAAAGCCAGACCACAGATGCAAAGAAGTCACGGGCTGTCACTTTGACTTTCTCTGCCCAAAACACTCCAGGTACTTGTCGCCACTGTTTGGGATCATTGATGTGCAGAATGAATCTAATCAGTCTGGTTTGTGTCTCCTTTAAAGGACCATTTGTTTTTACTGGTAACACAACACCCGGAACACAAAAGAAGCCCACCTTTGATCTGAAGGCCAGTCTGTCGCGTCCCCTCAACTACAAACCCCACAAAGGTGTGAAATTGTCCTCAAGCACAATAAACTGTGTTGTTCTGGATTGCTGATGTTTCATTCCTTTTGCAGGCAAACTGAAGCCTTTTGGAGATGCAAAAGAAAATGCGTCTGCAAACAAATCTCTGATCTCCAATTCACACCAGGAAAATTACAAACAGCACAAGATGCAGTCCAGGTGAGCCTGAAAGGAATTCTCATCACGCTTCACAAAAATCAACCTGTAAAACATCTCCTAAGCTGATTTGTGTCGTTTTTACAGAGAGGACCGGAGGACAAAACAAGCAGACGACCGAAAGCAGAAGAAAGAAAGCATGCTCGGGGCGAGGAGAGGTCTAGTCATGAAATAGAAACGGTTTTGCATCTTTCTTGTGCTCATGTAAATATTTTTGACATCCGTTTCCCAATCTCCTGAGCTGGCTGTAGGAACATAGATTCAGTCTCTTCTCTAGTCTGCTTTACTCAGCTTGTAGGTTGTTTGTTCATAATAATCATTTTTATCCTTTGTAGGACATGTTCTATTTTGAGAGAAATATTTGGATTTAAACGGTGACCTAAAAGATTAATGTTGTGTTGGGAAAATGTCCAAGTGTTATCCCAAATGCTTTTATTATTGCTTTTATAATAAAGAACTGAAATACTCCCACACGGAAAGCACTTTGCTGTTTTATTGAGAGAAGTCATTTCAACTAAACAGGAAAACTAAAAAGCAGCACGGGCGTCTCAGTTTTTAACTTGGAAAAGATCAAAGAAAAACGGCAACAGCTTTTTGAGGAAACTGAATTATGTTTTAAAATTTACCACAACTGCAAATCATAGAAAAAAGAATGAAGACGAGGAATTTCCACACATCTATGTATTTCCGCTGCATTGTGGTAGCTCCTAAACTTCTGGGTTCCTCTTGTACATCTCATAAGCAAAGTCCTCTGTGTGAGCGTAATCTTTGCAGACACCAATGAAATCAATCTCAAGCTGAAACGAGCCGTCTACTTTGTCTCCCAGGGTGAACCCGATGGTATTAACCTAAAAATGCAAACCAAAGAGTAAATAATCCTCATAAAATGACAAATGCATTCATTTTTTTTGTCTTTGTTACATTTTATTGTGATTTTAAGATACCTTGTCCAGCCAGAGAGGATGCTGGTCATCATGTATCCTCCCTCGATGTGTGATAAAGAACTTGGAGAAGGGTATCTGCCAAAAATAAATAATGTTAGTGAGTTAATTGGTCCAGGGTTTAAAAGTGCATCATCTCACCTTTACATCTTGCCAGTAGGGTCCTCCTCTGGTGTACAGGAAGTAGCTGTAAATGTCGTCTTTTTGATGAGAGAAGTAATTTTCAGTTGCAAGATTGATCAACCACGGGCGGCCGTCACCACGAATCCGCAGATGCAGGGTGTTAAAACTGGACCAATCAAAGTGCTTTTTTCTGTCAAAGGATGCCTAGAAGAGAAAAAATGTTTAGGGTGAACTTAAAAGTCCAGAGGTATTCATCAATGACAGAAAAAGCCACGGCGAGCACTAACCAGAGGCTGCTTTGAGCGCATGGTGCAGTATCCACTGTAGCGCGTTTCTCCATCTCTTGGAGGAGCAGAACAGAGGGTTCCATACAGAAAACATGTGTTGTTCTTTCCAAGCTTTAGGTAAACTTCACTTTGACCTCCAATTTCTTTATCAGAGGAAACCGTCCACCCCTCCAGGCTCTCAGGGCCTCTGAACTCCCATGCCACCCGGTTCTGCTCCAGCATGTGCTCGAGGATTGGTCTGCCCTCTGGACCAATCCATGGGTCAGTAAACTCTTGTTTCAGCAGTCTGAAGTGGTTTTTTATTCCCTCCAAACCCTTCCAGAAGTCAAAGCTGATCTTTTGCCATGGGAGCTTGTCATCTCTGGGTTGGCCAGGCCGCCGATATCCACTCTGGATCAAAGTTCTTCTGGGAACAGGTGGAGGAGCGAAGGAGCAAAGGAGCGGATGTGGGTTATGGATGGAGCTCAGCACCCTCAATGGAGGGAGATGGGAAAGTTTTGGGAAAGACATTTTCAGCCTGGGTGATTCTCTGCTGGGATGGATCATACAGGAGAATATTACTAGGTGTGAAATACAGCAATGTTGTGTTTTTATTAATTCATTTGCAAAAAATATGTTTTATGTAGCTGATCATAGATCAAATCAAATATATGCATAAGATTATCTGATGTAATCATGTGTTTGTACTATTTTCAACATTACATATTGATTCTGCTTATATCTGAGTTTATTCTAAAACATGACGACTTGAAAAGAAACTGAGTTATACTGGACATTTTTGTCTGACTTTCACAAAAGGTTAAAATGTTTAAATTTATTTCTAACATTTGTTCTAACTGCAAGCTAAATAAAAAAAACATACATTTTACTCCCTAGATGTCAGAATTGTTTACAGCAAGTAATCTGTTCTTACTTACCCTGTTATCAACGTTGTCTTCAGCTGGGTTCGTAGGAGGGTCGTAAACATTATACAGTTTAATATTATCCCCTTAAAACATTAAGACAACACTGTTGTGAAACTCTAACGGCCTGAAATCTGCTCTTTTCTTCATTTTCACAAATCCAAGGTTGTTTGTGTTCCACACATGAAGCTGAGCGGAAGCTCCTGAGCTGCGTTCAACAAACATTCAACTTTTAACGTTAACAAGGTAAAAATACTCGAGGCGGACTGGGAAAGCTGCTGTAGTCATCTTGAACGCATCTTTGGTGCGGTGCATCACCGATTCGTGTCCTGACAGAAACACTCATCGTTGACTTATAGTTCCTATCTTGATGTATCTTTTTGTTTCATTGCCATATTTCTTCTTTTATTTAAGCTGTATGGATGAGAAGTGAATATAATTAAAGATAAAGTATCGCATGATTGTTTTATTTGTATTTAGGGAATATATTTCATGTTGTGACGCCAGTGCGCGCATGCTCGGTATTGTCTTTGTATGGCGAGAACCAAGTAGCTAAGTAGCACCAGCAGCTAATCCCAACCATTAAACGACACAGGGGTAGCTAGTAGGGCTAGCTCTGTGGCTAATCATGGTGAACGTTAAGAAGCGGAAAGGTCGAGTCGTGATTGATTCCGACTCTGAAGACAGCGCCAGTGATGATAACCTAGATCAGGTAGGTCTTCATTTTTCAGATTTTGTATTTACTGGTGACCCTTTAAGTTGTCAGTAGTTTTATGGTGAAGCTAGCGGATGCTAATTGGTTGCGCTGTGTTTGGCCTCGCTGAAAGACTGAAAGTAGCCCAGTATTATTTGTCCTCTTAAATTAAACACCTTATTAACATGCTTAGTTTTCTCTCGAGTGCTTCTGCATTGCTTTCAGCTAAGCGGGGTGTGTTATAGAATGTTTCCGCTGTCAGGTTGCATTACGAGATGTGCCCAATGCTAGCAATCATGCAGTGTTATGTTGTCACGAAAATACCGCGCCATGGGCCTCCTAATGGTTTCCAGTCACTAGCTGTATGGCGTTGATCGTGTCATGTTGGGGTATGTTTTGCTTAGCGACAGACTGAACCATGATGAGACTTGTTAGCGCTAACGACGCGGTTCTAGAGCCGCATTTGATTTAAGCTCGAACCGTAAGTGAATGACGTCATGGCCTCGGAGCTGAAGTTCTATTTTGGTGTTGTTGATAAACAAGTGCTGGTGGTAAAACATGACGCTGCTGAGACAAACTCCTACAACAACCTGATAGAGGTAACAGAAACGGAGCGAGTTAGTTCAAATAAACCAGGTTGGTGTAGAAGCTCAAACCATAAACAAGTCTGGAAGTTTAGTGGGTAACTTTTTAAATGACTGATAAAAGTTATTTTAACTGATGAAGCCTGGTTAACCTGACAGAGCCAATGCTCATTTATTTATTTATTCAAGCTGGGAACTTTTTATCAAAGCGTGTAAAGAAATGATACAAGGGTTGTTTATGTCATAGTTTTCTGTTGATTTGTAACTAAATCATCAATATGTTCGTAGTCGTTGAGTGCTTTTAATTTCTAATTGGTAACATTTCTTGCGGAATAAAAAAGGAGTACAAATACTGAGCCTTGACGTGGAAATGTTAACAGAAATGTACCATCTCTTCTTATCAAGTTGCTGTGTACACTTCTTTTGATTGGCCTAGTTTTATTCCACAATGTGCATCTAGCTGTGATTAATTGCCATCAATGCAAAGCAGAATTTGACTATGACATAAGCAGATAAACTGTGGATTAAATCACGTTTTAATCAAGATGTTCAGGTTTGAAGCAGCTTTTCTACATTCCTATTTTAGAAAGGGAGGAGGCGATGTTTTAAAGTTGTTTGTTTACTCAGGTGGACTCTTTCTGTGACAGTTGTGTTGAAGGCGCTCCACCAAACGTGGACCGATCTTAATTATCTGCAGAAATGAGGGTTATTGTTTTTATAATTTATTTGAGCGTAAACATCTTTTTAAATCTGTTTGCTTCTGCAGACTTTATTGACTAATCCTAGAAGGAAACAGACCTTTTTCCTGTATTGACCTGCAGTAAATGGCTGATGTTTAAAAGTTAGGAACATTTAACCTCAGACAACAGTTTTCTGACGCCACCATCGGCGGTAGCTTTCCTCAGGTTCCGTTTTCAAACTCTTCCTGCAAGTCTGAGACGTTTGTTCAGCCGTAAACATGAAGCAAATGAGCTTTCCCTGTACGACGCTTGTCCCTCCCCTGTTAGCTGATTTACTACTTTCTTTTTCTGGATCACATCGGTGTGTTTTCACTTTTCAGGAGTTGATGTCGTTGGCTAAAAGAAAGAGGGTTGATTCAGGTGAGCAGGATGAGCCTGTAAACAAGCCTGCAGCTTCTACAGACTCGGAGACATCTGACAGCGATGATGAGGTGAGAGGAATGGATCCAACACAAATAAAATTCTCTCGAGTTGTGGTGTAACCTCTCTTCTGTCTTTAGTGGACTGTGGGCGGCACAAAAGGCAAAAAGAAGGTCAAACAAGGGAAAGGTGCGGAGAAAAAGAGTGCAACAAAGAAGAAGGCTAATAAAGCATCTGGAAGCTCAGATGGAGGCAGCTCAGCGGACAGCTCTGCTCCAGAGGAGGGTACGTGTCCACTGTTCTCAGATCAGGTGTGGGTGAATAATGATAGACCCACAAACAGCTCCTGAGGTTTCATCAAACAAGCTGAGAGTTGAAGTGCAGATCTCCACAGCGCCGCGTATTCAGGTGGATTAGATTACACGACTGGGTCGCTTATCCCTTTTATTCCAGGTGGCGTCATAGAAGTTGTTTATTGTGTTCCATCGTCCTGCTCTGGACCCTCATGGGGAAAGTAAATGTGAATTCTGTCCAAACTGGAAAAACTAGAGGGACTTCCAGGAGATAAAATAATTTACCAAAACTTTTATTTACCTGTTCTACGATTTTTTAATTAGGAGTTAAATAAGAAGCTTGTATAGTTTCTTTTCTGGATTACTATAAAGAAGCTTTGGGCTTTTATATTTAAAATAAAACTTCATTGCTCACTGTTTGAACTGAAGATGAAGATTTAGTCTGAGTTAATCGGATTTTTGCTCTCAGGCACAGAGCGGAACAAAAATGCGTCTCCATCTAAAACTTTCAGGTGAAGTGTCCGACTCCGAAAGCAACAGCTCCTCCTCCAGCTCTGACTCGGACTCCTCCGAGGACGAGGTGTTCAGGGACGGCTACGACGACGACCTGATGGGCGACGCCGAGGACCGAGCCCGTCTGGAACAGATGACGGAGAAGGAGAGAGAGCAGGAGCTGTTCAACAGAATCGAGAAGAGAGAGGTGCTAAAGAGACGGTTAGTGGGGAGATGTTCTTTTACATTAGTCTAAGTCCGCGCAGAACCATCCATGCATTAGGATGATTGTTATTTTTAGTGTTTATTTATTCAATTTCATTTCATTTTGAAAGGTTTGAAATTAAGAAAAAGCTGAAAACGGCAAAGAAGAAAGAGAAAGAGGAGAAGAAGAAGAAGCAGGAGGAAGAGCAGGAGAAGAGGAAGCAGTCTCAGGTTCAAGATGCTCAAGTGGTGAGTCCTCTGATGTCCACGAGAGCCATCAGCAGTTTAATAATCTGATTCAGTTATAGAAGGTAGAACCTAACGCACCTGTAGGGTTATTATTGTTTTCTGGTTTATATTTAGTTCTGGTTTATTTCCCATCTGTTTAGGTTTCTATGTCGCACAACAAGGAGCGACGATCCATACGAGCTGAGAAACTGGACAAAAAGTCCCAGGCGATGGAGGAACTCAAGGCTGAACGGGAGAAGAAGAAAAACAAAACAGGTGCGTGTTCCTCCAGCTGGCTGTGGGTTAGATCTCAGCAGTTAGCGGTAAAAGCCGTCTCTCTTCTGCTCCCTGCAGCTGAACTGCTGGCTAAACGAGAGCCGCTGAAGACCAGCGATGTTTACTCTGACGACGAAGAAGAGGAGGAAGAAGATGATGACAAGTCATCTGTCAAAAGCGACCGGAGTTCCCGTTCGTCCTCGTACGATGATGACGAGTAAGTCTCTAGCGGCGCGTTTACAGTCCCGCGCTCTTCTCGTCCTTAAATGTGACTTGTTGATTTGTGTCTGGCTGACAGGAAGGAGGAGACTCCGCCCAAGTCTCAGCCCGTGTCACTACCAGAGGAACTGAACCGCATCCGCCTGTCCCGACACAAGCTGGAGCACTGGTGCCACATGCCCTTCTTCCCTAAGACCGTCACCGGCTGCTTTGTGCGGATAGGAATCGGCAACAGCAGCAGCAAACCAGTTTATCGGGTGAGTTTGTGCTTTCTCAAGGGAAAAACTAGATGAAAGTTAGACGTGTGTTTGATTAGGTGAAGGCTTTACCTAATTTTACTCCCTCTTATTGTTAAAGGTTGCTGAAATCGTGGATGTAGTAGAGACGGCTAAAGTTTACCAGCTTGGATCAACGCGGACAAACAAAGGCTTACAGCTAAGGTGGGTGTTCTGTCAGACATCTCCTCAGGAACCCTTTAGCTGACCTTCTTAACGAGTTGCTGTTGCTCTTCAGGCACGGCGCCGACACGCGGGTCTTCAGACTCGAGTTCGTTTCAAATCAAGAGTTTACAGAAAATGAATTCATGAAGTGGAAAGACGCAGTGAGTGATTTTTAAAGAACGAAACGCTCACCCAGTCCAGCGGGGTGTTTTCGGCTAAGTGCTGGTTTTCTGTCTTGCAGATGATGATGGCTGGAATGCAGGTACCGACTCTCGATGAAATCACCAAGAAGGAGCAGTCCATCAAAGAGGCTCTAAACTACAAGTTTAATGACAAAGACATCGAGGATGTGAGTTGGTGCAGCTCTACGTCTGCCGTAGCGTCCTGCTGAGTGAATTCAAACTAAAACCTTTTTTAAAAATGATCCACAGATCGTAAAAGAGAAGGACAGATTCCGAAAAGCGCCGCCAAATTATGCCATGAAGAAAACCCAGCTGCTCAAAGACAAGGTAAAAGAAAACATCTGCAGCTTTTAGTTTTCCTGCTACCTTTCCATCAGTCCTTAGTGTGGCGTGTTTGTTTTAATTAAGGCTATGGCAGAAGAAAATGGTGATGGGGAGAAAGTAAAGGTGATCCAGGATGAGCTGAATGAGCTGGAGGAAAGAGCAGAAGCTCTGGACAGACAGAGGACCAAGAACATTTCTGCTATCAGGTACAAAACCAGCTCAAGGCGTGGAAAAGATCAGGATGTTAAAGCTGGAAAAGTTCAGCAGCATTCTCACAAATGTCTCTAAACGTTTCTTATATAATAAATGAAGTTTTTGTGTCCCAGCTACATCAATCAGAGGAATAGAAGCTGGAACATTGTTGAGTCAGAGAAAGCACTTGTGGTGAGTGTCATCAGTCATATCATGTTTTTATTTTAGACATTTTTACCCAATTTATGTCACGTTTTGCTAAAAATGTTAATTAAACGTGCTAGCATTTACAAATCACAGCCTTAGGCGACAATTGATTTGTAACAGAACACACATTTTATGATGCATTTTATGAAAGGAGGTGTCTTTGGGGCTGCCTTGCACCTTTCAGCGGAGGCTTACAGCTGTGCTTTGTCATTAAGTAGTCCCAAGTCTAAAATGATGCCTGTGATTCCTTTATGTTACTAATTATTTTCACTTGCAGTCAGTCTGATTATTTAGGTCACCAAGCAGAATTGGGATCACTACTGAGTGATTTTAAAGACTTTTTTTTCCACAATGCTAGTTGGACCCATTCACTTACTGTGTTTTATGCTAAGCTAAAGCAAAAGGAGTACAGCCGGGTCAGGAGAATGACTGGGCTGGTTAAAAAAAAATGTTTTCCCACTTACCTAACTTTGGGAAATATATCAACAGACAAAATTTCAATTTTGGGTGGAATATCTCTTTAAAGTAAAAAAGCATGTGTGTTTCTGACATGGAGAACTACATTCTGGTTGATTTTGTCTGCTGGCTGAACGATCTGATGTTTTTACTTCGTGTCCGTTTTTCCAATAGAATTTGTTTTTATTACTTTTGTCTCATTTCTGGTTGAAAAGAAAAAACATTTAGAGGAAAAAGATGTAAAAATTCTTTAAAACAGGACATTATTATAAAGCACTAATTGTCTCTTAGTGATGGTACATTCACAGACCAGAGGAAAAAAGGAATCTTTAAGTATAAGATTAGCTGATTCCTGTTTAATGTAATTTAACAAAACATGATGTGTTTATTCAGAGATGTTTTCATGTCACCAAACACACATCAGATTAAATAAATAAGTGGTTAGTTGAATATCAGATTAAATATCAGCGATCCACTAATTCTGTGAGATAAATGTCACCACTTCAGGAAATCTGCTCAATTCGCCTCCTTTTCTTTGATAGAGGCTGGTTCAGTGTTTCCTACAACAAAGGAGGAAACATCAGAAGGATTGAAGATTAATGTTTTTGTGGCTGGATGCAGCTCTGATACTTTTGGGTCATTTAATGTTATTATTATTAATAACATTATTATTATTATTATTTATACATTTTATTTTCTTATTTTTATTTTATTTTGGGGACTTTGATGTTTTTCCTTTATTACGACTAAAGTTTCACAAATCGTTTCCTTTAAAAAAACTTCATTAATATAGTGCATTTAATACATTTTGCAAAATATAAAAAAAATCCCAATAAATGAATCTTTGTGTTTGTTAAATTTAAAAAATCTAATATTCTGTGAGAACTATCTAGTAGTTTGGACACAGCTGATGTAATTTCTATATAAATCTAGGAAAATAAACCTTAGCTGGGGGTCAATAGTGTATTATGTTAAAATGTTTTATTTTTATTTGATGTTTTTGTTTTACAGGCTGAAGGTCAGAACTCTAAAAATCAACAGATGGACCCTTTCACACGAAGACAGTGCAAACCAACCATGGTGTCTAACGTAAGTTTATAGCAGCAGCTTTTCTTTTAGATTAAATACAAAATGTTGTTGATTGAAAGATTCATTAACAGGATCCATGTTTTCCTCTTTGCTCCTCAGGCCAGAGATCCGTCGGTCCATGCAGCTATTCTTGCCCACCTGAACCAGAAGTACGGATCTGGTTCTGCAGCTGCAGAGCTTGCAAACACAGAGAAGAACAAAGAGGCAAGTGGGACGATCCATGAAGGACTTGTTTGGTTTTGTAGGAATCCGGCTGGTTGCATCTTACACAGGAGCTGTTTTTATGAATCAAGCCCAGTTTTGTTGTCCTCCATCCAACGACATTGTTTAGAATACTTCCTATTAGTTTATGAGGTATGTGCCACATTTAGAGTTGTTTTGTAAAATGGAATATTTCTTTATTTTTTATTGATAGGATCAAACAAACCCTAAAGAGAAAGATGTCCCCAAGCCAACCACCGATCTCTCAGAAGACCTGTTTAAAGTTCATGATTTTGATGTGAAGATCGACCTTCAGGTTCCCAATGCAGGTGAGGTTTTATTCATGTAAGCCTGATGTTGCAGCTTAGAAGCAGAATACCAGCATTAAAAAAAATGATGTTTATGTTCTACACATAAACTATCTTCCATTTTCCCTCAGAAGCAAAGTCCCTGTCCGTGAGCTCCAACGCGCTGCCGGTGAAGGACGGTGCTCCCCGGCGCTCCCTAAACCTGGAGGACTACAAGAAGAGGAGGGGCCTGATCTGATGTGGGCAGCCCCTCGTTCAGAAACCATTCTGCATGTGTAACTGGGTGTGCTGGAGAGAGTACATGTGTGTTTGGTTGGGAGAAAGTGACACTGTGCACATGAATGACTCCTGGAGGATGTGTGTTTGAAATGCAACAGACTCTTCATCCATGCAGAGGAAATACTGATCGATCAATGACAAACCTTTTCTCAAAGGACCACTCTTGGATTAAACGTGTCGGGAAATCTGTTTTGTTGTTTATTACAGACAAGCTTGTGTATAGAGAGTTTGTCTTTTTTAATTTAACTTCTCTCCCTCTCACCTAGACGCTACACCTGTTCTGTTTGGACAAAGATACAATCTTAGGTTGGATAAAGTATGTTCAAACATTACAAACTTCCATTTGCAATGAAATGGATGAGCTTGTTTTCACAAACAATAAATTCCTGCTGTAAACCTCTTGCCCTCATAAATGTGTATGCCCATCTGCCCATGCAGCTTTTGGAGAAGGTAAATTATCATGGTCTCTGATTTAACCAGAACACAGCCCTCCATGAAAAATTACAAAACCTTTGGTACAAGTCAGCTGGACACTTGTGTACTGATAAAGTCTTTGAAAAAGTTTCATTTATAAGGAATTTTTTATATTGTTTTCTGGGTTGGCTCTGGTGTCATCCCTTTGGTTGTTCATGGGATAAATTCCCTGCAGTGAACTTCCAGAGCAGATTCTACATGTTCTTGATTGTGTCCATAGTCAGTTCCTGTATTGATGTGGCATGCCATGTAAATAATATGCATTTTCAAGTGAGTGCAGGAAAAATAAAGAGGCACTGTTTCATAATTTCTGTGTGGTTTTTGGCTGAACTTAAAAGAACATGGTCTGTTAAGGACTGCAGTGATAATTACATAAATGCTATAGTGCTAAATCCTTTTCATTGGTTGTAATTATTGAGTGTACACAACTCAAAACATCTTGATTTGAGAGGTAATTTAAAATATATATCTTTTTGCTTTTAATAAGTTTTGTTTTCTGCAAAGAAACTGGAGGATACTAGCCTAGTGAACTAGACCAATTCTTGCTTTGCAGAGTATATATACACATATATAGGATGGCTTGCCAGGCTAGGAGGATACTAGACTTTACAAAAATGCTTTATTTGTACAAGAAGTTCTGCTTCTAAAATAAGTTTTTTAAAGGTCCCTTGCATATTCCTCCTGCCAGTAATGTATAAATGTTCATAAACAGATTTGTCTCATTTTATTTGTTTGTTTTTATAGATTTTTCCGTTATTGTGGAGCCTCTAATATCGGACAAAGCTGTATTTCGGGGGAGTTTGAAAGCAGGTCGGTGTATTTTTAATCAGGCTTTTCTAAAGACACTCTGTTATGAGGTCCTTCCGGAGCACTTCCTGGTCCACGTATAGAGAAGCTTACCAACTCACTTGTATCCTGTTTGACATATAATGACATTGTATCTTGCTTTTCCAGACGGATTTCCGCCCTCGTGTTTAACTATTAAACCTCGCCGGTAGCCCGGTGATCGGGGACGAGCTGAGCTTCACGGTTTTCCTTCTTCAACGGTACGTTTGGAGATTTTGTCTATTAGCCAGCTAGCTTGTTAGCATCAGCAGGGACAGAATTCATCAAGAACAAACTTTCATTTCTATATTTCTATTGTGTGGCACAGTTGCTAGTAACATCTGCCTGTGTGGGTTTTGGTCAGAAGCATACTTGCTTGCTTAAATAAACAAAAATAGTCAGCTACGAGCTTAATTGTTAGCATTAAAGATTAGCATTTAGCTGTAGCTTCAGCTGCATCGACGTATTTTTTATTTGTCCCTTGTTGTCATCCTGATAGTTTAAGGTAACTCGTATATTTGAATCACATTTAAAACAGTGAACTCTTTCTTTGCCTGTTTTTTATTGTAGTTTAGTGTTTTTTCACAAAATCATTAATAATTTGGTACAAAATTACATGCACTGGAGAATTAGGCTGATTTAACAGAGATTTGATCATTTCATATCTTACAGCTAATGTATACATAGGTTTAAGGCATTTTTCAATTATTGTTGAGCTGAAGTAAATGCAACTGTAATTTAAATTGTTTCTATTAAGTGTATACATTTGTTGTCTGATGATCTAACTTATTTTCAACTTTTGTAAATGTCATTCTGAAATGATCCTCCTGAAATTTTGTAACTAAAAGTCTCACCTGGCTTCTGAACTTCAAATAACAATAACTTTATCCTGTAACAGTTCTGATTATGTCTGGTGTAGAATTCTGAAACAAAAGCTGATTAAATCTCTTTCTAATGTTATGTCTCTGCCATCAGAAAAAAAAATGGCTTGGTTTGCTGAGTTGGCTGGGAAAGCTGAGGACTTCCTGAATAAGGTGGACCAAGGAGCTGCCACTGCTCTCAGCAACAGCCAGATGAAAGCATCCTCCTTTTCATCATCCTATGAAGGAGAATCTGTTATTGCAGCGTACAAGACCGAGCCCACTGAGATGCATCACACCTTTGCATCTTCTCATGATGCAACAAGCTACATCTCTGCTGCAGCCGGTAACATCAAGAAATCCAATGCAACGCTGCTGGCTGGGACAGCCAATGTGCCCATGACCCCTTCTGCTTCTGGCAGTACCATTTCAAACTCTGCTAAGACCTCCGCTGGCTTCGTGAGGCCCAAAAAGAGTGAGCAGGATGTGGACGATGACATGCTCTTTAACTTCCTGAACAGCTCTGAGCCTCCAGTCAGCAGCAGGAGGGATTCAAGGAGAGAACTTGTGAAGGTAGCAGCTCCAGTCACAGAGGCACAAAACCCAACGCCTCCCCCCTCCACCACTCCCCTTGCTATCCCCTCAGCTCCATCGACACCTCCTTCAACCCGCGGTGTATCAAGAGCATCAAGCATGAGCTCACTGTCGGCTCACAGCATCAAAACATCAGAGGAGAATCCTGCTAAAGAACAAAGCCAAGGTTTGAGCCCAACAACAGGCTGCAGTCAGACTGTTTTTACAAACTATAAAACTATATTTACTCAGAAGCAGAAGCTGCTTTCTAAATGCCTTTTTTCTCTTCCATCACTGCAGACACACCTGACGGTTCAGACTCAAACTTGGCTCCCCCTCAGGACTCCAGCCAGCCGGAGCCCCCTCCCCCCACAGAGGAGCCCCAGAGCCAGATCCTGTCCAGCCTACGTCTGGAGAACCAGCTGCTGCACAGTGAGGTGGTTTCTCTCAACCAGGAAATGGCCTCGGTCATTCAGAGAGCAAAAGACTTACAAGATGGTAAAAAAAAAAAAATCACTCAGTAAGCCTTACATACCCGTTTTGTTGTTCTTGAGTAATAATTTTTTGACTCTCTTAGAGCTGAATCAGGCCCGTCTACGTGCAGACAGATGGAACTCAGAGCAGTCTCAGAAGGACCGCACGTTACGAGAACTTAGGTCACAGGCGGATGACCTCACAGAGGCCCTCTCTGCCAAAGATGGACAACTTGCAGTCTTGAAAATCCGACTGGATGAAGCCGATCAGCTTCTGAAATCCCGCAGCGCTGCGTTAGAAGAGGTGCAAAAGGAAAAGTCAAGGTAAACGTATTTCACCACCTTCTGAAATTAAAATGTATTATTTAATACAGATAGTTCACTAATTTTTTCCCCCTAGAATCATGCAGGACCACACAGAAGGGAGCAGTATGCAGAGCCAAGCGCTTGAAAAGACCCAGGAGAGGGTGCGAGAGGCAGAACTTTCTCTCAGAAGAGAACAAGACAGCTACCGACAGATGCAGGTAATGATTCCTGTTGTATTTGCAAACAGTGAGTGTTAAAGTATTGTGAGACTCACTAGTTCTCTGCTGTTGTACAGAGTGAATATGCAGGCCGCCTGGCTAAATTGGAGGCTGAGAGGCAGACTCTTGCAGAGACGGTGACTGCAGCAGAGCGACGAGCTTTAGAAGAGAAGCTCCGGGTTGACGACCTTCAGCAGCAGCTGAAAAGTGCCAAAGCTGCAGCTGAGTCTGCGAAGCAGGAGCTACAAGACTATAAGCACAAAGCCTCACGCATCTTACAAGTAAGCCTCTTCATACTATTTTATCTGCTTATCAGATGCCTTCTGCATGTTTTAATTATGTCTGAAATGTTTCTCAAGTCCAAAGAAAAGCTGATCAGCAGTTTGAAAGAAGGATCGGGTCTGGACATACTAGATGGCAGCGGGACCATGATCCTGGAGCTCGAGGAACTCCGACATGAAAAGGAGCTTCAGAGGGAGGAGATTCAAAAACTACAGGCGCAAGTGAGCTCACTGCGGTCAGAAATACAGGTGAGCTTTTTGTGATAAATACATCCTAAACTCCACTGAGATTTTGACTTATTCGGCTTTCAAATCTAACTTTCCTCCCAGGATGTGGAGAATCAGGCCCTGGCAGAGACCGAAACATGGCGGGAGCAGCAGGTGCAGTTACAGGAGCAACAGGCCTTACAGAACCGGGCCAAGCAGGAGTTGGAGGCTGAAGTGGAGCGCTACAAACATGTAAGAGACCTATGATCATGTCTAATTACCACCCTGACAACCACAGCATAATGTTTTGGAATGTTTTTGTAGGAGCTACAGTATCTTGAGGATGAGCAACACCGAGCCAAAAGCACTCTGCAGAGCCGCATTAAAGACCGAGAAGATGAAATCCAGAAACTCAGGAATCAGGTGAGCAGCGGCGCCTTAGCAAGCCCGTTTTAAGATGCTGCACACAAATCCTCATTTATAATCAGTTTCCTGTTTTTTTTTTTTGCCCTTCCAGCTGACCAACAAGACGATCAGCAGCAGCAGCCAGACGGAGCTGGAGAATCGACTCCACCAGCTGACGGAGACGCTCATCCAGAAGCAGACCATGCTGGAGGCTCTGGGCACAGAGAAAAGCTCCCTGGTCTTTCAGCTGGAGCGTTTGGAGCAGCAGCTGAAGAGCGCTCAGGGAGGACAAAGTGGAGGGCCGGCGATCAACATGAGCAACCTAGAGGGTCCAGGTAGGAGAAGGAGAAGATGTTTGGTTTTCTTCTGACTCCACGTAGTTCTGAATAATTTTTGCCACAACAGCAGATGGTTATTTTTTTAATATTAATAAAATTTTCCTCTGACTGCCAGGAGCTCGACAGAGAAACTTGCCTGTGCTCTTCAGTGACCAGGACAGTCCAGGAGTGTATGGCAAAGTACGCAAGGCAGCCAGCACTATCGACCGCTTCAGGTAAGATTATTTCATCAATGACATCATTATTTTCCTGTTTATTACCTGCTCAGTAATGAGTGAAATGTTTTTCCCTGCAGCATAAGACTGGGAATCTTCCTGAGGCGCTACCCTATGGCCAGAGTTTTTGTTATTCTATATATGGTGAGGACTTATTTAAGACATGCAGGTTGTTCAGTTATGTCTTTACCTGTTTGATCTTCTCTTCTGTTTTGTTTTTTCCAGGCGATATTGCACCTGTGGGTCATGATTGTTCTTCTGACTTACACACCTGAAATGCACGGTCATCCCGATGGAAGATAGAAGGCTTAAAATTTGAAGTTAGAAATGTTTTTATGGCCTTCAATGTGAGGAAGCTGCTGGAATAGGGGCTGTGGGACCTGACTCTTCCTATTTTGCACAGATATATTAGGAACTAAAGACATTTCTTGTGATTTATTCCTGGTTTCTAACTGAGGATTAATGGCTGACAGCTGCATTGGGTTTTTAAAGTGAAGTTATAAAAAGTGTTGATCTAAAACTATAAAAATCATCTTGCATCTCATGCTCTCAGTTCTCTGTTGTTTTGAGAGAATATATTTAACACTATGTAAAAAGAACAATAAGCTTTTAATAAATAAGTTAGATGATGCAACAGTTTATTTTCTTTCTCTGTTCACACTAAGACCTGAGGTTTGCAAAAAAAGAAAATGGAGTTATGCTGAGTTAAAACAATATGTTTGACAAATATTGAAATAAACTGCAACATCACAAAATTGGGGAAATTACTCAAAGTAACATCTATAGATGATCTCTTAACTAAATGCAGAATAGGAAAACACCAACAGTGGAAAGGAAACTCCTTTGACCCATCAGTAAGGTTTCTAAATTGTAACCTGCAGGTTTCATATGAAATTTGGATTTCCCTTTAAAGGTGTCCTAGAATGCAATTAATCAACAATCTAAAACAGAGCTTTGAGCCTCCAATAAGCATAAGAACATTTTTATGGCTTTCATCTGTCCCAGGAGCCCTGATACAGGCCATTCTAAACCCCCTTACTCAGGCCTTCAGTGAAATGAGCTGTTTACCCCTCCCACTCGGCCAGGACATGCTGATTGGTTGGTTTCCCCAGAAGGCCTCAGACACATGCAGGTTTGAGGAGGCGTGGCTCCCCCTTATGACGTGTTAAGGAAGGCTTTCTCAGAACAGGAGGTTTTCTCTCGCCTTTTTCAACTTTCTAATTTACATAAAAAGTAGGTCAAACACGGCTTTGACTTTTTGGCATGCTGCTGTTGACCACCCAAGCTGTCTTATTCAACAACAAGAAGGAAAATGTTGGTTTACATTCTAGGTCCTCTTTAATGAAAGCATCACACCTCTGAAGCATGGTAGTGGTGGTATCCTGCTTTGGGCTAGCTTTGCTACATCTTAAACAGGAAAACGTGCTATCTTTGATTAAATAAAATTGATATTTTACAAATGAAACAAAAGTTTAAGAAAACGTGGGTCATACTAAGTCTCAACCTTCACAAACAGTATGTTAGATTTAGCACAGGTTTATACTGTGGAAATCACTGAAATGAACATTTTATGATAATATTTACAATGTTTTAAAGAAAGTGGCAAGTTTTTTCAACATATTTACTGGAAAAAAAAGTTTTTGTTTACATTATTTGTTTTATGTGTCAGTGAAGTAAAAATTAATCTTTGATTTAATAAAGAATTGTAATATTTTATATAATTTTTTATACATTTTATCTATTATCTATTTAATATATTTTATCTATTATAATGTTTTTTAATTAACTACTTGCCTTGTCGGAAGCGCTGCTCTCTCCGGTTTGTTGGTCCTCCAGTATCCCACAATGCACCGCTGCTGAGTTCCGTGTCCACGTCAAAGCTGTCAGCGGAGCCGAGCTGATAATGGCTACAGTTGAGGTGGCACTTTTAGGTGTTTAGGCTGCCAATAAACTGCTAAACCTGCTACTAAAACGGGTTCCAGACATCAGCGACGGCAGCAAAAGCTCACAGCTAACGTAATGTTTGACCGGCTTCTAATTCAATGTGGTGTAACTCTGTTGTTTTTGACGAATTCCTTCAGGCGAGCGTCCAGCTGTTGTTAGCCGGGTGCTGTGCTAGCTAATAAGCGTCTGATTAATCTGCAAATACACGTTGTTACGGTTCAAATAAGTGGGTTTAACGTTAACGGGTGGTGTGGAAGCTACAATTGAGCCTAATGACCGAGCTAACGGTACCGTTCTGAAAGTCAAAGCAAGGCTAGTCCTCCAGCCTCCGGTCTTTGGTCTTGTTTTTGTTGATTTTTTTAGTCGTTGAAAATGTCATCGTGGCTGGGGGGACTGGGTTCTGGCCTCGGCCAGTCCCTGGGACAGGTTAGCGGGAGCTTGTCGACCTTCACCGGCCAAATATCCACCTTCACCAAAGACATGTTACTGGAAGGTGTGGAAGAAGTCGGAGGTGAGTAAGTTCCTGCTTTGTGAGATGTCCAGATTTCAGTCAGACTGCACGCGCTGATCAGGCTCCTCACGCGCACACAGTCTAGTTATGTAGCTAATTAACTTAACTTAGTCTTATATATGTGTTTGAACTGGTTGGCAGGTTTCTGGACTTAATGAAACATTTAATGAGTTAAACATCTAAATAGATAAAAGATCCTGTGAAGGGTTGAATGTGCTCATGTATTCATATGTTTTGTATCTGATTGACAAACTATATATTTTAGATTAACATCCCAAATAATAGTAAAAATCCACATGAAGAAATATTCAACCTGATTTTGCAGTTCTGATAGATGCAGATCTCTAAAATAAAAATCTTGCCTGCACCTGATAAACATACATCCACCAGCCAGTGTGTATGTTTAGGGCCCCGGGCCCCAATGTAAAACACCTGAACAGATTAGATTAAAGCAGAATGCCTGGAATTCCAATAATGAGGAAGTCGCATTGTGTTGGCAGAAGAATTCTTGTTTGATGTGTCTTGATCTCCAAATATGAACTTTATACTGAAGCCAGCTTCTGATGACTTTGTGCTTTTGCTGTGTTTTAAAAATACTATGTAATCATTTATTTCTGTTTCAAAACGTGGCCCAAAAAACTAGATTACTGACTGAAAACATCAGTAATCTCACTGATGATACAACTGTTATGTTCTGATGTGTTGAGATGCTTTCACAAAATCCACAAAAAGTTTAATATATAATAATTTATATTTTATTCAAGTGTCACAGTAGCGAGTTTATATTTTTACCGAGGATTTTCCCAGAATTCAGACTCGTACTCTACACATTGTTTGGTTTTTATTTTAAGAGTGTTCAGGTATTCTATGTTGAACATCTTTATAGTTTAAATTTGAAGATCTGATCATTTTAGAGCCATCACACCCAGACAAAGCAAACAGATAAAATGTAGACAGAAAGGAACTTTGGCCACAGATCTCCAACTCACCACGTCGATCAAAAACCAAATGTATAAATTCTTATCTCTGCATGTTGGAGATTAATTTGAACTTTAAAGCAGGTTATTTGTGACTTTTTTCAGATTTGACCTAGTTTTATTGTGATTAACATCACATGCAGAGTTTTGTTCAGCTTTTGGATCACATTACAAGAACCTGGTTAAGCTAATTGTGTTAGAAATGGAGAATAAATAGCTATTTTAAAAAGTCCATGCTCTGAGGTAGTTTGTATAGAAGTGTCAAAGTAAATTAATAAATACATTTGTGTAAAAAGAATCCACAATTGTTTTTGTTAGACTGATAAAGTCGTGCATTTTGATTTCAGTCCTTCTGTTAGTTTTGTGTATTTTTATATCAACCTGGTTTTTCATTTTTCTTTGTTGCTGAGATGTTTTTCCATGTAACCACAGATGCTGCCACAGAACTTCAGGTGTCCAATTCCAAGTTGGCTGAAGTCCAGGCTGGGTTTGCTACTCAGAAATCTGAGGTTGGATCTTTTTTTCTTCTCTTTCCCATGTTAGATTTTTCACATAAACAATACAGTTGTTACATCTGGAGACATTTAGTAGTAACCAGCTAAATAACCCGTTAATTCAGCTGGTTATTATCATGCTGCTGTAGTTCTGATTTAGTAACTTTTGCTAACAGTGAGCTAACAATGCTAACGGTGAATTAGCAACAAATAGTCGGCGCTAAAAATGATCTCAAGCTACTTTTACAATTACCAACTTACTGTGTATGACTCGTCTTCATTTGTCATCTAGAATGTTCTGGTGCTGATCTGTAACTGGTAACAACCATGAAACTCACGGAACGGCAGTGAAAGTGTCACTCGTGTGTTTTGAAAATGGGCTGCAGTACCCAAGTTTGACCACAGGATGTCATTCTTACATCATGCTCCTTTAACTTCATCTTTTATCTTTGTGCTGGCGCTCTTTGCTTTTATTTTATTATTTGAACTCCATGATGCTGTTTTGTTTTTATTCTCTGACTTGTTTGGTGTTTTTTTTGTTTTTTTTTTTGCATTTGGCTGTTGTTCAGCACTTTGGTTTAGTTGGCTTTTAAACGACCTTTATAAATAAATAGGATCAGATTAAATTGTAAGAGCCATTTACTGCAGAGGAAAAATCACAAAGCACTCAGACATTCACAAACACATTTGTGGTTTTAGTTTTAAACTCCACTCTGCATTAAAAATGAAAGGCCCAGCATTCCTAGTGGGAGTCCGTATTGCCACCACCTTTCATGCTAAAAGCTTGGACCACCTCATGTAGAGATATGAGCGTTATAGCCATTGAGGTGAAATTTTGAAGATCAATTTGTCCACGATGTCGTGCAGATTTACAGGATCTCACGTGATCTGTCAGTGCTCAGAGTTTGTGTTGTGATCGACTCTCAGCTGCTAACAGAGCTACTTTTAGCTCAACATTTGTTTAAAGCTATTTGGTTTTGCTAGGTTAGATTAAATGGGACCAACTTGATTAATGAACATCTAATAATTTATTTCTTGAAAATTACATCAAAAACTTCCTCATGTTCATGGTAGCAGACACAGATACATCCACTATAACCTGCCTTTTCATGGTGAGCAGTAACAATATAACTTGCAGTATTTTAGCATGTATGTAGATCAACGTGATCTTCTTGCTGAAGGAGGTTGAAGTTTGCCTCCAGCTGAGCGTTCCAGGACTGCAGTGACCTCTGATGTGTACCAGTAGCCCTGTTTCTGTTATGTTTAAGTGTGCTAGTGACGTCTTCATCCTCACTGTTTGACTTTTGCAGTACGACAGATTGAAAAAGCTTCATTCAGAGCTGGAGGAGAAGCTGGAGGCTTCAGAGATCCAGATTAAACAGCAGTCAGCAGAGTACAGAGTCCTCCTGCAACAGAAAGATGTGCGTACATGACGTTTGTGTCTGCAGTGTTAGAGGACAGGTTCTGGATATGAAACCTGTGTTTGTGCTGGGTACGTTTGTGTCCCCCAGGTGGAAATCAGCCATCTGAAAGCTCGGCAGAGTGGACTCCAAGAAGAAGTCCAGAAGCTCCAGCATTCAGCCCAGTCTGCCTCAGTCTCCCCTGCAGTCCTGCCAGTCACCACTGCTTCCTTGACCACTACCTCCTCGTCTCCTTCTACCTTCCTGACTCATCCCTCAGGGTCTCATCGGGGTTTCCACAGCGACGAAATCGACATCAGCGACGTTCTTTGGTCGCAGCAAGAAATCAACCGGCTGTCGGCAGAAGTTATGCGTCTGGAGGCAGAGCTGGGACACTGGAGGAGAATGTCTCAGGTAGAAACAGCTAATGGACATCACGGTGGAGGTTTAGTTCTGTTTTAAATCTGAATTTTCTAATGTCCTGATTAATCTAAACCATAGTTCACCACGGCCTTTTGTTAACGAGTTTTTTGCTTCTATCACACATTTTAAACGCACCTCTGTTATCATGCATGTCTTTGTCTTTTTTTAATCACTGTTATTTTGTTTTTGCGGAACAAGGTGGCTCAGCGGGAGCACCCTTAATTTCGTATAATGAAAATAATAGACTATTCTGTTCTCGAGTTCCTGGTAACTGGAACCACAAACCTTCTCTGACTTTTACTTGTGAGCACCTAAATCCGGCCAACGGGACTAAAGACTGACCCAGATCCTGCTCTTGTTCCAGACAAAAGACACAAACTTATTTTTTTGTTACCAAGAAACCAGAAAACGATCAACCCAACAGACTCAGGGAATCTGTTTCTTCTAATAAAACAAACTTCTTTTAATTCATTTTATCAACTCACATTTACAGATGTTTTCTACAAAAATCAAACTTTGTTCTTTTTTATGAAACATTGCATGTTTACGTCATTGTTGAACAGGTGAAACATTTTAAAAAATTACACAAAACAATTTGTAGTTTTAAATAAAACAAGATTTTTGCCTCTAACAGAGGATGGAGCTGGCGTGTTTATTTGATTGCATTCTGCAGTTTCAACACTAGGTGGCTCTAAATGTTTCACACAGCTGACGTGATTATTCTGTTTCAGGCATCAACAACATCAGGAACCGCTAACGGCGACCAGGGGGAAATTCTTAAGCTACAAAAGACAATTAAGGTAGACGTTACAGCTTCTCACACTGCTAGTGAACATTAGATTTCATCATGAAGTTTATAGTCTCTGACCACACACTAGTAATTAAACAGAGGTGGTTACTTATGGAAACAGGAGCTGCGAGATGAGATGAGCCGAGAGGTGGACGAACATCAGCATGAGCTGACGGCTCTGCAGGATGTGCAGCGGCAAAAGATGGCTGAAGTTACCCGGCGGCACAGAGAGGAGCTAGCAGAGTATGAAACGAGGATAGAGGAGCTGGAGGAGCAGATTCACACTGGTTAGCTTTGAACTTTCATCATTTATGGACATAAAATGGTTTGGAATGCAGAGATTTTCTGATGTTTGCAGAAGTCTGCTGTAACAGCAGTAGCATGCATGGAACAATTATCTCTAACCAGTCATCGAGGTTTCTTATTTTAACGATCTGCAGGAGACGGTGAAGTCAGTTCCTCATCAGATGTCTCCAAAGTGCTTGAACTCCAGAAAAACATGCAATCACTTAAAGAAGCAGCAGAGCAGCACGAGAAGCAGCTGGAGGAGGCACAGAGGAAGCAGGTCGCCCTGCAGCTGGAGAGAGACGAAGCCCAGGAGGAAAACGCCGGGTTGCTGCAGAACTATTCACGGCTGCAGGCGTCTGTAGCTGAGCTCCAGACGAGAGTACAAGAGCAGGAGGGCAAAGCTCTGCAGAAAGCTCAGTTAGAGCACCAGATCCAAGTGTTGAGAAGCAACCTTGCAGGTATTTTTAATAAACCTCTCTGTGATTCTATTATCACTGATTTAGGTTTTTTTTTCTTCATTTTTTTGTTGTAGGAACTTCATGTTTTTGCTACATTGAGAGAGAAAAAACTGATATCCTCATTTTTTCATGCATTTTTATTCTATATTAACTAACGGTTTTGATGTTTAGGTGCAGAAAAAGAAATAGAAAGACTGAGAAGCCTGTCTGAGGCAAGTGTGAACGTCAACAGTTAGTTTTAGCTCGTTTTTACCTCTAGTTTAATATTAACTCTAACGTTACCTTACAGACGGAGCCGAGGGAGGAGGTGGAGCACGCAGACATCTTAGAACTCAACACCATCATTGGAACATTAAAGCAAGAAAAGGAGGTCCTGGAGCAAGAAAAGGTTTGTTTCTAATGCAAAAACAAGTCTGTGATGATTTGGGTGGTTGTTATATGTCCAGTAACGGGACTTCTGCTCATCTGTTAGCGCTTTAAAACTCTCCTGTTGATAGTTCGATCTGCAGCAAAGACTGAAGCTGGCTGAGGAACAAACATCTAGTGATGCTGGAGCAGCGGAGGAGTCTGATCTAAAAGGGGAGCTGGAGAGGAGAGAGGAGGAGCTGAGAGCCACAGAGGAGGAACGAGACACCTTGATGTCTGAGCTGGAGGAGCTGGATCGGCAGAATCAAGAAGCAACCCAGGTCTGACAGCGTCCAGTTTTCTAGTACCAGGCCTTTTATTCATGTTTTTAGAGGTTTTAGTTACAAGAGAGAACAACAAAGATACCAAAACCCACCAATGATTCAAAATTAGATAATTTTTATGTCTGTGTAAAGGCAGTTATGTGAAAATTGAGCTTTTATTTTCCTTTTTTCCTCTGTTTATCCCAGCATATGATCAGCGTGAAGGAGCAGCTCTCTGGACAGTTAAAGGAAGCCGAGTCGGAGCTGATGAGAATCACTTCAGAGCTTAAAACAGCCAAAGAGCAGAAAACCACACTGGAGCGGGAGCTGGAGACGCACAGAGAGAAAGTTAGCCAGAGTGCTTTTAGTCTAAATGACCTGCACATGGAAAAGCAGGAGTTGGAGCAGACAGTGAAGGAGCTGAGGAACAAACTGGGCCACGTACAGGAGCAGAGTCAGGAAGCACGTAGAGAAGTCACAGATCTGAAGAAGACCCTGCAGGAGCGAGAGCAGCAGCTAGCTGCTGCTAAAGCAGAGCTGGATCAAGGAGGACAGAGAGGATCCGAGGCACGGGGATCTGACGAGCAGCTCAAGGGTAAGGAGAGGGAATTAGCAGACCTCAGGAGGGAACTGAAGGAAATGAGGAGCTCCAATGAAAGGGTGATGTCTGAAGAATATGAGATGAAAATGGAGAACAGGAGGTTGAAGGAGGAGTGCGAGAAGGCTTTGAGTAAAGTGGAGGAACTAACCAAACACCTGAAGGAGAGCCAGACTGCCCTCAACAGGACTGTGAGGGAGAAGGACACTCGGATCGAAGCTTTAAAGCTGGAGAAAAATCAGATTGAAGGTGAGTTGATGCAGGCTGAGAGGACTCTGACAGAACAGGTGAAACAGTACCAGCAGACCATCGAGGAGATGACCCGAGCTCGATCCATGGACGCCTCGGCTTTACAGACCCAACACGAGGCTGTCATCAGGCTGAACCAGGAGAAAGACTTGGAGATCTCCAAGCTGAAGAGAGACATGGAGCAGCTGGCGTCGGACCACAGAGACACCAATGAGATGCTGTCCATCACTGTCGCCGGGCAGAAGCAGCTGACCGATCTGCTGCAAGAGAAGGACGTGTTCGCAGAGACTTTAAAACAAAACGCTGTCGATTTACAGACTGAGATGGAGAACAGGATTTCAGTCTTGACCAAGGAAAGTGAAATCATGAAACAGGCGATGGAGGACAAAGATAAACAGCTGGGTGGCATGAAGGAGGAGAACAGCCATTTGAAAGAGGAGATTGATCGCTTCAAGGATCAGCAGAGCAGACCTCCACCGCTGGCTGAGCCCAAAACCCTGGATATCATCACAGAACTGGAAACGGAGATCGCTCAACTCAAGTCTTCCAAGAACTCCACGGAAGAGGAGCTTCAGACTCTGAGGAGGTCCATGGAGGAGCAGCAGGCCTCCCTCCTTTTGTCTCAGCAGACTCTGCAGGCTCAGGAGAGCGAGCTTGAACAGGCCCGCGCTCGCCTTCAGCAGACGACGCTCAACTATGACAGACTCATCCACGCCAGAGAGGAAGAGATAACTCACCTCCAGCAAACCCTGGAGCAGCTCACTGAGAGCCAGGGCCGATGCCACCTCCCAGCTCCGCAGGGAGACGTCATCATGCAGGAGCACAAAACGCAGACGCTAAACCAGGAGAACGGCAGCGAGAAACACGACCTGTCCAAGGTAGAAATAGAAAAACTGGTGAGGGGCATCAAGGAGAAGGAGACGGAGATCAGCCAGCTGAATGAGAAGAACCTCTCGCTCACCAAGCAGTTGGATCAGCTGGTGGTTTCTCGTGATGAAGTGGGAAAACTCTCTCAGATTATCCGGCAGAAGGATCTGGAAATTCAGGCGCTTCATGCCAGAGTGTCCATGGGTGGAGGGCACAGCCAGGACGTGCTGTATCTGCAGCAGCAGCTGCAGACGTTCGCTGTGGAGAGGGAGCAAATGTTGGCTGTGCTGAACGAGAAGACGAGAGAAAACAGCCAGCTGCGCTCTGATTATCACCGACTCATGGATATCATGGCGGGGAAGGAGGCTGCGCTGGTGAAGCTGCAGCAGGAGAATCAGCGCCTCTCTAACATGAGCGATCCCTCCGGGAGCCAGGAGATGTTCAAAGAGACCATCCAGAATCTCTCCAGGATCATCCGAGAGAAGGACATCGAGATCGATGCTCTCACTCAGAAGTGCCAAACCTTGGTGACGGTGCTGCAGGCGTCAGGAGAGCATGGACCTTCTTCTGGAGGCGTCAGCAGCAATCAGTTTGAGGAGCTGCTGCAGGAGAGAGACACTCTGAAGCAGCAGGTGAAGAAGATGGAAGAGTGGAAGCAGCAAGTGATCACAACCGTGAAGAACATGCAGCACGAGTCTGCTCAGCTGCACGAGGAGCTGATCAAGCTGCAGAGTCAGGTCTCCGCCGACAGCGACTGCAGCTCCAAGCTGTCGGTGGACTACGCTCGGCTGATTCAGAGCTACGAGCAGAAGGAGAAGCGGCTGGGAGGTTTGAGCCTGGAACTTGCACAGGTTCAGCAGACGATCAGCCAGCTCAGCACCACCAAGGATGTTCTGCTCGGTAAACTGGACAGCGCGGCTCAGACTCCAGAGATCGCTGCCACCCAGCTCGCGGCTGAAGTCCCAAGCCCACAGACAGCCTCACTTCTAACAGATGACAGATTTCAGAAAGAACTTGAACAACTGCAAGCACAGTTATCTGAGAAAGAAACCCTGATCAGGACTCTTCAGGAGAACAACCACCGACTCTCAAACTCAGCATCTGCTTCAGAGAACGAGCAGAGAAGTCAAGCGGAGGAGGTCCGGCTGCTCAGAGAGAGGCTGGAGTCCTTACAGCGGTCCGTGAGGGAGAAAGACCTGCTCATCAAATCCAAAGGAGACCAGCTAATCCATGTGAGCGAGGCTCTGCGTAACCGTGACAACGACAACGAGGTGTTGAAGCAGGCCGTGACCAACCTGAAGGAACGGGCTCTCATTCTGGAAATCGACTCGAAGAAGCTGAAGGAGGAAAATGAGCTGGTGGCTGCACGCTCTCGGGAGAAGGAGTCTGAGTTCAGAGCTCTGCAGGAAACCAACATGCAGGTGTCGCTGCTGCTCAGAGAGAAGGAGTTTGAGCTGAGTGCAATCAGCGAGAAGGCTGCTACGGTGGAGAGGATGCTCAAAGACAAAGAGATGGTCAGTTGGTGTTTTTAGAACATTACTTATTGCTTTATAAGCAGAAAAATACAGTTTCTTTTTGTTCTTTAATGCATGACATCTCTTCATGCTTTGTAATAACTAAAGTCAGTCCAGAAGTGTCCTGCTGACTTGGTGTGATGTTGATGTGACCCCAGGGTAACTCTGGTGAGCTGAATCAGCTGCTGAACGAGCTGAAGTCCATGCAGGAGAAGGCTGTGATGTTTCAGCACGAGAGGGATCAGATGATGATGGCTCTAAAGCAGAAACAAATGGAGACCACTGCAGTTCAGGCTGAGGTGAGAGGGTAGATGACGGAAACGACCCTTTGGTTCTAGATTAGCATTTTCTAAACAGCAGGAATATTATATTCCAACAGCTAGATTAGCATAAATATTAATCTGCAATCAAAATGTGACAAGTTAGCACATTTCTGTAAAACATCTGCTGAGGCGACTGTTTCTGTCAACAGCTGCAGCATGTGAGAGACAAAGAACAGCGTCTGAACTTGGAGCTTGAAAGGCTACGTAACCACCTGTTGGAGATGGAAGACTCGTACACCAGAGAGGCCATCGCTGCTGAAGACCGGGAGACGGAGCTGCGTAGGAAGGTGGCTCTGCTGGATGAGAAACTGGCCTCGTCATCCAACGCTGTGGAGAATGCCAGGTGTGTGAAAGGACACCTGCTGCATGTGTAGATGAGTCTGGAATATAAAAGAGAGGGCCGGCAGCAGAAAATCAAAAATCTCTCAACATTTAATTTGCTAATGGTGTTAAAACACAAGCCTAGTTCTAAATGGTTTTAATTTAAACCTATAGTTTACATTTCTGCTGTGATAAAAGGCGTCTCCTCTGTGGGCTCCTGCTGTTTTCTCCATCTGCAGCTCATTTTCTCTCCTCTCTTCAGCCAACAGGCCAGCATGCAGGTGGAGTCTCTGCAGGAGCAGCTAAGTGTGGTGGTGAAGCAGAGGGACGACTCGCTCCTGCAGCTCCGAACCTCTCAGCAGCAGGTCAACCAGTACGCAGTGTCCCTCTCCAACCTGCAGATGGTGCTAGAGCAGTTCCAACAAGGCAGGCTGGCAGATGTTTTTGCACATGTGTTGTTTTGTCTTGGATCTATCGCAAGATAATCCAGTTTAATTCATTGTGTTAATCTGTCTCCTCCTTCCAGAGGAGAAAGCCATGTACTCATTAGAACTGGAGAAGCACAAAAAGGAGAAGGAGGAGTGGAAAAGAAAAGCTCTTCTGCTTGAAGACCAGGCCTCTGCTCTGCAGGTAAATCTGGAGCCACTAAAGACCAAAAGCCTTCCTCACACTCTGAAATTCTCTCGTAAATGATGTTTTTCTCCTACTGCAGATGAACTTGAATGAAGCCAACGCTGCTCTGGAGTCGGCCTCTCGTCTCACTGACCAGATCGATCAGAAGGAGGAGCAGATAGAGGAGCTGAAAAGACAAGGTGAGACTCAGCAGAGTGGTTCCACTTTGTCTTCAACATTTCTGGTGATAAACATTAAAAAGTCACATTTTTGGAATAAACCGTGACCGCTTCAGGTTTGAAGCAGGAAAACAACCTCATGAAGTTGCTATAAACGTCTCATAAAATCACTTCCTTGTATTTTTTGCAGCCTGAATGATTTACAGGCTCTGCATTTTTTGGTGTCACTTTTATCAGGTAGGAGCATTACATCACAGCAGCTCTCAGGCTGGTTATTTTTGTCACCCAATCAGACGGCTCAGACTGTTTGTTCAGTCCTGAAATGAGCTGCTGTCTGTATTTGAGTCGGTCTCCTTTTGGAACATTTCTGTTGTGTCTATAAATATCTGAGATTCAGACTGGGCAGCATGAAAGTGGGATTCCTGTGCTCTGCAACGTTGATGTTTTATCTCCACAAATTACACAAGCCTGGAGGAGTTCTGCTGTGTGGTGGAGTTGCTAATGCTAACAGTTAGCTTCTACTAGTCGAGACGTTCTCTGCTGTTTTCTGGACGCTAAACCAACAGCCTTCCCCGTCGTGAGTCAAGATGGGTGAGTCCATGAATGTTAAGTGACAGTGTGACGTAGATCTGTCAGGATTTTCTGATCCTAGAGTTTCACCGTCTGTTTTCTATCAGAAGCTAAAGCAGGAGATAGGTGTAGGAGACTATTTTCATGTTCAGCCTGCATGAAAAACTCAGAGTGGCTGATTATAATCAGAAATAATAATTAAATGTTTTTTCAGTGAACCACACCTTTAATGGTACAGTCTATTATCATCGTTCCTGTTTATTGCTCAAACAAATGATTACTTCATAATTTAATGTTTGTATTAATTTAATAGACCTTTATTAGTTACTGGAGGCCACTGTCTAACATGATCAATAGAGATGTTCATCATTGACAGCATAATGAATGAATCACTGATTCATGTCCTTGCAATGGCGGCGCCGCAAGATGGCGACCTACACAAATTGCTCGTTGAATTTGTCTATAGATTTTTTTATTTTTACACAGTAAACCAGAGATTTTATTACAGTTAAAGGTGTTTTATTGTTGTTCAGATTTAACGTTTTGTGCATTGAACAGAACTTTCTTTACACTGATCAGTGAGTCTTTCTTGGTTGATCTAATAAAAAGTCGTCTTTACTTTGTGTTCCAGTGGACGTGAGGCAGGAGATGTTGGAGGAAGCACAAAGAAAACTGGTGAATCTCCTCAACAGCACAGAGGGAAAGATAGACAAGTAAGTTAAAACCTTCTTTAAATGGGTTTAATCGGGTTCATTTGTTTTTCTGATTCAATAATTTTATATAATTTAGTTTTTAAGCTACACTGGAGAAAAGAGAGTTCATGTATACGGCAGCCATGACGGAGTTTGATTGTTTAGAAGAAATCTCTGCATCTGTAAGCGTCTCATTTTTTAATCAGGAAGTGTGAGAAAACCTTGGACAAGGATTGGTGACCATGTTGAAACATAATCAAGACACTTTGTGACTAAATTTGTGCAAATTTGCATCTTGTGACTCAGCTGAATGTAAAACTTCTTTCAAAAGTGTCATCATCTGTAGTAAGCTACATTTTTAGCCTAGTTAGCTGCTGGTTGTTGCTGTAGGTAGTCCTTCTGTTTTAGGATGTGACTTGAGCAGACTTTTTCACTTAGCTCATAATAATAATAATAATAATAATAATAAAGGCTCATACACTCGTTTACAGCCATGGTGATACAATGAAACTTTAGGAAGTTAGGCTTTACATAAATGGTGGCAGAAAATAACCGAAATATACCCATCAGGTTACTTTAGTCTAATTGTGGTGTCTGGTTGCAGATTCGGTAAGAGTACCATCTATCCGTTTAGAGGTTGCTCATAAATGGGATAATTTGTGAGTATTGAATTGTGCCGTTATCCAACATCACAGTTTGTGCTGCTCTGTCTCCAGGGTCCTGATGCGTAACCTGTTTCTGGGCTACTTCCACACACCTAGAGCCAAGCGGGCGGATGTGCTGAGGCTCATGGGAAGTGTGTTGGGTCTGAGTCGAGAGGAGGTGGATAAGGTGAGATCTGCTCGTCCACTTATGATCTGGTTATTATATTCATGCATTATCGCCATAAAGGGGAGACGATGCAGTACTAAAAGCCCCCCTGTGGTGATTTGCGTAAAGTCGCCCCAAGTCTAAATTGGAATTCCTTCGTGTTACTTATTGTTTTCATTTGCAGTTGATCTGATTATTGAGGTCACCAAGAATTATTAGGATCTTTATTGAGTCATTTTCATGACTTTTTCACACAAAATGCTAGCTGTTACCATTCACTTACAGTGTTTATGCTAAGCTAATGCTAACGGACTACTGCCAGACTAGCAGCAGCTGTCTCTCCAGATTAGGAGAATGACTGGGCTGAACAAATGTATGAAAGGAAACCAAGTCAGGAGGTTTTTGTGATAGTTTTCTAGAGACCACATTACCTAAATGATTGTTTTGATGTTAATTAGGAAAAGTTTTATGTTTGAATTGAACTATTGTGTAATAATAAAATGGTTTCTGGCTAAATGACGGGATTTATGCTGGAGGTAAATGTTTTTGTTAATTATGTCAGAAATCTGAATAAGAAAAGAGGAGAGCGTAGGGCTGCACGATTATGGCAAAAATGATAATCACGATTATTTTGAATGAAATTGATATCTCGATTATTTAACACGATTATTCAGTAACTTTGATTAAAGTCATTTATTGAACATAACATTGACTTTTTAACATTTATCATCTATTCTGTAGCTTTACAGACATTTAGCAAAACTGACTTATAATTCTCCCAAACTAAAAGTGTAACTTTGGCTAAAGTGCAACAACAACTGAAATGTACAAAAACACACTGTATTAAAAAGCAATGGCGTTTGTTATTTCTTTGTGTCTTCGAGAGCTTGTGGGGTATTTTGTTGCATTGTAGAGGGTGTTCTCAACGGATGTTTGGGAAGTGGAAGCTGTCGGGGTTGAGACGGTTTTCTTCTCTTTGTTCTTTCATTGCCTGATCATATATCACTTTGTGTGACCACTTTAAGTGGTTAAAAAGATTTGTCGTGTTGCTTTGTGAAGCAAGCACCACGGCATGGCAATATTTACATATTATTGTTTGCTGACACACATCTGCTTCCTCAAACCCGAAGTGTTTCCACACCACAGAAGCGATTTTTCCTTTTTTCTCTACCAGCGGTTGTCTTTCTTCGGCCATTATCTCCCCCTTATCTTTTCAGCGTGGCTGCTAACACATTAGCCTTGCTTGAAACTTCTTTAGCACCGCTGCTGAAGACGAGCACACATGGGGCTGGCTGTGGGGAGACAGTCTCCCGGACTCGCGGCGCTGTGTTGTGTTGTGCCTCACACAACGTGGCTATCACCCCCAAATTCCACTATCTCCGCTCCGCTCCGGCACGAACTCCGCAGCAAAAACGGTTCCTTTGTAGTCAATCAGAGCTGTTCCACTACTGCGGCCGTTCCGCCATCTGGCAAAAATAGGATCGATTCTATTTTTGCCGGACGCCGGAGAACCTCCGCAGTCAATGTACAGAAATCACAACCGCCCAACAGTTCGTGCTGGAGCGCAGCGGAGCGGAGATAGTGTGAGAGACTGGTGTCGTCACAGGCTTACATGTGGTGCTGCGCTGTGTTACACACAAATCAGCACGGGGGAAACAAATGAACGGAACAAAAAAAAATCGGATTTTTTTCTTTTCATGATCGTTAAAAATCCATATCGTAATTGAGATTAAAATTCAATTAATCGCCCAGCCCTAGGAGAGCGTAAATCTACTCATGTAACTCCTCGGAGGAGTCGGAGGAGGAGGAGGAGGAGGAGGAGGAGGAGGAGGAGGAGGAGGTGTTTCACAATGTTTTGGAATAAATTCAGAAAATCTGCTTCATCACCAAGAGTCTGATGAACAAATGAATAACATTTGTTTCTGGTATCAAATTAAAGTCACACAACTTTTCTTACAGTGGAGAAGGAGAAAGCGTGAGCGTGACAAACTCCAGGATCACTATTTAGCATTTTTCTGATTTACTGAACTAGATTATGTCCTAACCAGCGGGCCATGAAACATCCTGAAGTCTAGTTTTTATTAGTCTGACTCCAGTCCAAGTTTCACTTCTGTGGTTCTGCTGCAGAAAACAACAGAACTCTGCTGTGGTTTGGTCTTAATTAAAAGGATCAAGTAAACCCTAACAGGACAGTCCTGCTGGAGAAGTGGTTCCACACATCCACGGGTCACTCTGACCCTTCTGTCCAGCAAGTTCCTGTAACTCCAGCAGCCTCTGGAAATCTTCTCCACGCTCAGGCTGAGACAGAGAGCTTATTTTTATCCCGATCCTGTTGGCAGGAGCGCTGTGGGAGTCCGTCCAGCGGTTCCAAAGCGTATTACCCAACTCTCTTAAAGAGAAACACATCCAGAGAGAAGAGATCCCAGCTCCCATTAGTGGTGTTAAAGTTTCCACAAACCCACCAGACACATTAAAACCAGTTCAGTGACACTGGTATCTCCCTTTATCTACTGGTTAGGTGTAACACGTGGGTCTGTTGAAGATCATTATGGGGTGTGACTGACGGAGGTTAATTAAAAAGCTATTTAAAACACATGAAACGTTTAATGAGACTCTGTTCTCAGAGTGTTTCCAGAATCTGGTAGCAGCGACTAAACCAGAGAAAGTCTGGAGTTCAAACAGCTGGAACTCATTTTTCAGCCATTTTTATTTGTATGCTTGGTTTAGAAAAAGGTTAAATGTCTTGTTTGTATTTGAATTATGAAATATAAGGTGTTGGTGACGTCTATCTCCCTCTCCTCCTGTCTGCAGATGCTGGAGGAGGATGCACGGCGGGGCGTTACTGGATGGATGTCCAGCTGGCTGGGAGGCAGAGGAGCTCAAAGTGTCCCCAACACTCCTCAGAGGCCCAGCAGCGACCAGAGCCTGAACTCAGTAAGAAGAACACACATACTGGTTTTTACCCACCAGCTACTGACGTCTTTTCTGATTGGTGCATTAATGAGTTTTAAAGCTGATGTAGAATTAAGTTTTCTCGTGTAGTTGTTGAGTTTAACTTTGAGATGCACCGATTCTGGTTTTGAAGGCCGATACGATCTCCAACTCTGCTCCGTGATTAACTCGATACCTGTTTACACAGCTGTTTACTCAGATGTGCGCAAATGAGTTAACTAACAGATTATAGTGAATAATGTTTTATCAAGTCCATTAAAATTGTGTTCATAATAAAATAAATCTATAGAAAAATCACTTTTTCCTAAAATAACAGTGTTTGAGGAACAGGAGTAGTATTCTAAGCCTCGTCTGGACTGATCTGTAAATCTGTCGTTTTCAGTCCTTCTCAGAAATGTTCGTAAGGTTTTTGGAGACGGAGTCGACCCCGTCGCTGCCTGCACCAAAGCTTCCGGTCCATGACATCAAGCCTCTGAGTGCTCCGCCTCTGGGCAGAAGCAGCACATCTGCTTCCACCGCTGCAGGTAAATGACTGATGTGAGAAAAACCACAGCCGGGATGTTTCGTTGCTTTGATCTAAACCAAAACCGCTCTCACCACAGGAGCTGCAGCATCCATCAGGCGAGCCGGTGACTCAAGTCCCTTCCTGGCTCCTCGCTCTGCAGCTGTTCCTCTGCTGGCCGGGTCTGGATCTGGTGGCTCAGGAGGTCACCTGCTGATGAAGCCCATCTCAGACGCTCTGCCCACTTTCACACCTGTGCCAGTTTCCGCTGAGGCCAGTGCAGGCGCTGTGCTCAAAGACTTGTTAAAGCAGTGACGAGGGCCTCTTTAAGAAGCAACCTTCAGCACTACAGCAGCCTGGGACGGTTGAGCAGCTCTACTTATTGCTGCTCTTTCTCCTTCCAGCAAAATGAAACCATCTGAGCATTCATGATGAAATTAATGATCTCAGACCAAAATAAGTATTTTTTTAGATTGTTGTATCCATGATCCTGGTTCTATGCAACAGTGGAAACGGTATTGTTGGATCAAACGCTGAATGAAGGGACTCTAAAAGCCAAACCGATGTAGGATTAAACGTGTTTTCTTGACCACGACTTGCTTTTCATTTGATGAATCGTGTCAGTCCTGAACATAAGTGGCCTTATAAACTCTGAGTCTGATCGTCACCTCTGTTTACGAGAGGAAACGTTACAGCCATCAAACATTTGTTTTGTTCCTCCTTTTTGTATTTTTCTTCTTGTTTTCATCAATCCCGTGAGTTTAGCCGGATCCAGGTCTAGTCTAAAACCTCTGGCAGCAGCAGCAGCTGAGATTTATGCGGTTCACTACATCTGTTGAAACCATAAAGATCTGTTGGCTTTTTCTGAAAAATGTCTTCTTTTCCAGACAAGCAGACTGAGATATGCAATAAGTATAATTATAGCTGCAGACTGTGGTTGATCAGAGGCTTCAGACTGCTCTTATGTTAAAATCCAACGCTATTATACAGTTATTTATGTATAGATAATGTAAATGGGTCATTTTGTTTTATTTATAGGCACTGGCGATGCTATAGACGTTAAGTGCCTGCAAACGAGTGGTCTGATCAGGTCTGTAAATGGTTGCTATAAAGATTTATATTTACAAAATGTAAAGAAAGTAGAGATCTAAAAGGTTTTCCCTGATCGGAGCAGGTCTGTGTGCGACTGCTGCTCCACATTTTTGTACAGGCATCAATCAGAAGCTGCAGGAGGAATGTTACGGGACCTGTCCAGGTGAACTGATGAAATGTAAAAACTGTAAATCCTGACTGGAAAGAATTTTTCTAGATGTGAAACTTTGAAGTGGAACAAATCGTTTGAATTTGATGGATGATTGGGATTTGACTTTAAATAAAGGTTACCATGGTGACCCATCATTTATGAGGCTTTGATTGGTATTTAATCCCCCGAACAGCAACACTGAGGATCCCTCCACCCCTGCTGGATGTGTGGGTTTGGTGGACCCGGACAGGCCCAGCAGTGGCCGCTTGTCGGAGCGAGTGCGCCGCTGTGGGGCCGCGCGCTCATGGAGGGGGCTGGATCTCCTGATTGAATCCAGCTGTTGGGGGGTGAAGCGCTCGGAGGGGGCCCGTCAATTTGCATTGCTAAATAATCTGAACAGCCGACGGATCTGGGCAGAAACGGGACGGTCCATGTTTCTGCAAAGGCCCGTTTGGTCCGTGAGCCGCAGCTTGAGCTCGATCCCACAGCGGTGAATGAGAAGCTGGTGTCGGCTGTGGCGTCAGGGCGCGTAGCTGCTGGAGGGACTGCAGCCCTGCTGGGTTAGGACAGCTTTGTCTTTCAGGGGGAGTCCGCTAAAGCCCGCTCCCAGGAATGCATCTGCTCAGGTCCTGTCTCCCCGTGAGGTCAGTATCCCACTTCAGGTCTTTGATCCAGGTGGAAACTTTTGCGTAACGGACCCGAACTCGTTTTGTTGCTTGAGTTTTGAATGAATACATGATGCTTCTGTCGAGTCCCCGAGAGAAGTTTAGACATCTTGAACTTTCCTCTTTGCAGGATGCTGGCTGCTCTGGTATTTATTCTGCTCCATATCCAGTCTGGACTCGGACAGGTAAGCCAACACCTGGCTCTCCACCTGGCCGTGACTCACTAACTCTGACCTGCTCCTCTCTCCTTAGAGCTGCACGCACGGGTTTGCATATGACGGCAGGTTAAGAGAGTGCGCAGGTGAGTCAGATCTGAAGATAACCCAGAGACGTTTGAGCCGCTGTCTCCCAGATGTTCTGGCTGCAGGAATGTCCTTATCGCTGCTCTTCTCTGCCTTCCAGATGTGAATGAGTGCGTTATCCTGCCACAAGCTTGCCAAGGAGATATGCAGTGTGTCAACCAGATCGGGGGGTACCGCTGCATCCCGGCTGGCTTGTACGACCGCCCCTACAGGCCCAACAGCCCGGCCCTGCCCGAGCTGAGCTACCCGGACGCGGACCCGGATCGCGCTGCGGACGCCTTCCTACCGGGTCGTCAGAGATCCGTGGAGCCGAGCTACCCCAGAGTGAGCAGCCCTGCCCTGTGCACCCTGGGATATGCTCCTGCAGCGGATGGCACCTGCAACGGTGAGTCAGGCGAGGCACGCATCTCACCGTTTGTGGAGGACTTAGGATGTGGCATTAAAACAAGGTGATGGCAGAAGGTCAGAATCATTCCTGCAGGGATGATGACATTCTTAGAAATATAAAAACACTAAAAGAAATTCAATAGCAGACACAGTCAGGTAGCCTAATTATGTTAGATATTAAAATTAGTTCAACAACCATAGGATGGACATTTTCCTGATTTTGGATCAGTTTTTCCATGCTGCAATTATCAATCAAACTTTATTTATAAAGCGCTTTTCAAAGGATGAAACTCAAAGTGCTTTATAGATTAAAATGACTCTATATAACCCTCCTTCCATCTCTCCCACACCAATTTATAACATTGGCACCGTCATAACCAGGAGGACGATAACTAAAACTTCAGTTTTGTCCTGGTTGGGCTGGAGAAAGTTTTCTACCATCCAGGATTTGATGTCTAAAATACAGTTTAAAAGTGCGTCCATTGGCCGTATGTCATCGGGAGACATGGAGATGTAGCCTACAACTGCGTATCATCAGCATAACTGTGAAAGTTCACTCCATGTCTCCTGATGACACCACCATGGAAGCATATAAAGGCTAAAAAGCACTGGGCCTAAAATGGAACCCTGGGGCACACCACATGTAATCCCATGAATCCTAGAGGAACAGGTATCTAAATTAAAAGTCCTGTCTGTGAGGTAAGATATATGAACCATCTGTGAACAGCACCAGAGAGGCCAATTTCATTTAGATGTGTTAAAAGATTATTGCTGGGATTGTTTTAGTTACTTAGCTCAAACTTTAATTATTGAGTAGTTGTTTCCACCTTCAGGTTTACCTGAGTGATTCCTCCACATAAGGAAACCTTAGGGTTCAGGATTGTCTGAACTTTTTATTAGTGTCATTTGTTTATTTGTAAGGTTTGATTTATTTTATTTCATAGAATAGATCATGTCTTCTTCACAAGTAAAGCGTGGACATGTTGATCTAACATGACGGTCTTTTAGAAATGAATTATTTTTGTTTGTAACTTAAGTTTCAAAAGACATGTTCCTCAGGTTCTTTCTGCCACTTCAAATGTGTTTCTTTCTGTTTTATTTTTATAAATATCATCTGATCTGTTATAGTTTTCTTTTCTGAACAGCCTCTGTTCAGGGAAATAGAGTTTACGTCCAGCAAGATTGATGAGCTAACAGCTAGTCTGAGAGGTGAATCTTGTTAGTGAGCTGCTGCCATCTGAAAGCATCCAAACACCAATTTCCCATCAGACATTTGTATGCTGATGTTAAAGCCATACTATGCAACTTTTTCATAGTTTTAAATCATTGTCTTGAGCCAGTGTGTGCTAAAATGACTCTTTACAGGGTTAATGAAATGTCACTCAGACCCCCACCGCCCTCTGGTGCCAGAATACCGCACTTGCAACTTCAGAGTGGCGGCCGCTCCCTGTTGGACTTAGTAAAAAGGAGCTGACATGCCTGGAGCTGCAGTCTGCTTCCAGCATGTTTCCAGCATGTTTTAGATCATGAACACAGCTGATTTGTTTGATTTATGATGAACCGCTCCTGTAGACACTAATGAAGGCTGAGGAGACATTTCAGCAGTTGGTGCACTAACCTCTGCACTAGTGCTACATCTAGCTACTGCAGGTGATATTTACGCTTGTAACACAAAACTCTTGGCATTAAGGTTTTTTTTAGGTTGTTTGAATCAGCTGCTGTAGAAATGGTGACTATCCCAACATCTGTCACCTCCTGCTGTTTCGTAGATGCTGAAATAAAACCGGCACTGTGACATCAGGGAAATCGGTTCTATTCCTTCATTTAGGACTCTGGTTAAACTTGTCAGACCTCTAGATCACTGAAACAGGTGTTTTTATTTTTGCTGTGCAGAGTTCTGCCTGCTGTCACCCAGAGTAAACAGCCCTTCAGCTCCTCACAGGTTACAGCTTTCCTCTGTTTTCATTAAATGCTGAATTTCCCAAACCCCAAACAAACCAGGCGTCAGAAATCCAAGTCTAATGGACTGGGTGCATAATTATACTGAGTTCATTTGCAGCAAGTTGTTGAAAATGACCTCCTTAAAGTGAATTTGAGCCGTTTTTCCTGTCATTTATGTTAAATCAGCCATGAGCCTGCAGTCAGAAGAGAACATATAGAGCACAGATTGTTTCTCTTTCTGAGGAGCGCTTTGGACTTTAGCTCTTGCACAAATATGGGCTGTTGCTCTTTGTAGGGGAGAAGCTTTCCAGGGAATCGGCTCACAACCTTGTTTGGGTAAACTACTCCACCAGGGGGCCAAAAATGAGGTCATGTTCAACCAAATCTGGACCCAGACCCGGGCTGGGGAACAGGCATGCCTCTGTGGGGGCCACGTATTACGTGTCCACGCGCTCCTGGAGGTTGTGTGTAGAGTGATGTAATGTGTTGCTGATTGATGATGCTGCGGGGCAGAAACTCCACAGACTGTGACTTCCTGTTTGAACCTGTTACAAACATGGCTTTGTCTTTTAGCCAGTGCCACAGCGCTGCCTCTAATGGTACCCGTCTGTGGGAGAACAATGGAACCGATTAGGTCTCTGGTATGCCTTCATGCTTTTCTCAACATGTTTTTTCAACTACACACAGTCACAGCATTATCCGTGTTTTAGCTGATTTTTGGTTACACATATTGTATTTCATTCAAATGGAAGATGGGATTTCATTTTTAACCCTTCCAGGATTATTTTTTTACCTCTATATTGCTTCAACACTCATCTAGGAGGGATTCTCATCTCATCTCATCCATTCTTGTTCTTTTTTTTTGTTCATTTGGGGCTTATGATGGTTAGAACATAATGTAGAAACTATATTATTAACATTAATGTAATAATGATGCGTTCTAATGATGTTTAACTTTGATGTACCATCTCCATAATGCTTTAGAATTATTTTAGTTTAGTAATTTTTTGGGGCGTGGGACAGAAATGTGCTCTAAGCTGCTGGAAGAGGTTGAGCTCAAAGCTTAGCTTCCTCCATTCATCTTCTCACACAACAATCATTCCACTGCACTAAGTTTCACATTTACATTTCATATTGGGGCAGGAAGTAGAGCGGGTTGTCCAGTAATTGGAAGGTTGCAGGTTTGATCCCGGCTCCCGCCAGAGGATGCTGCTGTGTGTCCTTGGGCAAAACATTTAACCCGCCTTGCCTGCTGGTGGTGGTCGGAGGGACTGGTGGCGCCAGTGCTCGGCAGCCTCGCCTCCGTCAGTGCGCCCCAGGGCAGCTGTGGCTACATTGTAGCTCATCATCACCAGTGTATGAATGTGTGTGTGACTGGGTGGATGACTGATTGTGTTGTGAAGTGCCTTGGGGGGTTGTAGAACTCTAAGAAGGCGCTATACAAATACAGACCATTTAATGATGAGATTTCTCTTTTTCTTGCAGAATGTTAAGTTAAATGGATTTTTAGACCATTTTGACATTGATTGAAATCTAGACCAACCGTAGCCGTAGCAGGTCGGTCTAGCCACGCTCCATTAGCCTCAGCATCACTGACCTGAGCAGTTTTAGGTTGGGCCAATCACAGCGCTCTATGTTTGTAGAGAGATGGGCAGGCCTAGCATCAGAGCTGAGATTGAGACCTTTAAAACGTATATCCGTCCTCCACAAAATGGCGTCCACACCACCTCGTTTTTAGAAAAAACTCCATCCACACATAACTGCATAAGTGCGTTGTTAAGCACATTCATAGGCATGCCAGACCTGTAGGTGGCAGTAGTTCCCCCAAATCCTATCCATTTTGTCTTCCTGCTCAACTTCAACAAAACATGAAACATGGCGCCTAGCTCGCTTGTGTGGACCGAGGTAGAAATGCTCTTAAATGTAGTTTTGGAGTATAAAGTCAACAAGACGATTGATAACGCGAGCACAGCTCTGAGGGCATCCATGTTGGAGTGTAAACACAGGTCGCACATGGGCCGTCAGCATTTTTGTTGCACAGTGACATTATGAAACCTAAAACTCTGGTTATTTCTGTCCACACAGAAACGCTTACAACGGAGAAAACGCAAATCTTCACTTTGGCCGGAGTTTTTAAAAAGATTCGTTTTCGTTGCGGAAATCTGCGTTTTTGTGTAGATGACAGGCCGAATCGTAGAAAAATATTGTCGTTTTGGGAGATACCCGGCTACGTGTGAACAGGGCTTGAGAAAAACTACAAAGATGGCGTCGGCTCAGGAACAGCAACTATTTAAACTTGGGCTTTTCTCTGAGACATGAGCAGCTAGAGGTACTTAAGTCCTTTGTTTGGAAAAAGGACGTATTTTCTTCTTCTTCGACGGTGTATGGTGAACTGCCCCATTGTCCGATTTCTGTAGTGATGAATACTTCACATTGTTTGTTGCTCTGATTGGTCCTAGTGCTGTCCAATTGCGTGTAGAGACAGGTTGAAAGACAACCATAGATTCCACCCCATGACTGAGCTCTGTCTATGGGTCATGGCCAGACTATATATTTACATATATAGGATAGCTCGCTAGGCTAATTTTGGCACATCTCCTTGTGTAAAGGTGAAAGATGAGGTAAAAAAATCTACCACCTCCTGAACGTCCTTCTCTTTTTTTGTTATTCTACGTGTCTCCATAGTGCAAAAAAAGTCTTTTGGCTAAAAAAACATCATCACATAATTATCTCTGACCCTGGGCTGCAGGAGGTCACTAAAGCATCAGACATGTTTTAAGGCATTTTGATGTTATTTTCCTAAAACAACTACAAGAAACCATTTCAGAAAGTTAGACACTAAGATAGTTAAAAAAAAAACATCTACCTGCATAGTTGATTTAATTTTGCATTGTGGGACATGCTAACGGGACTTAGCATTTAAATAGCTTGATCACACTTTTATTGAAGTTTAAGTTGTGTGTGTGTGTGTGTACTTTAGAGTCTTTATCATCCATGTCACTTAGGAGATTACGCGCTCCTCTGTAGCTCAGGAAAAATGTTGACCCTGACATTTAAAACTCAGAAGCTCAAAATGACATCTTGCCTGAAAATATTGTGTTTTCTCATCAGACACGTGATTCATGATCAGCTTGAGCATTTTTCATGATCAATCTATTTTGTATCCAGGGGAAGCTGGTCAGCGCTGACCCCAGAACAGCTCCTGAAACAGCCTATATAAGGTGTTGGAGCTCACGGTTACACATGTTGTACAGATGAAGGACTTTCAGAGACTGGATCCTAACTGCATGCAGGTGCTGAGGCTGTGTAGCTTTTGGCCTTTGTCCGAACCCCCCCACCCCCAAAGGGCAGCGAGTTATCACTTATCATAGCACCCTGTCCAAACAAAAAAGGGAAAGAAAAAGATTCCCACCCACTTCCCCCGCTGGTTTTCTGGAGATAGGTGACTTCACAGTCTGAGAACCACAATCAGAGGCGGGTTTTTGAATATTTCATATCCTCATAAGGAAATGTGGCCGTTAGGATTGTGTTTGAGCTGCTCCAGCGGCTGGAGTGGAATTTTGATAGAAATGTGAGATACAGCTTATCTCGTGTAAAACCCATTGTGAGTTGGTGCGGTGGTGAAATATCACGCGTTTTTGTAACACGGCGTGGTGAAAAGTGTTAGAGACACGTTTGAAAAGAACTTTGCTGATAGGATCTCCACGCTAGCAGGGAAAACATGAGGCTTGTGGATGTTTTTGCAGCTTTTACGCTGCAGCTTAATTCTCATTAGTGGGAAAAGAGGTTAAAAAGGACGAGATGACGGAAATGTAAATTCAGATTATATTAGTTCAAACCTCTGATTCCTTCAATAAATGCTTGGCTTTTCATTCTGACTCAAGTTATTCATCCACAATTTTATCCAAGAAATTAAATAAATATTCAACAGGATGTTGATATTTTCACATCTTAACCCTTTACAGGATCATATTTGATCATTTGTGCATGGTTAAGGTCTTGGTTTTACTCAGCAATGTGTTATTTTCTCCTCTTCCTCTCTGTTTGCAGACGTCGACGAGTGTGAGACCAACTCTCATCACTGTAACCCCACCCAGGTCTGCATCAACACGGCGGGTGGCTACACCTGCTCCTGCACCGAGGGTTACTGGCTCATCGGTGGACAGTGTCAGGGTCAGAGGACTCTACGCCATCAACATGAAACCTGTTTCCTCTCTCTGCTGTGGGAATGTTTACTCTGAGTATAGTTAATGTGTCATCAGCAACGTTTCTTCTCCTTTCAACCAGACATTGACGAATGCCGTTACGGTTACTGCCAGCAGCTGTGTGCCAACACCCCCGGCTCCTACTCGTGCTCCTGTAACCCCGGCTTTAACCTGAACCCAGACCAGCGGACCTGTCAGGGTACGTGAGCTCACAGGACGGCAGATAAAGACCTAAATTGGACCCAAAACATCTGCACTGCAAAAATTAATTTTCCAGAAAAAAGCAAACATAGCACTACTTGAAAATGAGGTAAATATTCTTAAATTTAATTAAAATTTTTTGTTTTGATTTAAAAAAAAAAAAATAAAAATCCACCAATAGTTAAGCAAAATTTGCTTGGCTAGCAAATTGTTTTAATGTTAGATTTATTTGCTAGTTTTAAGAAATCCAGCCAAGCAACTTTTTCTTACGACATTAGCAGATTTTTTTTACTCAAAACAAAAATTTTTGATCATATTTAAGAATATTTATCGTGTTTCAAGCAGTGCTGTTTTGCAGATACCATTTTGGTTTCTTTTTAGACCAAAAATAAGATCAAATTAGAACTTTCTTGAAATTCAGTTTTTGCAGTGTAGAACATTTTCCAACTAATTTTGATCATCATAAATTTGTGCTTCCAAGTAAATTCAGCACTTGCTGATTTTTTTTAACCTTTAAACTCACAAATCTTCTCTGACGTCTGAAAGAGAACCCATAAACTCTGTAGATGCAGTTGTCGCCTCTATAAAAGACAAGCCAGGGTGAGTGGTGGGAAGTTTCTAATCTGAAGTGCGCCCCCTAGTGGTAGGTTGTCATTAGTGTGTTTACATTTTCATGGTCATGATCCAAATTCTGTGCAGCTGTTGTCTTTGTGACTTTATCCGTCCCTCTCATGGCTGTAGAGGAACGCTGGTCCTCTCGTCTTTTCACTGTTGCTTTAATCCATGCTCTCTAAAGGATCTCAGGAGCCCACCGCAGCATTTCACCCAGGCTAAGGTCTAGATTTGATCTGCATCTTGATTCTTTTCTTTTACAATCATCATGTTGCAGATAGGCTATCAGAGGATCATGATGTTTGATCCTAATCAGTACATCTGATTAGCACTTCATTTGTTTCATCTTATTATTTTAAAGCCTGCTGAAAACCAGATGAAAATAGAACAGAATATAGACCTTATTTCAACCAAACTGCATACAAAGTGTTGATTTTATTTTGTTAGTCAGGTTCTAACCCTCTTATAACTCTTTTGAGGCTAATTCCTCACCATAGGAATAAAAAGAAAACAACACGTGCATGCCCACACCTGTATTGGTTTGTCACATACTCCTGTTTTCCAACCAGATGTGGACGAGTGTGAAGATGAACCCTGCAGCCATGGCTGCATCAACACCTACGGCTCTTTTATGTGTAACTGTGATGATGGGTTTGAGCTAGCGTCCGACGGCACAAGTTGCATCGGTGAGAACAATCAAGTTTTTTTTACAGTGTAGATCTGTTTTACTTTATATTGGCTCAAAACTGTTGATCCACCTAAGAGAAGATGCACAGGGTCATAAGGGCGATGGATCTGCCTCTTGTTGGTGTAAATAGTTATTTCCCAGAGGAGTGGGTGATTATTATGAAGTATATGTTTTTGTTCCGTGTCGTTTAGACTGGGATGAGTGCAGCTTCTCCGAGTTTCTGTGCCAGTACAGATGTGTGAACACTCCTGGCTCCTTCTCCTGCATCTGTCCACCTGGATATTATTTATATGAGGACGGGAGGAGCTGTGAAGGTAAAGTTCAATCAATCACCATGGCAACAAAAACAGATGAACTGTGTTTGTTGTAGTTCTGATGCCCTGACTGACTTCTATTGTTGTGTGTTTGGTTTATTTCAAAGATATCAATGAATGTGACACTGGTAACAACACCTGTACAACACAACAAGTGTGTTTCAATTTCCAGGGAGGTTATATATGCCTGAACCCTTTACAGTGTCAGCCTCCTTACGTCGCAGTTAGTGACAAGTAAGCGTTCCTTCTGGATTTGCATAAATGGTACATTTAGACGTTGTTGTAACTCATCTGCTGTCCTCTACAGTCAGTGCATGTGTTCTGCTGAGAACCCTGCCTGCAGGAGCAGGCCCTTCACCATTTTGTACCGACACATGGACCTGTCGTCGGGGCGCAGTGTGCCTGCAGACATCTTCCAGATGCAGGCCACCACGCGTTACCCCGGCTCCTTCTACATCTTCCAGATACAGTCGGGCAACGATGGGCGAGAGTTTTACATGAGGGTGAGCATCCTGAAGGATTTAATAACATGAAACATCAGAACTCAGTGACTCTGTGCAGAAGAGCCACATTAACCCTAGCCCTAACCCTAGCCCTAACCCTAGCCCTAACCCTAGCCCTAACCCTAGCCCTAGCCCTAACCCTAGCCCCAACACATGAATGTGTAAATGTTCTTCAGCTAAAACTTGTCAAACAGAAAATAGGTTTAATGCATTTGAAGCAACAATAACTGAGTGGTTACCACAAAACAAAGAAAACAGTGCCACCTACAGGATCTTTGTCAGCCAAGAATTAAAGGAAATTGCAGCAGCAAGCTGGAACGGAAATGGCAGTAAAGTTTCCCTGTAAACTGTCAGAACTGGATGTACTGGGAAGCTTCACACTGGTCTGATTAGAGACAAAAAAACAGCTCGATTCTCTAAAATAAGCTTTACTTTTGAATTTCACAACGACACAGCAGGGAAATTGATTTAAAGAACTTCAGACTCCTGGAGCATTGAAATCCTGATGTTTATGTGTGTAAAAAGTGAGTCAGTGCAGGTTTAAGAGACAAATGTGAAGTTGAATTAGGGGTTTTAGATTTTTAGGCAGGGGCGCCCCCAGAAAGTTTTGATAAGGGTGGCCAGATCCTTGTGGTAACTCTGGGAGCCTGTGGCAATGCATTGCTCCTTTATTCTTTTTTTATTAAAAGACAATATACATCCAAAACACAGCATTTTCAGAAGAATACATTTCAGTTATTTTAAATGTTATTTCAACATTTTTTCAGAATTTTATTCTTTAGTTTAATTCACCTGTTGCTGTTTTCACAAAAAACTATGGAGATTTAAACTTTTATTTTGAAAATGGTGAGCAGCAGAAACATATATCAATTTTTACTCATTAATTGTATAATTTTTTTATTAGGTTTTACATTTATGTCTTGAATAAATAAGATGAATTTATGATATGATATGATTTATTATCACTGGTCTTCCCTAGGAGGGCAGCAATTTTCTTGGGGGCGCCACTGTTTGTAGGACCTGCTGTTTCGTAAAAATGTACAGATGTTTTCAGAGTTTATCAGGATTTGTTCATTAGGGTTCATTAGTCTGAGCCTTAGGTCTTCAATGTGCGGCTCTGGGGCCACACACAGCTCTTTGGTCATTCTGAAGTGACTTTTTGCTGCTTCAACCAACAAAAGCACAGAAATTACTACATCTAATTTCATAACCTCAGTATAAATAATATTTTTAATAGTTTATTTGTCTGTTTTATGTCAGATTGTGACTGTGAGCAAAACAAACATCCTTTTAGTCAGTTTGTTAATCTAACTTCGTGTGACAGAGTGATCCTTTTCTGAAATCCATGGCAAAAATAATTATCTTTGAACATATTTAAGCAAAAGCCTCACGGAAAATAAGGTACAGAATTGTAAACTAATGCATAAAGTAAATTAAGTTATTAACAATAAATATTTAAAAATAAATTCAGATGTTTTGAACTAAGTTAGCTGAGATGCTAATTCAGACGGGCATACAAAGGAAATACCAAAAAAATAAGTTTTTTCTTTTGTCACTTAAATGCTTCAGATCAGGAAAAAAATGATGGAATTAGACAAAAACACTCAGAGTAAATATAAAAGGAAGTTTTCAAATGATGATTTGATGTATTAAGAGGTTATTCAAGCACTTTTTCTCAGCCTTTATGTTTAAAAATGAAAATAAAAGAGCTAGAGCCATGCTCCAGTCATCCCACTTTGTTTAAAACCTTATTTATTAACACACGTGTGAAAGAAACTCATGTTTACATTTGGTATCAGCTGTTTATTGGGTGAATTTTAACAGTAATAAAACAATGAAATGATAAAACAACAGCTGTTATTCTCCCCACCCACCCGGTCCGGCCTGTAGATGGAGCTATTCGTGTGTGTGTCTGAGACTTTAACACTTTGGCAAATTATCAAAATGTTTTTTGGTTAAAAGGCAGAATTGATCCTGACATCATCTAGCCCTGACCTGACCTCATCCACAGCCTCTCATCGATTTTATCCTCGAGTTCGCCTTCGTGTAAACAATCTTCCCCTCTGAGTCATGAGTGTTTTTGGTTTTTCCAGCTGTCTGACTTCACTACTTCCTGCTCTCCATTCCTCACATTCCTCCTCTCTCTGTGTCTCTGCCCGGCTCATCTTACAGCAAACCAGTAACGTGAGTGCTACTCTGGTCCTGGCGCGGCCCATCAAAGGGCCCAGGGAGGTGGTGCTGGACCTGGAGATGGTCACGGTCAACAACGTCATCAACTTCCGAGGCAGCTCCATCATACGGCTGACGATATACGTGTCGGAGCACCCGTTCTGAGCGTCCCACAGAGACCTGATGGAGCTGTGCTTGCTGATGTGATGGTTCCTTTGTTTTTCTGTTATCATTATGTCATCATCCGTAAGGACTCAGTCAGGATCAGCTGATGGGAAGGCTCGGATCCCCACCCAGGTTTACTGGACACCTTTATGGCTGTGATCTGGACACAGAGGGATATTTATAATGTATCGTTTCTAACATCCTCACCTCTATGACCCTCGGTGAGTTTTCAGGTTCCTCCAAAACTCTGTGAAACTGTGAAAGTGACTTCCACTCCGTCACTTTGTCATCAACGATCGATGACACGAGGAGAGCTGGTTATCTGAACAGAGAGGTGTGTGTGTATGAGTGTGTGTGTGTGTGTGTGTGTGTGTGTGTGTGCAGAGGAATTCTTTGAAATTATGTAACAAGCAGCCATTACCTGAAATACTGATCACAGTTTATTTTAAAACAATAAAAGACTTCATCACACAGCAGCTGTCCCTGGACTCCTACTGATCTGATGTAAGACTTCCTGTAAAATAAAAAAAAGTCAAGGTCAAAGGTTAAAATCACTGAAAATGACAAAAAAAATCGCTTTCAGAATTGTTGAAATCTTACTTAAAAATAAACAAAAGGATCATGTCTTTGGAAATCTTGGAGCAGGAGTGTTGACCATTTTGTTACCTGTTATGCAGAATCCTCCAAATAAATCAAATCAAATGTGGATGAATCAGCTTCTGGTCCGTCTACCTTCCACCCCTCACCTATGGTCATCAGAGTTTGATTAAAACCCGAAAGGGTGAGAAAGGGTGAGGAGCTCAGAGTAGAAGGGAGGCGGTGGTTCAAACGTCTGATTAGGATGCCCTTTTGCTGCTTTTGTTTTCTGATAGGAGACCCAGAACTTGTTGGAGGGATCATTTGTCCCCTCTGGAAAGTTGGCTTTCCTTCTCGGATCTGTTAGCAGGTGAATGGAGGCTAAAGCAGCCTGTTGATTTACCAGTCGATCCATGTTCTCTCACCTTTGGTCGGGTCTATCACTGAATACAAGAGGCTGAGATGACTGGGCTCAGCTTTAAGGCGAGGACATCCAGGAGAAACTCAGAGTAGAGTGGCTGCTCCTCCTCGTCGAGAGGAGCCAGCAGAGTTGGTTCGGACGTTTGTTAGGATGCCTCCTGGACGCCTCCAGGGCACCTGTTTCTGACATGTCCTGCAGGTAGGAGGCTCTCGGGTCGATCCAGGACACGTTGGAGGGGGTTGTCTCCTGGGATGGAAGAGGGTCAAAGTTCAGTTACACAGGTTGACTTGGGCAGAAGTGTATCTAACGTGATCTTGGAGAAAGAGAAGAGGTACTTTGTTGTGTTTCCCATGGATGATTAAATCATTTATCAGTTTACTTTAGTGATCAACACCGCTCCATCATCACCTCCATCTCTCAGACAGACGCTCTTGTTGACAGCGGCTGTGAAGCATCAGATGTACAAGAAAACAACAGGCTAGAGTTAAAAAACTACATTTTCAACCAAAAGCTGGTGACTTTGACTTTTTTATAATAAACTGAGCTCACGCTAAAGTGTAGAAATATAAAAAAAACCTAAAACAGCAAAAATCAGGTGTTTTGTTTCATTCAATCTACCTGTCTGTCACCTCAGAGAGAGAGAGAGAGAGAGAGAGAGAGAGAGAGAGAGAGAGAGAGAGAGAGAGAGAGAGAGAGAGAGAGAGGTGGTTTCAGGCCAACCCAGATTGCTGACACTTGATTGAGGAAGAGGAAAAGAAAATGACAGTAAGCGCACAAATCATAAGTGGTGTACACCCACACACACACACACACACACACACACACACACACACACACCAAAAGAGAAAGCAGTGCCCTGTTCGGGGAAGGAGGTTCAAACGACAGCGTCAATCCGGGAATTAGAGAGATTCAGAGACAGACAAAAGGGGAGGGAGGAGGGAGGAGAGTGAGGAGGAGGGGAGACCTGGAACTCAAAGAGACAAACCTGAGATCAGATAATTCTGTCCTGACAGTCCAGTGAGAGGGAGCTCAACGCTGATCAGGGATCAGCTTCCACAGAGGTGAGTTTCTATTTCTATCAGCTGGATTTTAATGGTTAATTATTTACTAAACTTCAGAAAATTCTTCCACCAAGTCAGTAAAACATGACTAAAGTCGGAATTTAGCTCGATTCCCAAAACCGGTGGATGAAAATCAAATATTTAACACTCTTAAATTAATTTAGAAGAAACTAAAGAGTTCAGTCTACTGTTTTGTTTTGCTTAAATAACAATTATTTCACTTTAGAGACATTTACAAAACAGCAATAAAAAAGCATGACTGTGTTGCCATTCCTTTGAGGTGCATGAATAAATATAGAGAATCATCACACACTAGCAGATTAAATGTGTTTTAAAGGCTCTCAAACAGATTTTAAACTAAATGAAGGTTTTTCAGAACACTTTTCTGCCCCGTTTGGACATCCTGATGTTAGAATTATAAACAGTCTGGATGACAGTAACAATAATCTTTCAAAATCAGAATATATCTGAAAAATCCTGTTGATGCAAAATAAAGATATTTGTGCAAAAGTTCGGGAAAAGAAAGTGCTTGTTTTTATCTTTGAGAGACATTTGGGGTTGGAACTTTAGGATTTGGAGCTTTGAGTCCAGATTAGGTAGAAAAACCTCTTCGCGCTCAGGTGGTTTTACTGTTTTCTTGTGTGGATTTCAGTTTTCCTGCTGTCATGGAATTCTTTAAAAACTGCTGCAAGAACCTGATGCAGAAGGATGAGAAGGAGCAGGAGACCCATCAGGGTAAGAGGATGGTGTAAACAGCTGATCTGACTTTTTCAGGCTGTTTTAGGGTCTGATGATCTTTTTCTGCTCTTAAGTGATCACATTCAAGACGCCTAAGAAGATCACTTCAGAAGATCAGCCTTTTGAAAGTAAGACGGGGGTAACAGAAGACTACCTCCTTTCCAAGATGCCCCCCGATGGGAGAGAAGTACCGTTTGTTGTGCCAACCTTCAAGGCCTCCTACGTCCAACCCAGAGACCTCCACCACCCCCACCTGCAGCCTGGGCTGAGGGGTAAGTGCCTGTAGCTGTTAAATGGTTAAATAATCAAGTCAATCAAGCTCCTCTGTGCAACAATGAAGAAAAGTCAAACTCTGGTTTTGATGTAACTCTGGTTGCAAATCTTGCATTTTGTCTGCAGGTTCGGCCCGGTCCACTTATGCGGAGCGGAAGGCAGAGCTGCTCGGCACCTTCGCCTACAACCCAGAGTCCAGCTTCCATCAGGGTCACATGTCAGCGTACATCTCCCCCGGCTCGACCCGCAGAGACACGCTGAAGAACGGGAACTCCAGTCCTCAGAGACAAGGTACCACACACACACACACACACACACACACACACACACACACACGAATCTTTACCTTTTATCTTTTCATGTGAAGAAAATTTGAGTCCTTAAACTAGAAATATTTGCACATATCTATACTTTTTTAGTTAATTGTCCAAACTTTGCTTTAATAATGAAGTTTTGCAACAACAGTCACCTATTTTATGCATTAACATCTCAAGTATTTCCACCATTTCCCTGCAGACTGATGATCAGACTCATCCAGCTGACGTTTCAGAGCTAAAACCTCCACCTCAGTGTCTCATGTTGTTGTTCTCCAGGTTGGACCCTCAAACCCAACAGCCAGCAGCGACTGAGCAGCTCCATGTTTGATCTCTCCAGCCCTCAGAGCCACACACAGGTGAGACTGTTTTTTTAAATTATTATCTAATCTGTACTCACACTGTGTGTTTTCCTTTCACTTGTGTCAGCCAAGACTAAATATAGTTTGATAGTTTCCACTGCCCTCAGCAGCACGGTGAAACATAGCAAACAGGACTCATAATCTGCCGTTTTAATTGAAGTACGAAGGTCGATTCATCCTGAAACAGGATATTTATGGGATGATTAGCCTCATCCAGTCAGCTGCAGGAGGCTTGGAATAGATGCTCATAATAGGTATTTGATAGGAATAAATGATGCATTCTTTTTGAATTAATATAGTTCAAAATCTTTGGGCACGTTCTGAATAAATGCATTCGTTAGATGCAAAGTTTGTGGAATACTTTGTGTGAGTGGAATATGTTGTAGCAGATGTAACACAACAGAGTAGATGAGAAATGCAAGGAAATAGAGCTGCAAATATACTCTGAATGAGATAAGAACTGCAGTCCCACCTCCACCTACACCTCACTGCTGTCTCACACCTCACTGCTGTCTCACACCTCACTGCTGTCTCACAGCTCTCATACACGTTCTGCACCACTACTTCTCTGCCACTCCAGACCTCCTCATGCACCACAGCTCCTCTCTCAACATCCTGTCATATACTTTCTCTAAAACTACAAGGACCCAGTGCAGCTCCCTCTCACCTCCTCTGTACTTCTCCATGAGCAAAAGTAGCATCTGTAGAACTCTTCCTTAGCATGAAACCGTGCTGCAGCTCATTTCTGACCTAAGCCCATCTTCCACTACTTCCTACGTTTATTCCTCTGTAGTTGTCACAATTCTGAACGTCTCTTGTTCTTAAAAACCTGCACCAGAACACTTTTCCTTCGTTCTTCAGGCATCTTCTCACTCATCTAGATCTTGTTGAACAGCCTAGTCAGCTCTCAAAGGCAGTTCTATACCTCCACGGTACGTCATCAGGACCAACTGCCTTCATCCTCTTCAAAGTGTTCCTCACTTCATCCTTACTGATCTCAGCTACTTCCTGATCCACAACAGTCACCTCTTCTGCACTACATTCTCTCATTTTCCTCTTTCATCAACTCTTCAGAGGACCTTTTCCATAGTTTTAGAAAACCTACATTAACAGGATCTTCCCATCACCCACTTGGCTTCTGTCAGTACTTTTCCATCTTCATCCTTCATCACAAACCTGCTGCACATCCTTTCCATCTGAAATGAAGCCAAAGCCTAATGCTAATGTTTACATGGCAGGTTTTAAAAAGCAGATTAAGTCTTTGAGTGTTTACTAAACCAACAGACTGTTAAGTAAAAACAATATTCAAGGTTTAAAACTGAAATCTTGAACACTAGCATCACTACAGGACAGGTTTAACGTTTATTCTGGTTGATGGTTGTTGATTAGTTGATCCACGGGTTTTTATTAAAGTCTCTCCTGTGGTTCTGGAGGTCAGGGCGGGCTGTTCTGAGCTGGGTCCGACCCTGGAAAGTGCTAAAATGGCATCATGTTCTACCCTAAAATAAAAACAGACCTTCATCACTTAGTCACTAACGCTCCTTATTTACACCCACCACTGTGATCTGTATAAACTGGTGGGCTGGCCTTCCCTTCACACCTAAGGACTTGATCACTGGTTTCATTTCTGGGCGAGACACCTCTCTGTCTGTCTGTCTGTCTGTCTCTTCTTCACTTTGCCCATAATAAATATCACACTGGGTCTGGAGTTTATATTGAGCTCATTATCCCCAATACCTCTTTTATTTTTGGCTGCAAATCACCCTTAACATCTAATTTAGCCTTTAGATCTTCATCAGGTGCTCCTGTTGACCACCTAGATTACTCTTATTTAAATCTTTTCATAGATATATTTATTCCTTCTTACATTAGTTTGTCCGTATTCCTGCATGCATTTGTATTCTTGCAAACATTCTCTAATTCCTCCATAAGAATTGTCCTAATGCCTTTTGTCTTATTTATTATGCTGTTATTTGCTCTCAGTTTTCTCAAATGTAAATGTTGGTTTATGTTGCTCTATCTCTAAGACATCTCCTTCAGGTCATGTTTGTAGATAAGAACATGTCCTCAAACACTTAAAATAAAGCTAAGCTATAACCAGTTTAAACCTTTACGGTTTGAAAGTTTCACGTTTTTCCAACTGTCTGCAGCGATTTGACTCCACGTCCAGCGCCTTCAGCAGCTCGTCGTCTGTGAAAGACTCCATAGAAAGCAGTCTGGGTAATTATCATTTGCAGATTAAACCTTTTCTTTTAGTTCCATTTCAGATGAAAAGACTAAAAGAGAAGGTATCTTTTAAATGTTTCACTTAAAGGGGACATATTATGACTTTTTTCTTTAGTTATAATAGTTTTATGATCTATAGAAAACATGTTTATGAAGGTGTCTCACATAAACTGATTTCATCTGTTTTATTCTCGACATTTTCAGTACCTTCCAGAATGAGTCGTTTCAGGTCTCTGTCGCTTTAGAAAAACAAGCTGGCGCTGGCCACGCCCACCCAGCCAATTATTATTAGCTGAGAAGCTCCCAGATCTGGGAGGAGCTTAGGGTAGAGCTGCTGCTCCTCCAGCAGCAGCTCTCTCTTGCACGTGAGAGATCTATTCTATTTTCCCCATTTGTGACATCACAAACAGGGACGTTTTGCAATGGCTTCTTTTAGGCACATAATTCTTTAAACCACTTACAGCAAATGGATGGATGTTTCCTTTATTATTATGTGGAGTGTTTATAGAGGCAGTAGAGAGCCACATGGCAGCACAAAAGGATGCAAAAGGTGAGTTTTGCATAATATGTCCCCTTTAACTTTAACATTTATTTCTTATTGTAGAAAGACGATCATAAATTAAAATTTCCTTTTTGTTCTTCTGAGGAAAACGTCCATAAAAACACAAAGGAAACCAGGAAATAACTTCCCTGAGCATTCTCTTTATTTCCTCCTGCTAAATAACAAACCTCCATGTTGTTTTCTTCTGACTCTCAGACTCTGTCACCTTGTCCGGGGACGAGCATGAGCTCGGGAAGGTGTGTGTCCGGCTGAGCTATCAGGAGGATCTGGAGCAGGTGTGGATCACCCTGGTTCAGGTAAGGTTACATACTGTGTGTAGGTGGGTGCCTCCAGTACAAAAAGCTGCATTGTGCTTCCCTGCAGCCTGCCTCAATGGACTCCTTGTATGTCCAGAATAAAGGCTGTTCTCAGTGCTCTGGCTCAGACGCTCAGGGGAAAATGCTTTAAGGAACAGAGCTGTCCTGATTGATCTTAGAGCTCAGGAAGTGAGTGCACTTAAAGAGCAACATTTAGGCTGCAAATTCTGTGTTTAGAGCTTTAAAGCTTAAGTAGAAAGATGTGCAGTAATTCCTCAAAGAGGGATGAAAGGCACTTTTCTTTTTTCCCTGGGGAATGGGTGAGTGCAGGATTCAGACTGACCATGTTGACCAACAGCCTTTGGGGTTGCACCAACATGCTACTTCTTGCAAAAGAGCACTTTAACTTATAGTCATTTAACTTTCTTTTCAGTGTTCAGACCTGAACCTTCATCCTGATGAAGCAGAGCCACAAAGGTTTGGTTTCAAAGGGATCCTCACCATCCCCAAACCTATCCAGTTCAAGAGCTCGGTCAAAGAGCTCAGCCAGGTACTGCTGCTCAACAGTGAACCACTTGTATCAGATGCATTTATGCTCTAGCTGATCTTTACTTGATTTGCTTTGCATATTCAGGACGTTTCCTTCATGGAGACCTTTGTGTTTGCGCTGCGACTCCAGCAGTTACAGTGCAGCGCCTTGGTGCTGCGGCTGCAGACGCACAACCCCAGGAAACGCACCGCGGCGGAGTGTGTCCTGTCTTTGAGACAACTTGGTCCTGAGGAGTCAGAGCACTGGCTCGACCTCAACCCTCCATCCAAATCCTCGGTAGGAGCTGGGAATGTGCTTCAGTGTACCGTATGTTCACATAATGAGAAATCTATTTCCTGATTCTGGACAAATGATCCATTTTAATGAAGTTTTCTTTAACTTTATAAGGTGTTACAGTAATTTTCCAAAACAGGTCAAATTAGGCTGGAATTTTACATCTTATTTTTTTGCTATTACCTCTCAGGCTGTGGTTTTTTACCCACCCTGTGCACAAACTGGCTCAATCAATGAGGGCTTCATAAAACTGTTACCACGCTGCATCGTAGCCAGCTGGTTTGCACCAAACTGAACAAGCTAAACTTGCAAAATCTGCATAATCACAAAGGAAATCTCTGAGAAATGAAGGAACAGGTTTTATTGGAGAGAAGAAACCAAAGATGGAAGAGATGCAAAGTAGGTCAAACCTCAAACCATTTCACCAGCACAGAGTGGTTTTGTTGATAAATGGACGTCGTCTAGCCAGTAACAGTAAACTCTGAGCTGTTTCTATTGGAGATCAGACGGTGAATCATCGTCAGAATCTCAGAGGGGCAATTTAATTCACTCGGTACCCATCTGCTGAACACAAAAGAACAAAATGGTCCAAATTGTTGTTCCAGTGGAAGCTCTCGGGCTGAGATGGACGAAACTTCCAGTGTTTCAAAAAAATCATGAAAGAGCATTTTTAAAAGAACCTGAATGGTGAAAATGGCTTTGAGGCCATCATCAAAAGGCTTTGTGGTGAGAAATCTGATTCCACTTTTTGATCTAATTTGTTTTTCAGGATGATTGAATAGATGTAAATTATGCTCAACGCCTTTGAAAAGAGCCTGATGAATGCATCCTGACATTTCACATTAAAGGACAGAGATCAGATCTTCACTCAATAGACTGACTGATAAAACATTTCACTAATCACTCTTCCAGCACAGAAAACATCTGCACGTCCATCTCTAAAGCCCTGGGCATCATTCCCCTGTTTTATTTGAGTTTTTAGAGATTAACCTTAAAGACAAAGTTCACTGAGAAACCGTTTTTTACTTATTTTTGAAATATGATTGGTCACTCTGAGTTTCACATTATCTTGCTGTTTGAACCGGGCCTATAGGGTTCTGAGATGAGTAGACCAGACCTGAGCTGAAGAAACCCAGCCCTCTGCTTCTTTACACAACCACGTACTCAGAGTAAAGCTCCTCCTCCTCATCAAAAGAAGTCAGCTGAGGTGATCAGACCAGATCTGGCACTTCTGTAGGTTTTTTGGGCACATCTTACAGAGGAGATCCATTCAGTGGAACACCTTGGGATCCTCCAGGAGGAGCTGGAGAGCATCACTGGGGAGATGAAAGTCTGGAACCTGAGACCTACCACTAAATACCTAAAGATTAAGACACATCTGTCATGTTTCTACAGATGTGCCACTCTGAGCTGCAGCTCAGCACCTGCTTTCAGCCAGTCAGTGGACGCATCCAACTCAAGGCCCTTGCAGCCCAGAACCTCCCACCATCCTCCTCCCCACTCTCCCAGGGTAGGTACATTTGTGTTTTTGGTAGTTTCACTTCATCATTCACATTCCTAACCGTCTCTCTGGCTCCTCTTCTGCAGCATTTTTTGTCAAAGCGGAGCTACACCAGTTAGGCCAGGTGGTGATGAAGAGGAAGACTCGAGTGCTGAAGGCATCAGGAGGTCAGTGTCGATGGGAGGAGACTTTTCACTTCCTCTTGACCTCCTTGGAGCACCCCTGCTCGCTGTCAGCAAGACTCTACAGTCGCAGCTCCGTCAGGAGGAAACAGTGTCTCGGACAGGTGAGCCCATACGCGTCCTAATGAAGACTTCTTACACCTGTTATCTGATCACGCAGAGTCATTTTCAGCAGATCTGGTTAGAAGTTGCCTGGTATGGATCTGTAGAGTAAAAGGGGTGAGGAGTCAGTGGGACTTTGTGAGCAGCTTTTGCTTCATGGTTGGGTTTGTTCTCCAACAACGTTTAGATCATTAAGAGGGAAAAATTCAATCTGTGTGAGTGCCAAGTTCCAAAGTTTTCCATCAGATGCAGGATGGCTTACTCAGTTGTGGATGCTTTGAGTAAATCACTAAAGCCCTAGCATTCTGTGTGAGGAGCAGTGATGGAGCCAGTTGGTTGGATCTGGTCAAAATTCACAATCTCACATGATTTTACAGAATCTCATCTCAGATTATGTGATGAATAACTCTCAGCTACTATAATGGAAAATTGTTCCTCCATATCTGTAAAACTGACAGAGTCCTAGAACCCCCCAAGGTGCTTTACAACACAATGATTCCTTCATGCACACCCTGGTGGTGATGAGTTACAATGTAGCTACAGCTGCCCTGTGGCTCACTGACAGAAACGAGGCTGCCGTACCCCACAGACATATATACGTAGACGCCGCCATCTTGAATGGGTCTCCATTTGCCCCCAATGCATTTATTTCTACTGAGGAAGGTGCTTACACAACTAAAAAAAACACACTTTATTATGCTTTTTCACAAAATCAGACATGTGGTATGGCATGATAGTTTAAATATAAAAATAATTAAATAAAATAAACAAAAAAATTAAAATATGAAATCCCAACAGATAGGCTAGAAAGTCACAGAAAAGTCCCCCGTGATCTGTCTTCAATAGTGTGCCGGTTGTTGCAACCGTAGGCTGTAGAAAAAACGGGCATAGTTGCTCATGCTGCATTGACTGCAGTTGGGTTTGGAGAGTGAGGGACCCATCCAATATGGCGGCGACGCTGTTACACTGTCCAGCGTTGAATGGGGCGTTTACATACACTGTACACTGGTGCCACCAGTCCCTCCAACCACCACCAACAGGCAACCTGCAGCATTCTGATTACGGGGTGGACACTTAACTCCTCTGCCACCGCCACTGGGTGGGTCTCCATGGGAGCGGGGGGAGAGGGGGCAGATTTTTTTTCAAATGTGAAAAACTGTGAGACTTCAGGTCACCGGTTCGGACATACTCCAACTGCAAAGGCCGTATTCTGCCCACAACATGCAGAGGGGGCTGAGAGACTATTCCTGTATAGGGTCATCTCTGTCTCCACTGGCTCAAGAAAATCACTTAAAAGTTTGACAAAGTTGCTTATCTTTGATGTGGTTGACTTCAAGAGTCCAGTGGTTGTAGATGTACATCCCATAAAACCTTCTGAGAGTTTTAATGACACCCACCCAAAGGTCTACATTATTCTAATAGATGAGGAGGGTTGGCTCTTACAACTAATAGCAAAGTTTAGTGAAAGATGTAGCCTGATTGGAGTGTGTGTTATCAAAGACTCTCAGCTACTAACAGCTACTTTTTATAAGCTTGATTAGCTGTTCTTGAATTGGACTGACTCCTAAAGGTAGACATTCACCCCATGCAGAGTTTTTAAAATGTCTCTAGAGGTTTCTGAGGTCACTGGCTAACTATAGAGAAGCATAAACGATCTCTGTTTGCCTCAGGTCCAGCTGAGCTTTGACAGTCCCATCCCAGAGGCCCTGGAGCAGTGGAAGGACACGATGGCTCACCCAGAGAAGGTGGTGACAGCATGGCACAGACTGAGCCCCCCCTGAGCCCCTCCTCCTGACTCTAAACAACACAAACGTCATGATCTGGCAGGTTCGGCTAAGCCTGCTTACTTTTCCAATCGGCTCGTCCACGGTCGAGTACGCTGAGGGGATGTTTACGGACAGGACTGTAAACCTCTGAGCACGCTCCTAACATCCCAGAGGACTGATGACAGGTTTTCTGTTGTACATAAAGGTGTTGAACAAACTGTAGGTGCTGTACATAAACAATAATAGTATAAACACACCGTTTCCCCTGTAGTGTACTTGATAGGTCACATGCTCTGCTTTTAAATGATCATTTTGTTTAGTTAGAGATCAGTTTATGAGCGGAGAGAGTGATCTTGCAGCTGAGCTGAAGGATTAAATCCGGTACAATTCTTTTATTTTTACTGTCAGACTGTCTGAGAAATATCACAGGGGAGATCTGAGCTTTATTTAGGGGGGTTGTGAGAAGTGTTTCTGATTATTCAGCATACTCTCAGGCTAGAGAAGCATGACAGGATTTGGACTGGGGAAGCTGAAGTTGAGACCACGATGAACAGAGATGTGAATATTTGCCACGTAAATATTTATATTATAATATAAAAATGGATTTGGTAATAATTGTATAGGTTTGGGTTGTTGCTGGTGGCAAAGATTCTCCATAATTATTCAGCCTTGCTTTGTTGCATCCTCATCTGTGAGTCACAGAAGCATCTGAGAGAGTGTGTCGTCTGCAGATGAAAACACTGACTCTGCACATTTACCCTAAACAGCACTTTATGTTTATGCTTTTGTTAAGATTTCATTTGCATAATTTACTTAAAAATAAAAGTTTATGCCTTTTGGAAATGTGTGATGTTTTGTATCAGAGCTCTTCAATGCCGGAAGTGAAGGTGTCAGATTCAAATAAACTTTATTAACTCCTCTGGTAGACTCCCCTGGGAAATTCAGGTTTCAGCCATGGTGCATCAACAGGAAAGAATAGTTTCAAAAAGAGAAAAAAGAAGCACAAGAATAAGAAACACTGGCAGCAGTTTTAGCATTTCTTATCAGCTTCATTCTTATTTTACTTCTTGCACAGTTTAAACACTAAAGACCAAGTTCACCCAGAAACTGGTGTTATTTTTGAAATATGATTGGTCACTCTCCTGAGCTTTGTGGATATATGCTCTCTGTCGCCCCCTCAAGGCTTGCTGCGTAACGTCGTATCTGCTGCTTGAGGGACGCAAACATTATTAAAAAGCTGAAAAGGTTAAATGTTATTATCTTACATTAATATTTTTCTAATGTAAACATGATTTTTACATGATGATTACATTAAAGTTGACCCGTTGTTTCCTCAAATGAATGAAAAAGGCAAAAAAGAACAAACTTCTGTTTTTGTTCTGCATAAATAATCAGTCCTGGATGGCATCTTTACCTATTGAACAACAACAAACTTGAGTTAAACATCAGTGTTTGTTTCCTGAGAGGGAAGATCTCCGTTTCACACGATGAGACGTGAGATTATCCGACATGTTCCGTGTAACCAGCTGGGAACTCTCAAACACACCCAGAGAACAATAAGTCTGTGGACTAAGAAAACAGTCCTGCGGGTGTTTGCGTTTGAAGAGTGTGTGACCAGGACAACCGAGCGCCCCACGCGGGTCGACCTGCGTCAGAGCTTCTCATATCCTGGCACGCATACACGTCATCTTAATTTGGCAGAATGTATATTTGATTAATGGTTAATGTTACACAGAGGGAATACCAGACACACCTTCACCCAGTCGCCTCTCGTCTCAGAGAGCCATCACGCATGCTCACTTAGGAAACTGCTGCTGCATAACAAAGCATGATTTTAGTTATTCAGTTATTGCTCGTCCTATTGACATTACACATTCGTTTGGCTGTTTGCCACCGTCCTGTTTCCTGATTACTGCCAGCTTGTGTGCACAAGTTTCCTCACCCTGGAGACATGGCAGCGTTTACAGGAATCCTGAGGCAGAGAGGAGGGATCGTCTTAAAAACTCTCCTTTGTTAAGATTCACACTGCAAATGGCAAAAGTGGGAACTATTGGAGGATCATGAAAAAGGCTTCAAGAAGTATAGAAACAAAATGTCCCAAAACGAAAGAAAGAAATCTGAAAGACGTCGTCAAACATCTAGTTTAGGTCTAGTTTTCATTCCAAGCCACTTCAGAAAAGTGGTGCGCTTCAACAGTTTAGGATTCCCAAGTAAATTGTTTCCTGACATTGCAACGATTTTTATTCAACGTCTGGAAATTAAAATGTCTAACTTACTTATTTTAAAAACATGGTCCTTTTTTCGTTCAGCTGCTGGTGGGATAATGTTTTCATCGAGCATCCGTATCCGTTCATCCTTCCGTTTCCTTTCACTTATCCAACATTAGGTCCGGGAGGGAAGCCCACATCCTTTTTCCCGGCTCTTTTCCAGCTTCTCCTGGGGAATCCAAGGATTACAGAGGATGTGTAGGATGCCTCCAGTTATTTCCTCTTTGAATAAATTTTAGGGGCTGCTTGGTGGTGCAGTTGGTAGTCGTGGGTTCGATTGGAGCTAGCATGGATGCCCATGCATGTGTGCGTTTTCTCCAAATACTCCAGTTTTTCACACACAGAACAAAAAAAGCAAATGTCAGGCGAATTGGAAACTCTAACTGGTCCCTAGTTGTTAGTGAGTGGTTGTCTCTGTGTGTGATGGACTGGACACCTTTGGCATATTTGGTCCCAGTGGAAAATGTTTGTGTAGGCCAAAGCACGCAATGTATTGTTCAAAGTATGGCCCTAGCACGCACTAAACAGTAATAATGAAGGCTTTACGTGCATCATAAACAGAAACATACAGCATCTGGTCTTTAGTGCTGATAAGAGATGCTTCCTCATGAATGGAGCTGTCCACCAGCTTGGCTCAGTGACCACGCAGCTGGCACTCCCACCCAGGTTTGTTAGCTTTTAGCTGATTTATGTAATAGTTGATTATTTAGTTAGCAGCTTAGGTCAGAATTTGATAAATAAATGTGAGAGGGAGGCTACGAGCTGAGAGGACAACTTCATTTTAAACACCCACCTGGTCATGATAGCACTCTTAAAAGCATGTGCATATCAGTTTGTGGAGTAACTTTGTGGAACGGCCTGGAAGATTTAAAATTTAAGGAGTACATCCTAAATGAGTATGAAAAATTTAGTTGGAAAAACAAAAGCAAGATGTGTGAAATTGTGACTTTTTCAATTATGTTAGTATGTGTATGCATGAACAGTTACACATATACATATAAAGGGATAAGAATATAAAGAATTGGACATGCATTGGCATATGTATTGATAATTATTTTAAGAATTTACCTTTTATTGTGGTTAAGAAAGTGAAATGAAAAATTAGGACAGGGCTGGATAAGCTGCTGCTTCTTCCTGATCCCCTTTTGAATGCATTTTAGTTTTGATTATAGTTTTGATTTAGTAGTTTTTTGGTGATATTATGTTTTTTTAACATGTTTTTTCTTCTGTTTTCATTGTTTGGATATGATTTTACGTGTTCAAAATAAATAAAAAAGAGTACAAGATAGATACATGCAGCCATTATTCATGATGACACATGATGTTTAGTATGAAACTTGATGTGCTTCACGTCACATCTGGAGTAAAAATATCTCTGCATTTCAGAAACTTCAGACATGGTGATGGTGTAATGGTCTGGAGCTGCTTTGCTGCTACAGGACCTGGAACCAGTGGTACCCACAGAAAACTTCCATGGGGGGCCAGTGAACATTTTGGGGTGGCACCCCAAACTGGTCCCTGTGCTAACTCTATGGAGAGTTTAGCCTGTAGCTGCTCACTGCATTTCTCATTCACTGTTTTCTATTAAAAAACAACAGGCTTATGCATCCAACACATGTAGCTCCAATTTGAGAAACACAAACATTTTACAAAAAAGACAAAATTTTAAACAATTATTTCCATTATTATCATTTTAAAGTAATAAAACAATTTAATTTGCTTGTTGCTGTTTCAACAAAAACACCAACTAAAGCTATTGGGACTTGTACTTGTTTTGAAAATACGAGCCTCAGTGACATGCGAAAAATTTTTATTAAATAAATTATTTGTTAAAATACATTTTTAATGGCTTTAGCATTTATGTCTTGATTAAAGAAGATGAAAGTATGGTTTGTGTGAACATGAATGGGATTTATTAACAGGGGTGGGGTGGGGGTGTCTTCCCTGGGGGGGCCAGTGGGGTGTCCAACAATTTTCTAGGAGTGCCCATGTAATTGACCGTGAATTCTCTTACAGAAGGAAAATTCCTGACCTTTGACCTTAAACAGGCCGCTCACGCTGGAAAACTCTCCAAAGTGGCTGAATTCAAACAATTCTTGATATAATCAGAGAGTTAAAGTGTCACAGTAAGTAAATGATAGGACATCCGTCTCCTGGGGTTTATGAGTATGTCCTTGGAAAACATGGTTACACTTCTGCGCTGGAAGCACTAATACAGGAAGTACATTAATATTTTAACACAACACATGCTGCATTAGAGAGGGCTTCTTGTCCAGGAAAGATTATGGGAAGACAACATAAAACCACGTTCTGGTGAAGAAACTCCTCCAGCAGTCATGACCTGTCCCCAATAGAGAGGGTTTTAAACTAAGCAACAAAAACGGACAACAACTCATTCAGCTGCACATCGTAAAAGGTGTTTCAGAAAAATTGGTTCAAGATAACCTCAAACCCAAGTCCTCGCTGCCAGAACATCAACAACTTAAGACAGAATGGAAACATCACAAAGCCATAGACCCTTCTGTGGCCTCTGCCTTTTTACAGAAGTCACTTATTTTTCTTTTTAATTTACTTACTGATCTGGGAACGTGCACCACAACAGTGTGAAATAAGAGCAACATACACATTCTACAAATTGGAACAGTAAATTCTGCAGAAAGTGGCTCTTAAATTCTATATCTATTCTACATTCATGTTTTTTATAAATGTTTGTTTAGTCATTGTGCTTTACAAATACATTATTATTACTATTTAACTATTCTTATTATGTTGTAATTATAAAGGGTGTCAGTGCATGAGTATATTGCGATGCTCTTATTGCAATTTGTCCATTAATCTAATCTAAACACATCAAAAACAAGCAGATAGAGTGTGAACAGGGCGCGGTGGCTTTTGGTGTGGATGAGGTTTGATTGAAAAAAGCAATTTGTATTCACAACAAAAAACATTCAACAGCCTCTGTGGCCCCACCCCTAGAATCGCTAATACCACGCAGGAAGGTCACAGTCAGGATTTGAACCTTCAACCTACTCGCTGTGAGACAACAGTGCAACCATCTGCACTATCATGCAGCTAAGCTCAGGTTTAATTTGAAAAATGCTTTTTAAAACAACTGAACAGGCATTTTGATCATCACCTTTTACACAACTGTAATTTAAATGTTTTAATAAATTACTGTATGATGTCAATACTTCTAAACACTTTTACCTTTTTTCCCCAAAAAACTTCACATGCAGCTTTCTTTTTCTTAGATAAAAGTGGCTTCTTTGCTGCCCATTTTGACAACAGCCCCTCATCCAAAAGTCTCCTCACTGAGACTGATGCACTCTCTCATGCCTGCTGGTGGAGCTCTGATCCTGCACCAGGACCAGCTTTAGGAGACGACCCTATGCTGCTGGACCTTCCTCCAGTTTTCTCCACAAATCCAGTAGAAATGTGGGTTTTCAAGGAAGTTTGCTGTTGATTGCATTTCATCTGCTTTCTCCAGAACATTCTAGAGTTTATGCCAACCGAACAGAGGTGAAACTGAGTTTATGTTTAGCACGGCTGCTGCGGGGGTCGCGGTTCTACCACAAGTCTCATTAAAGTTTACATCTGAAGAACTCTTGCTCTGCCTATTGGCTGCAGCTGCTGCAGAGCAAAAGTGCAGCCGTCGGTCAGCAGCTGCTCCCCTTTCATCCAAATTGGATCAAAATGTAAGCAGGATACTCACTGCTGTTTCATTGCTACGATCCAAATTCCTCACATACCAAAAGCGATAGACTGAGTCCCAGCTGGTCTAAAACACAACACGCCTGCTCCACGTTGAGTTTCTGAAGGAGTCGGTGCGCCCTCGTGTGACAATGAGCAGGAAAGGCTGTTTTATTACTCAATCTGGTTGTTCAGAGGGTCAAAAAGGGAGCGTTTAAGGGTGTGAGCATAGTGACGCAATCACCATCCACACTTAAAACAGCAGAGGAGAGAACAAGAGAAGTCACACACTGACGAGCATGGACACAGACATGAAAGTCAGCATTCTGAGAGAGGGCTTCCTGGTGAAGAGGGTGAGTGATTTAATACGCCACAAACAGCTTTATTTAAAGAAAATACACAGAAGTTCTGATCATTTATAATTTGGTGTACCAAGGGCCACGTTGTTCACAACTGGAAGGCCCGCTGGTTTGTGCTGATGCCAGACAAGTTGCTTTATTACAAATATGAAGGAGGGAAGAGAGACTCGGCCCAGAGAGGGAAGATCCTGCTGAAGGACTGTGTGATCACATGTCCTTACCTGGAGTACGAAAACCGGCCGGTGAGTGATGGAAAAGCACAAACTCACACATTTTTATCCAAATACGTGTGAAGTATATCTAAAACATGTAAAACATACATCTCTGACCTGTAAGCTATTTTAGCTTCTAACCTGCGCGTAAAGGTGGCTCCGCACCCTTTTCAAGAACATTCCTAGCCTCAGGTTCCTGCTGTGTCCTAACATGACCTCCATCATCCACTTGGAAGAACGGCTCGCCGTCTGTTCTCGGCTAAAGTTGAAATCTCCTCTTTGTGCTTTTCGATAGCTGGTGTTGAAACTGCAGACGAAACACGGGGTGGATCATTATTTGGAGGCTTGTTCCAGAGAGGAGCGGGATGAGTGGGCTGCAGATATCACAGCTGCCGTCAACCAGCTAAAGACGAGCGATGGTGAGAAAACGAGGAACGACACAGATCCTGCTGAACGACGCAACATCAACCTGGGGTAAACATTGCTTCTTTATTATGTGGGACTTTTTAAAATGTCTCTCCACATTTAACCCTCTTCTGTGTTTTTATTCTCTCTTACAGGAAAGTGTTGGACTCCATGTATGACGTCCACAGTGGCATTAAGCTGAGCAACCTTGTGGAGCAGGGCAGCACTTACAGCAACTGTTTTTCAGGTGAATCATCGTTTTTTTTACACCTAACCAATGTTCTGGTCTGTGATTACACACTATACACTGGGAAATGTATATAATCTGATTATAATTTGTCACTCTGAGTTTTTCATGCAGGCTGAACATGAAAATAGTCTCCTGCACCTATCTCCTGCATTAGCTTCTGATAGAAAATAGACAGTGAAACTCTAGGATTAGAAAATCCTGACAGATCTACGTCACACTGTCACTTAACATTCATGGACTCACCCATCTTGGCTCACGACGGGGAAGGCTGTTGTTGGTTTAGTGTCCAGGAAGCAGCAGAGAACGTCTCGGCTAGTAGAAGCTAACGTTAGCATTAGCAACTCCACCACACAGCAGAACTCCTCCAGGCTTGTGTTATTTGTGGAGATAAAACATCAATGTTGCAGAGCAAACAGAGTCAGAGGTAGAGTCGTGTTGCTGTTAGCCAATCAGAGGAGAGATGTCCAAATATCAGGAAATAAGAGTCAAAATCCTGCGGACTTCTAAGTCCTAAAACAGGTGCACCGGAGTTTTTTTTCCCAGGGAACAACTTAAAAGGCATTTTATGTAAAAAAAATATGAGTAAAGTTGACCTTTAACAATAATGTTAATTGAACAAAAATTAAAGGACTATATTTTCTTGACTAATTAGGCGCATGATGATGACATCACAATGAGTTTATGGAGAGATTTGTGGGTTCCACTGGAGACGTAGATACATTTGCTTTAGAATCAGTGGGGAAAGACCTGATGGCCGTTGATTGTGTCCCTGCAGGTTCAGCAGTGGTGGACTGGCTGGTGTTCATGCAGCTGGTTCTGACCCGTGTGGAGGCCGTAACTCTGGCCTCAGCTCTGCTGGAGGAGGGCTTCCTGAGGACGGTTGGCCTGAAGAGCGTGGAGGGCCTCCGCACCGCTGGACTCAGCGGGCAGTTCCTGGACGACTCCACTGCCCTCTACAGCTTTGTATGTGTTTACTGTAATTACGTTAGTGTCTTATTGCTGCTACTTCCACCATTTTTACAGATTTTCAGCCATAATCTCACGCATGACAGCTTTTTCTGATCATAATTTCATTTTTAATGTTCGCTCTCTCTTTCAGTCTGAAACTATGAAGAAGAGAGGCAGCGTGAAGGCTGAGAAGTCTCTGTCTGCAGTGGAGCTGAGTGGGAAAGTGATAAGGAGAGGGTATCTACTCAAGCAGGTAAAAACACTATGGTATGGCTATTTGTAAAGTCAGACTCATAATTTAACAGCAGTATTTTGGGTTAATTATTCTGTCAGTTAATTTTTCAAAGTCATATTTTCACCACGTTATTCATACATTTATAAATGTTAAAGATCCAAACTAAATATTTAGTTAGCAAGTTAAATAATTCATTTACAGTTAAATATTTATGTTACAAACTAAATATTTACGTCATATCTAAATATTTAGTTTGCAACATAAATATTTATTTTAATAACTAAATATTTAAATTAGAGTTAAATATTTAGTTTACAAACTAAATATTTATTTTCCAAAATAAATATTTAGATCCCAGCTAAATCTTTATTTTAGGGCTAAACCTAAATATTGATTTTGCAAACTAAATGTTTAGCTCTAAAATACATATTTAGTTAGTAAAATATGTTTTACAAACTAAATATTTCGGTCTGACCTAAATATGTAATTTGTAAATTAAATATTTAGCTGGCTAACTAAATATTTAGTTTGGATCTTTAACATTTATAAATGTATGAATAACGTGGTGAAAATATGACTTTGAAAAATGAACTCTAATTTTTTTCTCTTATGACAGGATAAATAACCCAAAATTTTGCTGTTAAATTATGACTCTTTGACTTTACAAATGGCACCCCATAAAACACATAATCAGGGATAATTATTATGATGATAAAGAGTCGGTTTGGAGGGAAATTTTTTAAAGCTCTTGATGATTTTTTTCTGCAGGGCCACAGGAGGAAGAACTGGAAGGTGCGACTGTTTGTGCTGCGTTCAGAACCCGCCTTCCTCCACTATTATGATCCCACCAAGGTGAGCTCTTCATCCGTACTACAAACTTAAGATGATAAATGTTTCCAGTTCACTAAAAATAATAAACAGGCATTTCCAGCTGTTTTTCTTTGCCCCTGCTGCAGCCATTACTCATGATGAACTCATCATCACAACATTTCCTCTGCATGTCTGACTCCGTCTCTTGTGTCACCCACCAGGATGACATCACTCCTGTTGGCGGTTTCTCCCTGCGCGGCTGTCTGGTGTCGTCTCTGGAAGATAACGGCGTTCCTTCAGGTGTGTCTGCTCCTGCAGAATTGTTAATGAGATGATGTCATCTGTCCTGTTGAAGGCTGTTAAAGGCAGGAGATTGTAGAGGATCTCTGTTGGGTGTTGTGCTGACATCACTTTCCCTTCTGATGCAGGAGTCAAGGGCAACATTCAAGGCAACTTATTTAAAATCATCACTAAGTCAGACGTGCATTACTTCATCCAGGCTGCGACTCACCAGGACAAGATGGAGTGGATCGATGCAATCAGACAGCAGACGTAGAGCTGCTGATTGGAGGGGGGTCGGGTTCATCATGAGGCTGACAAACTGATGATGCTTCAGAGGTTGAAACATTTCTACTTGTCTGTGTTTTGGTTCTTTTGGCTCATTTGTTCTGATGAATCCAGATTAGGACAGGAAGTGTTAGAAGCCCAACAGTTGTAGCATTGTATTTTTATATTTGAGTCATTGTATTTTGTGTAATAAAAATATTTGTATTTACAAAATTGTTATTTTTTATTTATTGAGTTTAACCCTTTGGGAACATTTTTGCTAAATTCAAACAACTTTAGACTCGAATCATGAGAAAATGATGTTTTCAACAAGTCTATGCAATTTAAAATGTATATTTTTATGGACTTTGAGACTAATTTATATTTAAATAAATGATTTATTTACAAGTCAACCACTCAGTTTTCATGGCTTTAGTCTTCATTCTTTGGATTGTGGCTGAAAAACTTAAAAAATAGAAACATTTGACTAATAATAATAATAATAATAATAATAATAATAATAATAATAATAATAATAATAATAATAATAATAATAATAATAATAATAATAATAATAATAATAAAATCATTGCTTAGGTACTTTAATGATTTTATTAAATTAAATACTTTCTCTTCAACATGTAGTTTTATGTATTTTACAACATTTATTACTTGTATGTATGTATTAAAGAGTTTTATCAAAGCGGTTTCAGTCAAATAAAGCCTCAAATTAAAAATGTATTTAATTCAAATAACCACAGTTGTCATAAAACTGTATAAAACTGTATATTTATGCTTGTTATTGTCTGGATTTGGATTTAGATGTAACAATAAATCGCCATAATATCCATTACCAAATTGTTTCTTTTCCAGGCCCAAATCTCTATCATTGGATGCCAGATTATAAATTAGGCTGCAAAGGCATGAACTCATTTTGGGATTTTTGGTTCATATCATTTTCCGTGACTTTGGAAAACTTCCACAAAAATACATTACAACATTCAACTTGAAGCTATAACGGCAAATCTGCAAAACAAGTTAGCTTAAAAAATGTTTTTCATGCCTCTTACCAACATGGTATAGCAATAAATATATTGTGGAGTATTTTTTAACAGGAAGTGTGGTTGAAATAAGTCTCCACCCATTGTGTTACTCACCCTTTAAATCACTCACAGGATGTTGGACTTTATTCACTAGAACTGGTGTTTTTAAAGCTATGATGATTTTTGTGCGACTGCAGTTTTAAATATTTGACCATACTCTTTCACCGCTCAGTTTTTGCATATTAACTCTTCCCTTTGCAGTTACCATGGTGACCCCTAATGACCCACTGCTAGCAATATTAACATTTGTGCTAACCACTGTTCATATATCAACCCCAATGCGTTTCATCGCACTTTAGATCACAGCAAAAGTACAAACTTGTCACTAGAATTTACAGAAAAGCTGAACTTTTGAGGAGAACCCTTCATTCTGACATTTTTGTGATATTTTTGCCCTGAGCGACGATTTCTCGCAACAAAAACAGTACGATTACAAGCAGAGACTGGTAAAGGTATTAGTAAGTTTTTTATCTCAGCCATCAAACCTGAGCTTCAGGCGCTCCCAGTCAATCACAGACGGACGCTCCCATTCAGCGAGCTGAGTTGAGCTTTTATCTGAGTGACTCACGCTGAGCTGGTGTTGTTTTAGAGCCCGTTGCCAGAGAAATCAAACAGCACAGCACTCCAGTAATGTGTGCTTCTCTGCAAGGGGATTTTAGAGTCTATAACACTCGTGCATTTGACCTCAAAGCAGAAAACAGCAGCACAAAACAATAACAAAACTGATTTATTGCAATGAATGAAGGTTTATGTGAAACATTCCCCTAAATGTGGAAAGGGTTCATCACACAAACCTGAGAGGGCTTTTAAAGGCTGAATGCCTCCAGCTTTGTGGTTAATCAAACATTAAATGAGGAATAAACATACAACATTGCATGCACTGTATTGGTTTACTCGTTACAGCTGTTGTGGCTTTTAACAGGAACATTCTTGCTTCTGGGTGCTCGTAAATGTAAGTGCTTCCAAAGATTAACTCAGAGAAATCTCTTTTTCCTAAATGACTTATGCAGCACATTTTAGTGGCTCATTACGTCTGTACATGGTATATCCTCAGAGGAGACAATAACGCCGCTTACATCCCTACTCACGTCACATTCCTCGTCAGCATCTTCAAGTCTCCACACGGGTCGTTTTAGCGAAGGCACTTGCAGGATTATGAGACGGATGTAAAAAGAACAAAACAGAAACACATCATCCTCAGAAGTTCTAGTCTAATCTAATGTGGTGTTTGCTGTCACAAGGCGGTCCGGAGTGCGTGAGAAGCTGGTGTTAGGCCACCTTGGTGAGCTGGAGGTCTCCAAAGACCCGTAAGGAGGTGAGGGAGGCGAGATGGGAGAGCCGGTGGGTGAAGCCACACAGGGGCTGACCGTCCACCAAGATACGGAACTGCTGGTGCTCACAGACGATCTCCATCTGCGGGTCAGAGGGCACGCAGAATCAGCTCTTATCAGCCGAAAAAACTAAAGGGGTCAACATGAAATGTCATCTTTAGAGACAGATATCCTACTGACACACTGAAATCTGTTTATCATGGGTAAAGTGTTTTATCATGTGTGATCAGGCTTTAGTCAGCGCTGATCAGCAGAAGGAGACGTCTGCAGCAGTACTAGCGAGAAGTAAAGCTGTTCTTCTAAAAGTACATTTGAAGCTGTGATGAGAAAATCTATGATCGTCATGCTGGTGCAGTTAGAAATCAACAAACTAAAGCCTGAAATACAAAAACTAAACCTTTTTTAGTAGCAGGCAAAAACAGAACAATGATGATAAACAGGAAATAGGTGGAAACAAGTTCGCGAGCTGCATTTATTCAGTGTTTTTCGTGTTCGTGCATGTGTGTTTGGTTGTTTCTGAGATAATAACAAAGCACTGGCCGTATAAGAGCTGGTGTCAGCTCAAATTACTAACAATTCAAACTATGAAGGCTCTGATTTGACCAAAATACAGTGTGTATATCAGAACAAGGGCTTGGACACATTTATCTAGAATTGAATTACTGTGAAACAGTTCAAAAACTACAGGAAATGTCCAGCATTTATAAAAAAGATAAATGCATATGGTTCAAAATCACAACTGTTATTAAAAGGATTTTTAAGTTAATCTTTGTGTGTTTAGTACAAATATTATTACTAGTTATTATTACTACCCCTGAGCTCAAATCCCTGCTGAATGATAACAAGAAAGATGTTATCGCTGGTGACAAAGAGGAGCAGAGAAGAGTCCAGAAGGAGCTCAAACACAAGATCAGAAGGGCAAAAAGATGGCTACAGGAAGAAGTGGGAGGAACAGCTGGGGGAGAACAACACTTGAGGTGCATGGAGAAGACTCAGGAACATCACTGGACATGGTGGGATGAGTGGTGCCAGTGGTACAGTCAAGGGGGATCAGAACTGGGCCAATGAGTTTAATCTGTTCTTCAACAGGTTTGACTCCAAACCACAACATCTGTAACAGGCACCACCACCCCCACTCAGTCAGCCAATCTCCCACTATCCCCTAAACTCACATCATTCACACCTTCTCCCCCCACTGTCAACCCCCCACAGTACCACACCCTCACTCACTCCCTCCTCTCACTAACATCTGACCAGGTGAGGAGAGAACTGATGCGGCTAAAAGCAGGAAAGCTGCCGGTCCTGAAGGAATCAGCCCCAGACTACTGCTGACCAGCTTTGTGAAGTGGTCACACACATGTTCAACCTGAGCCTTCGTCTGGAGCAGGTCCTCATCTTGTGGAAGACCTCCTGTGTGGTACCAGTTCCCAAAACATCACATCCCAGGGACACCACACCACTACAGACCAGTCGCCTTGACCTCGCACCTGATGAAGACCATGGAGAGACTCATCCTCACCCACCTACGCTCCGTGGTATGCCCAGAGATGGACCCACTGCAGTTTGCATATAAACCAAACATGGAGGTGGAGGACACCTTCATCTACCTGCAGCACCAGGCGCTGACTCACCTCAAGATGCAAAAAAGCACTGTGAGAGTCATGTTTTCTGACTTCTCAAGTGCTTTCAACACCATCCAGCCATCATTGCTGCAGCAGAAGATGAGGGGTGCAGGAGTGGATGGACATCTGACTGCATGGACCATCAAATACCTCACCATCAGTACGTGAGGCTGCATAACTGCATGTCTGAGGTAGTTGTGAGTAGTACTGGAGCTCCACAGGGTACAGTGCTCTCACCCTTTCTATTTACCTTCTACACCTCGGACTTCACCAACACCAGCAGCTGTCACCTCCAGAAATTCCCTGATGACTCGGCCATTGTCGGTGTGTCTGAGGGGAATGACCTGGAGTACAGGTCAGTCATCATGGACTTTGTGGACTGGTGTGAGCGTAACCACCTTCGCTTAAACACCAGTAAGACAAAGGAAATGGTGATTGACTTCCAGAGAAACACTCCTCCTCACTCACCAGTAAACATCCAGGGTGCAGATTGAGGTGGTGGATACAGATGCTCTGTATAAGAAGGGCCAAAGCCACCTCCATCTCCTGAGGAGGCTGAGGTCCTTCTGTGCTGGGCTTATAAAAGTGGACATGAAAACTGCTTCACTGAAAATAGGTTTACACAGAAACACACTTCAAAATGGCTGAAAATGATCTATAAATCCTAAAATAAATCACCACCAGAAATAAAAAGCTGGTTTCAAATTTGATTTTGCATGGATTACAAAACTAAAGCACACACATCAGATAACAGGGATAGTATAAGTACCTTGAAGGCTTCTCCAGGTGCAAAGGGAAAGAAGGAGAGGGTGTTTTCACATGGACCCCACTTCCCAGCCAAACAGGCATTGCGTTGGACAGCCTTATCCATGAAGCTGACCTTCATCTGCAGGCCCACATCGCCCTCTGTCTCCTCCTCTTCCTCCTGAGGCTTTGCTGACAGAGTCACCTCGATGCTGCGTCGGCCACACAAACACCAGGGACACATCAACGTGGTGCGGAATACAACATAGATTCTCTGTGAGCTTTGCTCGTCCTCCAGGATTTAACAGTAAAGCAGTGACATCTTGTGGTCTTGCAGTGTTTTGATGAAATATTAAAACATAAAGAATAATCTAAAAAATCATTGTTGGATTGTTTTTGCCACAGAATGCACACAGATGTTTTTCAAACCTAATTTAGTGTCATATTTGTAATTTAAGAGAAAAAAACGAGTTTTGAAGACATTATTGAACTGAGAATTTAACTGAAACTTCTTTCAGCTGCAAAATGAGACACATCTGTTAGAGAATTATTAGTAATGAGGCAAAATTTTAAAAATGAAAATGCTGATTGGGTTTGTTCAACTAAAACCAAATCAAGCACATTGACTTTTTTGCATCAAGGACATTTTAACACACATGAAATTTTTAAAGCTTCATTAAGATAAGGAGGCAAAAAAATTCTCTACTAAATGGATAAAAAGAACAAAAGTGTAGTACCAGCTTTCAGACACTGGAGGGCAGTAACTCCCCATCTTCCCTTCATTTCTAAATGTTGTTGGAAACCAGAGTGTTGTTTTAGTTTCTGCCACCGGAGGGCACAAATTCCCTATTCTTTCAAGGCAACAATACATAGTGTTTGAAAAAAAATTGAGGATGTTTTTCTGCTAAGTAACTCTTGTAAAAGCGTATTTAGAAAAAGAACAAACAGTAAAAGAAATAACTGCTTTTCTATTCTGTTACTGGTTGCTTAACATACAAACTTTTAATTTAATTACTTGTAATCTGATATTTGGTTTGATTGATGCTCACATACTCTGTCTCTAAGGGATTTATATGTATTATTTAGGTTAACTTGATGGAAACACAATAACTCAATCCTCTGGCTTTTGACAATAAGGATTTTTTCCGCTCTCTGCTGGACGAAAACATTTACTACAGGCAGTGTCCATAACAATAAACAAGACAAAACTCAACAGCACTTCCTGCAGGTTTCTTCAAAATAAATTACAAATTAAAATTACTGCAGATTTTAAAAGTGTGTTAATAGCATAGTTGATCTAACAGGAAAGCTAGACCATCTTCACTTATACAAACTACTTAACTACTAAAGCTCAACAGTCTGTTTTGTTTATCTGTGTTCATCAATAAGCTACAACTGGAGCTATTAGCAGCTAGCTACAAAACATAGATACATTTTTTTAAGGCTCTATAAAGATAAGGAGGCTAAATATTCTCTTCTACATAGCTAAAAAAACAAAAGTGTAGTACCAGCTTTCAGACACTCGGGGGCAGCAACTCCCCATCTTCCCTTCTTTTCTAAATGCTGTTGGAAACCAGAGTGTTGTTCTGTTTTTTGCCACAGGAGGGCGCAAATTCCCCTTTCTTTCAAGGCCACAATACATAGTGATTGAAAGAAAATTTAGAGAATGTATTTCTACGTAACTCTTGTAAAAATGTATTTAGACAACAGACCTCCAATTATATTCTGTTACTGGTTACTTAACTAAGGATTTTTTCTGCCCTCTGCTGGATCAAAACTGTTAATACAGACGTTCACAATGCTAAACAAGACAAAACTCAAAAGCACTTCCTATTTTCTAGTTTTAACTTTTAACTTAACTTTTTTGGTTTCTTTTGTGGGAACCACATTGATTGATTGATTGATTGATTGATTGATTGATTGATTGATTGATTGATTGATTGATTGATTGATTGATTGATTGATTGATTGATTGATTGGTTGATTGATTGATTGAATAATTTGCTGTATTTGTGTGCAGCAGCAGTCTGTATTGGTGATTGGTAATGCCTTTTGAAGAACAGAACAGGTGTAAGCACTAACCTTTTAGGCTTCTTGTCAACAATTCCCATAATAACCAGTTTCATTGAAGGCCTCATTCCTCCTTTTATCTCTCCGGTGTACCCATCCTGTAAAGCAACAGAGATTTAGGAGGATCAGACTCAAACCCTGCAGCACCTAGCCGATTTCTAAATGCGGGCTTCTTATTTTTCTGACGTCTCTTATTCATGACTTGTCTCCATCTGGAGCATCGACAGGAACAATAGCTTCATTGATCAGGATATCAAACAATCAGCTGCGCTATCTCCTGTGATATTTAGTCGCCATTGTCAGATGTTCATTTGTTGTTTGCAATGCACGCCAGAACAAACTAAAGCGTGAGGCTACGTACTTGTTCTTTCTTGTCCTGGTCTTCCATTCGTGCGTGATGCAGAGGAGGTTTCTAGCAGTGATACTGAATGAGGACTGATGGTCTCAGCATCCAGCCGGCAAACCCCGCCTGTTGCCTTGGAAACTGGTGATGATGGTGGAGAAAAACACAGAATGAGGAGGGGTCAATGATGGCTAAACTGACACATATTTACCACTACAGATTTTTTTAATGCAAGTGTGGTTTCATGCATCTTTTCACTAAACCCCAGGAGTGTTCTGCCTTTATTTTGCCGAATTGCTGCGTCAGCATTTTCAGTGCAAATCATCCCCGTTACAGGATACGTTCAATGACAATCGCTGACTTCAACAAATTCCATTGTTTGACTTTATCAGGGAACATTTCTATTTTATAAGGAAACATAAAATAATTTATCCGGCAAAAAAGCCTTTTGTATAAATAAATATTTTGTTTAACTCAAACATTTGTGATATAATCAGAAATAATGACCCTGTTTGAAACCAAAAATACATATAGCTCTTTTGTTTATCTACATTTAAGGAGTGATAAAACATTTCCGAGTACACGTGAAGGCATCAATTTAAAAAAAGTGCTGGGATACCACGCCCACTCTGTGACAACCTTTGGCCAATCAGCCGCGGGGAATCAGCTGATTTAGTCACATGACCATCGTTATGTAGCTAGCATAACATCGAGAAAAACGATGGTATCTCTAGTATATATTGTGATTTGAGTGGGAAAGAGCTCATAAAATGAGTAAGTAACATTTTTTTCGAACTAACAAACTTATTAACGTGATATATTTGTGTAAATAAGTGTTCCCGCTCGCTGTTACGGACTTAAAGTCGGTCAGAAACATGTGAAGCTACCAGTAGAGAAGCTGTCACATCTAAAGAGAAAATAAAAATAATTTAAATTAGTAGCTTCTTAAAAACACGTTTAATTAAACATAATTATATTACTTTCTCATCGTTTCTCTGATATTATGGCTTATTTGCAAAGATAATTAAAAACGAAGATGAATAAAATAAATGCTAAATTTCATATTTGTGATGCAGATTTTGTTTTTGATTTTCTCTATCAGCTTACAGTAACGTAGACGACTGAAATCAGCAAATTAAATGACATTTTATTTGGTTTGTTCGTTTGTTAAATCTGTTCCAGGGCCATAAGGATCAGATTTGCTACTTATCTAAACAATAAAAGAGTAAAGCATGAATTATGAATTGGTTTTGAATTGTGTTTATCAGGCTGTGCTTTTTTATTATGAAAACGTGAAGTAGATTTAAAGAGAACATAAACCTGAATACCAGAAACAATACTTTTATTTTTATGGTATGATTTTTACAGCAGGTTTATGTCTGCCCCACCTAAAGACCGCCTAACTTTAATCCACGCGGATGCCAGTAAATCACTCAAACACACAGATGTAACTGAAGTCTGTTTGTTAATGTTCTAAAACTAACTACATACTCTCATTTTAATCAGTTTAATGTTATTAGATGTCAGTCTGTGAATTCAAGCTTCTTTTCTTCTTTGTTTTTCAGGTGAAAAAAGCTCAAAGTGTCTCCTTGTTAGTGTTGCAGTAAAGGTGCCTCTTCAGCTGTGATCACTCAGCCAAAATGAGCGCGCATCCTTTCGGCCGTGAAGGGGAGACTTCTCTCCAGGACCTTTTTGAGTATTTTAAAAGATGCCTGCAGCACGGGGAGTGGGAGCTGGCAAGTGCTTGTGTGCCACAGCTGGTTAATTCAAACGAACGGCTTTCAGAGAAGCTGCAAGACATCATCAAAGCTATCATCTGCCATCCTTACAGGTTAAAGTAAGTCACGTGTAAAGAATGAAGAAGTTGCATCTGTGGTTGATGCTCAGTGCTTTACTCTGATGTCTGTTTAAATAATGTTTTTTGTAGATGGGGGTCTATTGGAAGTCCTCACAAGCTGGCCTGGTTTTGGCTGCAGGTTTTGGAGAGATGGACAAAAGAGCGGGTAAATCTTAAAGATAAAAGTTTCACTTTCACTTCAATTAAAATCTCAAATGTTGCTTGCTTTAATTCACAAAACTAACTCGTTACACACCACAGCGATGGTGCGTCATAGAAGAGTGAATCTGACCCTTTTTCCTCCTCAGATTCCTCCTCACATCAAGCGAGAGCTGGAGTTTCTGCTGCTCCTGGAGGAGCTGGGCTCAGAGGGCCTAACACAGACTCGTCTTCAGGTTTGAGTTTCACAGGTCATCATCCAATTAGAAAACATTCATGTTTGTTTTTCCTTCATGGTTATTGCTTTTGTGGCAGGAGTTGCACGAGGCTTTTTTGGCCTCGCAGGCTGAGGAGAGAACAAATGATGCTGCTGTTGAGTCTTCCATCCAAACACTGCTGGAGAAAAAGAAGCCCAGACTTGCTCAGACTTTAGCACATTTCTTACAGGTGAAATTAGAAGCTAATGCTTGTTTAATAATGAATAAAAACAAGGACGTCCACATTTATGACTTTAAACAAACCCAAATCATCGCCCTTCTGGCATGACTTCAGATCATTATCCCGTTTCTCTGTGTCCTGCAGGACCAGTCATGCACAGAAGGCCGTGCTCTGCAGCACACCTTCATCCATCACTTGATGAAGAAGCTCGGGAAGCCAGAGGGAAGACCGGAGAAGGTGGAGGAATGGGTGGAGGAGATTTACTCTGTGCTCTCTCTGATGCCGTGGAGCTCTCCTAGGAGTGATGGACAGCTGGAGACGCTGTGTGAGACGCTGTGGGCAGCCAGAGACGGTCCCCTGAAGGAGGAGAGGATCCTCGGCTCATTGCTTCGCCCTCGGTGCGACATCTTTCTGTCTGTGTACTGCTCAACGGCTCTGAGGCTGCAGAGAGACCACCTGCTGAGAAACGCACCTGAAACACGAGGTGAGAAATGTGATGTGAAGCAGCCGGCTTCCCTGTCCGCTGATACGGCTGTATTTTTATTCTACGCACCAGACACGAGGAGAAATAGTGTTCTTTCAGCTTCAAGAGTAAAAAATCTTATTTACTGATGAGCTTTACTAACCAGTGTCAGATGTCCCTAATATGTTTAGTGAGATTTAATTACAAATAGGATTCATCTGGAACTTTCTTCAGTAATAAGGTGCCGTCTGACTGTGTAGATGAACGTAATTCACTGACCTCACATGGTTTGAGTCAGATGATTCTTATTTTTCTCCTTTTTGATGCTTTTGCTCATTTTAATCCAGTTCTGTCTAGAAAAGAATGAGAACGTGTTCCTTTTTTGTCTAAATCAGTTGAATAAATATTTGCTGATGTGGGCTTTGACTAAAACAAAACCCTTTACCATGTCTTGATGGAGTCACGTTATGGCTAGATGTGTTTACTTTTGAGTTTGGCTGATTTTGGCACAAATACTTGAAGTTTTTGATTGTTAATGTTCTCTTTTATCAGTGCTTGTTCCCCTTTTTTATTCTCACTTCTGTTTTTGCTGCCGCATCGTTTCGATTTAAGCAGATGTTTAGAAAGTCAGAGCTTACGTATTTCCTTTGCTTCTGCACCTAAACTTAATTTAGAAAATCTGTTGCCAAATATGGAGCTTACCGCTGTTTTATAGGTATTTAGTTTGTGTGATGACCTGTTCAGAACGCTGTCACATCTTCAAATAGTGCTTCTCATAAATAAGGAAGTGGAAACCTGATTTTTATTTTCTGCACACATGCTGACATGCAGTCTGACAGCATTGCTCTGGTTCATCCTGTCCTCACTGCCAGAGGCGCTAAACGAGGTTGAGATCTTATGTGATGATCTCAGACGTCTACCTGTGCATTCCTGCTATAAATACGGTTTTGTTGCAGAAAAAAGTCTCATGAACAATCGGTTATATCCTCAGACAGAATGCGTTCATGCTAACAGCAGACCTGAAGCTACTGAAATAGCATCTTAAAGGCTTTGTGCAGGTTGCATGGAGGAATAGCTGGTAGCTCGTTTGGCTCACAGCAAGAAGGTTGCCGGTTTGAAACCTGGCTGCAGCCTTTCTGCATAGAGTTAGCGTGTTCTCATGCATTAGTGGGTTTTCTCCCACAGACCAAAAACATGCACGCTAGGTTTACTGGTGACTTTGTTTACGTCAGTGCCCGACACACTTGTAGATATTTATTGTCGGTGTTGTGCACACCATTGATGGTGAATGGGTTGTGATGTCATATCAGCACTTTTTCCAAATCATACAAAATATTATAATTTATGGTGAGATTATCATAATCTAAATAATTTAGCCTGTGGTTTTGTCCTAATTTACACTGTTTTGCCATTTGCAACCAATCAGGAATTTACAGAAACTTTAATGTAAATTTTTTATTTAATCTTTTATTTTGTTTTTGTGTAATGTTATGTAATAAAAATTTTTTGTTTAATTTAAATGAATTCTGTTTAGTTTTCTTTTATTTTTTTGAAGGGAAATCTCAGTCTGAGAGCGAATATTAAAACATGATTTGAAGAGTCAGTTCAGACCAAATCAGTGAATCAGTTCATTCTGGAATTTACGACTTAAATAAAAAAAAGCAGGAGACATGTTTATTTACTTGATCAGCAGGCGTCTCCTTTAGATAGACGATAGAATGCGAGTCTGTTTTTGTCATGATGGTTTTACTGCAGGATTTGTAGTTTGACACAGAAAACAGGATTAATATAGTTTTCTTTCCTCACCGGATACAAAGTTTATGACTGTTTGACCATGCATCCTTTTCTCTCAGTTCTCTGGGTGCTTTGAGAGAATTTCTTAAAGACCAAGTTCACTGAGAAACAGATTTTACTCATTACTTTTGAAATATGATCAGCCACTCTGAGTTTAACACATAGGCTGAACGTGAAAATAGTCTTCTACCCCTATCTTCTGCATTAGCTTCTGATAGAAAACAGACAGGAAACGTTGAGATTAGAAAAATTCTGACAGATCTGCATCACACTGTCACTTAACATTCATGGACTCACCCATCTTGACTCACGGCGGGGAAGGATGTTGTTGGTTTAGCGTCCAGGAAGCAGCAGAGAACGTCTCTGCTAGTAGAAGCTAACCGTTAGCATTAGCAACTCCACCACACAGCAGAACTCCTCCAGGCTTGTGTTATTTGTGGAGATAAAACATCAACGTTGCAGAGCAAACAGAGTCAGTGGTAGAGTCACGTGTTAGCCAATCAGAGGAGAGATGTCCGAATATCAGGAAATAAGACTCTAAATCCTGCCGTCTTATGCTCGCATCTTCTCCAGCTAACTTCTGCTTCCTGAAACAGGATCGTCAGAGCTTTTTTCCACAGAGATCGACTCACGGGGCATTCCATTATACTAGAGACCACTGACAATGTGTTGAAAAGACAAGTGAACTTGGTCTTTAATGAAGATGGTTCCACATCATTCCTGTATTTATCTGCCCTGTTGTTGTTGTTTACTTTGTGCACTCCTACTGCTCAACTTGGGTATCTTAAATTAATTTATTTGATTAAAATGAAAACTGCTCATTTTTATTTCAGCAAATCAACCATCGCCTTTATAACTAAAAGTGTTTTAACACATCGGCTTTCCCTATTTGTCATTTTATTCTTCTATTTCAGCCGATTTGCCTGAAGCGGAGAAGCTGACTCTCAGCTTGTGTTGCCACAAGGATCGTCCGTCCACCTGGAAGACCATCTTCTTTGAGTGCCTTATTAGTGGGAAGCACTTCCTGGAGCAGGTCTTGGTGAGTTAACCCCTCTGCGGTATTGTCTGGGGAGAGAATTTTTATAAAGGGTCAGGGTTTAGGATATTATGTAATGGATTGAAATGGTTTCCTCCCTGTAGGTGACTGCGCTGGACCTGATTAGACACGAGGAGTTCAGTCAGCTGAGAAGTTTGCTGCAGCAGGAGTTCCAGCCGTTGTCTCGTCTGCTGCTGCTGCTCGGATGGATTCACTGTCGGAGCCTGAGTTCTGCTCAGGTTCTCCTCAGCATCCTTCATAAAGAGCAGGTCAAAACTAGAACCTTTTATCCGTTTCAGCAAACTAACCTCATCGTTACATCTGAACGCTGCCCTGATTCTTATTTTTATCACTTCCAGGCGTCGGCTAATGACACCGTTCTGCAGGAATTCTGTCGTCTTTTGACATCTCAGTTGGGAATCCTGGAATGGTGTAAAACCAACAATCCGTAAGCATTTTTTATCTGGAGTTGTGATTGTAGCTGAATCCTGACTTTGTGATTTTTATTTGTGGCGTTTCTGTGTGCAGAGGGATACCAGAGGAGGCCTTGTTAGCTCAGCTCCACACTCTGGAAAATCACTCAGCTCTCTATATCCTGCACGCTCTGACCCCTTTGGCTCAATATGAAGAACGCAGGATAATAGAGCTGCTCCAGCTGCCACGTTTACCTAACACAGGTTTACCCTTTTTTTACTTAATTGTGTTTTGATTAAACTTTTATTTGTTCTAAAGGATGAATTCATTAATTTTGCTTTCTTGCAGAAGAGCCTGATGGTCCGGGAGTGGAGAGGAACGTAGTTTTGTTCCAGGGCTTCTGTGCCATGAAGTATGCTGTTTATGCCCTTTGTGTTAACATCCACAAATACTCCCATTGCTCTGAGTGTGAGTCCGTGCAGCATCAGCAGCACTCGGAAGCAGAAATGGACCAAAACAAAACCTCCTCTGAAGGTAAAGATCCTACTTTATGCAGATTAGGATCTCACTCCTCTGAGTCAGGATTAGAAGAGGTCACGTTTGGTTTTACTGTATTGTCTTTTCCCAGGTTGCAGCTTAATGTTCCAGCACTACCTGTCGGAGTGTCAGCTCTATCTGGAGACGGTGCCTGCCATGTTTCGCCTTGAGCTCCTGGAGAACATCTTCTCCCTTTTCTTTCTGTCCACCTCTGACTTTGTCCAGCAGCTCCAGAAAGAGTCCAACACAGAAACGGACGCTCACTCGGAGCATGAATCAAGCACAACTAATCAAAATGTGGAAGCGGAGATCAGAGACGGTACGGATGCGACTGAACACAGAAGAAGGGAGAGGCAGAATGGTCGCCTGGATTTGGGACACCTCGTTCAGGGCTGCAGGGGGTTTTTGGTGGACGTGACGGCCATGGAGGGTTTTCTGAAGCTGCTGAAAGAAGGGCTGGAGGGCATGTGTGTGGTAGGGGAGCAGGAGGGTCAGGAAGCAGGAAGAGCGCTGCCTCGAGAGGCCGAGGCAGCGGAGATTCTCGGCTGCTCTGTGACCGCTGACACATTCGGAGCTCGCCTGCAGAGGTTGTCCAAACGTACCGCAGAGGCTCAGTGGAGGCTGCAAATTATCACCAGCAACCAGGGCGTCGGAGACGGTGAGCTTCTTATACCCTCCGCTCAGTTCAATCTCTATTTCAAATTATTAATGGTTGTTGTTGCAGGTTCAGAAAGTCCTATGCAGATGTCAACGTTCAGCTCCGCGGTCACTCCTCTGGGACGCAGCAAACGCCCAAGTTTCAGGAGGAGGAGGAAACAGAGACACTCCACAGAGAGACAAACCTCTGTGGAGAAACATAACGGAGAAGTTAGCACGAGTGCATCAGGTAACTCAAAGCTTGAGTCATTTTACTAAAGTTATCACTTATTAGAGCCTGATTTAAAAGAATCATTTAACAAAGCTAAGAGGTTGAGTCGGGAGCTGCTGATCAGTTAACCAGGCATCAGTTTGCTGATCTGGAGCATACAGGCGTGTGTTAACGCAACGCCAAGGAGGGACAACAAAGACCCACAACAGATCAACCTCACTACCTGGAGGACAGATTGTTCAGAGAAACAGCTTCTCAGAGTTTCTAGCAGACAGGCAGCATCTTCCCTTTAGAAAGAACATCACAGCACGGCTATTATGCATCCAAAAGAACCTTTAGACTTCTAGATACCTCTTAGGCCCATGGGCCGTAATAAACAGCACTACATTTAGCAAAAACATAAAACCACCACACAAATACGACGTATCAAGCTGTTTCAAATGAGCCTCAACTCATTCTGAAATGCTGAGTAGCTGCTGCAGCGATATTAGAGGTCTACTTGTTACCATGTGACTCGTCGTACAGACTGGTGGGTTCTGCTGGATCATGGGGGTTTCTGCACCCGGAGATTAATTTAATGAATAATTCTTCTTTGTACCACGTCAGACGGTGGAGGAGGACTGGTGGCGGGGTGTGTGGAGCTGGAGTTTTGCCCGTGCGGGGGTGCTCACAGCTGGCTGGTCCCTGCCATGTTGTCTCCTCCAGAGTCTCTGCTGATGTCCTGCATTCGGCGAGGAAACTTCATGGAGGCACATCAGGTCTGCAACACACACACACACACACACACACACACACACACACACACACACACACACACACACACACACACACACACACACACACAACACTATGGTAGCTGAAGCTCATTCATGTCTTGGATCCTCTGCAGGTGTCTGTGGTGTTTGATCTGGAGGCGACGGCCTGCTGTGGTGAGCTGGTCTTCATGGAGCGCTACAAAGAGGTGCTGGTGGAGTTGGCTCAGGTGGAGCAGAAGATGGAAAGTCAGTCCATGTCTTCCTCCTCGTCTTCTTCAGAGGGTTTGGGACCAGCAGCTTCGACGGGGACAGGGAGGAGTCGGCTGGGCAGCAGATCAACGCTTCAGGCCATCGGAAGTGCTGCTGCTGCAGGTCTGAGTTTGTTTCAGTAAAATAATTATTTATAACTTCTCTGTTGCTGCTGTTTGCACAATAACTTATTTCTGCCCCTTGTGGTTGTTTCCCTGCAGGAGTTGCTTTCTATTCCATCTCCGACATAGCAGAGCGTCTCCTCAGCACCCCCTCCCGCTCCCTGGAGGAAGGCTTCTGGCTGAGTCACTGCTCCCCGGATGATTCGGGCCTCCTCTACAAGCTGCTCGAAGAGCTCAGCCCAGCAGCCATGGCGGCATTCGACCTGGCTTGTTGCCACTGTCAGCTCTGGAAAACGTCCCGTCAGCTACTGGACACAGCAGAGCGCCGGCTCCACGGCAGCCTGGAGGCTCGAGGTATGAAGCAGACATGAAAATCCCTCACCTTTCGGCGAAATTCGCCGTTTTGAATCCAAAATGGGTGACCTACGTGATTCGTGCAGATCCGATGAGAAAATATTTTGGGGGGGGGGGGGGGGGGGGGGGGGGTGATGATCCGCTTATTCAGCAAGGCAGGGTTTTGCGGTTTGACCAGTTTCACTATTAACTACGGGGGGTAAATATACCAGAGAATTTTAACATGCACCAAACACCACAAACTGTAGAATAAATAAATAAGTCCGTCAGAACCGGTGACGCGCGACCCGCACGAGCGCATCTTGTCTGGAGGTCACCTGTGTGATCAGGTGAAGGGCTCTTCCCCACTCTTACGATCCGAGCCCGAACCAAGTCAGCCCGACTGCTCGGTTCGGATTTGGGTCGATTAATAATTTGAGCGCGTTGAGTCGCGTTGGACAGCAGGAGGGAGGGAGAGAGAGAGACTGGCGGCCGCACAATATGAGGAGATGAGACGCGCCTCAAACCAAACACAGTGGAATCATTATTATTCCTCCATGGTGGTAAAGAAGCGCTAAAATGTCTCTGTAATGATGTCGGGTGAACTTAAACTCCGTCGGGTCATTTCGGTTTCAGTCTGGGGCTTTTGGAGCCTCTACTGCGCTGCTCCGAGGTGGGGGGAGGAGAGGAGAGGAGAGCGCTCAACAAGAGAACGGCCAGTTGAAATAATAACAATATTGTTCTGATGTGTCCGCCTGTAGAAGTTCTTGCTTATTGTTTCATGAACCAGGATGACTTCAAATGATGTTAAATTCAACTTAAAGAAAACTGGGAGAAAGTTTTTGTTTACCTTTTGTTGTTTGTTTTATCTGCTCCTCAGAGACACAATGGACATGAGGAGATAATAAAAGTCAAAATGTCCCTAAAGGACAGGAGGTGGGAGGGTTAGTTAGCTGGTTAGTCAAGGAGATCCATCAGGTAGCTAGCTATCATTAAATCCTGATTCAGCCCACAGCCTCCTGCTGGTGTTATTATTATTATTATTATTATTATTATTATTATTATTATTATTATTATTATTATTATNCAAGATATCAATCATCAGATCATCAATGTTAGGCTCCTATCCTGATTCTGCATTAATGACCACACCCTCTGCTGCACTGGCCTCTTTTAACCAGTTATCTCTTGTTGAGCTGGGTAGGCTTGTCTCTCAACAAAAGCCGACTGGCTCTCCTTTTGATGTTTTGCCCCCCCGTCTCTGGAAAGAGGCATTTTCCTTATTGGGCCCATTTATATTAACCATTATAAATAGTAGCCTGTCCTCATGTCAAGTTCCATCATCTCTAAAAGCAGCAGTGGTCCAGCCAATACTGAAGAAGTCAGGCTCTGACACGTCTATCCTGGCAAATTACAGGCCTATCTCCAAACTGCCTTTTATCTCTAAATTATTGGAGAAGGTTGTTTACCAACAGCTGATCTCATTTTTAGATGATTTTAACATGTTTGAGACATTTCAGTCTGGATTTAGGGCTGGACATAGCACTGAGTCTGCACTATTGATGGTGATGAATGACATTTATATGTCTTTGGATCGGGGTACTGCTGTGGTGCTGCTGTTACTGGACTTGACAGCCGCTTTTGACACAGTCGACCATAACATTCTACTGGATCGACTGGAACGCTGGGTAGGGATTACGGGGTCAGCTCTTGAATGGCTAAAGTCATACCTCCAGGGAAGGAGGTTTTGTGTGATGGTGGCCAATTCTGTGTCCCCCTGGGAGGACCTGCGCTGGGGGGTACCTCAGGGTTCAGTCCTGGGGCCACTACTCTTCGCCCTTTACTTGCTACCACTGGGCGTAATCCTGCGCAATCATGGCATTAAATTTCATTTATATGCAGATGACTGCCAGATTTATTTTCCCCTGACTCCTGAGATGGGTGGTTCTATTAAGAATCTCCAGGTTTGTCTGGATGAGGTGAAGTTGTGGCTAGCAGCAAACTTTCTCCATGTTAATGAGAGCAAGACCGAGCTTCTTACATTCCTCCCTTCTAGCAAGGGCTGTGTAAGCTCTGCCCCCGATTTGGATGCATTGACACCCTACTTGAAATCTTCTGTCAGAAGTCTCGGAGTTGTAATTGACTGCAATCTTAAATTTGAAACCCATATAAACCAGGTAGTAAGAACCTGTTTTTTTCATTTGCGCCGTCTGGCAAAAATCAAGCCTATGTTGTCTAGGGCGCATCTCGAGTCTGTTCTGCATGCATTTGTTTTATCGCGGCTTGATTACTGCAATTCACTGTATGTCGGGCTGAGTCAGGCAGCACTGAAGCGGTTGCAGTTGGTTCAGAACTCGGCAGCTAGATTTCTGACTGGCTCGAAAAAAAACACACACATTACTCCTGTCCTGGCTTCCCTACACTGGCTCCCTGTGGATTGCCGGGCTAAGTTTAAGGTTTTGTTGTTTGTCTACCGGTCCCTTCATGGTGGTGCTCCACCATATCTGGCTGGGTTGCTTCAGATGCATGCCCCTGTGCGCTCTCTTCGCTCAGCTGACCAGGAATTGCTTGTCGTCCCACGAACAAGGCTGAGAACAAGAGGTGATAGGGCCTTTTCTGTCCTGGCTCCTACACTGTGGAATGAGCTCCCACTTGTTGTCAAACAGTCCCCATCACTGCAGGTCTTTAAGAGTCGTTTGAAGACTCACTTTTATCGTTTGGCTTTTATGTAATATGGATTTTTATAATTTTACTGTTTTATTTTCTATTTTATCGTATCTGTTTTGTTATTTTAGTCACTTTTTATGCAGTTTTAATCTGTCCTACTGTCTTTTTGCTCTTGTTGTTTTAATGTTTTGTTCAGCGCCTTGGGCTTCTGTAAAGGCAGTGGAAGGCGCTATACAAATAAAATTTGATTGATTGATTGATTGACGTGTGACCAGCTGAACAAAAACCTGACTTCTAATTTATCCCTTGAAGCATTTATTATTTATTTCCAGCAGAGGGAGCTGGTGCTAATACATTTGAGTAGACGGCACCAAGATCTGCCAGTCCTCATGTCAGAGCTGCAATCTGAGGTTATGAATTAAAAATGTTTAATAAAAATCTTTTTTTTCTCTGAAATTATTTCTCATGAGGACTTGAGGAATCTTGATCACTGAACAGGAAAACAGGAATTTCCACAACTGCTACTGGTTTTTATTCTAACTAGGGTCATGAGGAACTGGTGTCTTTAGTTGACCAGAAAACTGTTAAAAAAACAGGAAGAAGAGATGGAATATAGCCGATAATCAGGAATATTCATGACTACCACAAGCTGTTTCCATTACCAACAGAATTATAGTCCAGTGATTTATTTTATATGTAAAATGAGTCTGAGATGAAACTTGTGTTAACCCTACAGCCTGGTGGAGGAGGTGGGGGTGGATGTCCTCTGTTTCTCTGTGAGAACAGCTGATCTACAGCTGACTGCCAGTTTCTCTGTGGGAAGCATCAAGAATCAACTTTGATTTTCCAGCAGATGGTGCTGAAGCTCCACTAAAGGGTTAAAAAGGTGGTGAGAGTGGGTTCATAAAAGGGACGGCTGTGGAACGTTAGAGCCACGCATGTTAACGTGTTCACCAAGTCAGCAGCTCACCATGCCCACACTCTTCTCTTTGTTTTGGCTCATTGGTAAATCACAGCTAAGAGCTTTAATTGTTACCATTTTTCATCTTTCTAAGTATTTCTTTCATCTCTCCAGGTGTTGGTCTGGGTGTGGAGGTCAATCAAACACCTCCAGCAGCTCTGAGAAAGCTGGGAGACAAAGTCCAGCTGGTCTGCAGCCATGGGAGGACCGACTACACCCTCATGCAGTGGTACCAGAGGTCCCCTGGAGGCCGAGCTCTGAAGCGTATCGGACACGTGTCCTACAGCCGTGCAGAACATGAGAAGGACTTTGAGCAACATTTCAGTATCTCTGGAGATCTGAGTGGAGAGACAGCAAAGAACGTCTCTCTGTTCATCAGC